>OX371223.1:39891109-40223265 GCA_947310385.1 Nephrotoma appendiculata
TTTCTGCAGAAAAATTTGCTGCAGTTTGAAGTGAAGTTAGGTATTTATTTTTGTCAAGGTGCTTGCCTTCAGCAAATTTAGTTTAAGTACAGAATAAATAATTTTTATTCCGAAGGGGCAATAAGTTTTACAAAATGAAATGTAGGGGAAATTTGTTTACAAAAATATAACCAATTTAGCTAATTTGATTGGTTGTTTTTGCTCTCACTTTCTTCGATTTTTATTCTCCAGCAAATTTTTCTGCAGAAAATTTTGCTACAGAGTCAAATAAATTCGGCTTTAAGGTCAGTTTTCTTTGTTTTTTTTTTTTTTGATTTTTGAGTAATTCAAATGAATTTCCCTTCGTGTCGGTGTTCCACTCTTTTCAAGCTAAGTGTTCATTACTCCCATCCACCCCTTGTGTAGTCGTCTCAAGGAGGGACGACCGTCAAATCTACACGATCTCTCCGTCTTCGTGACACTCCGGCAGTCTAGCAAGCTGTCTGAGTGCGTATTGTGGGAGATCCTCTAGAGGTCTCTCCGGATGAGGAGAGGCTTTGTCTCTTGGGGAGACGTCTCTCCAACAGACATTTTACTTATCATTCGGGGAGATTCGGTTGTTCCTGAATGGTCACACCTGGTTATTATTATTTTTTTTTCTTTAAGTTTTGGTTTCTTTTTTATTTTAATTTTCTATTCCAGCATGGCATTAAGTCTACAAACCACACGCCTGCGCTCCTGAGCTCTAGCCGAAGCTACATATAGCCGCATAGACGTCTGATGCCATGTCTGTTAATGGAACTCTCCGTGTTTCGTTACAAAGGCGCCCACCTTGGAACTCTTCGTGTTCCGTTGGCGTGTCGTCAAATGAAGTGTTCCTTTACAAGTTTTTTTTCGTTTTTTCGTAAATGCTATGCTTTTCAAAATATTTGCAAAAAACGAGAAAGCTCATATTCAAGCCCGCAGTCCCAGTGGACCGATGTTTTGTAAAATTCACTGTGATCTCCAAATTTATGGAAAAGGCTTAAGAAAAAAGTGTTAGCCAGATCAGTCAATCAGCCTGGGCTGTAGAGACCGACAAAATGTAGTATACACGGAATCACACATACAAACATTTTGTTTGAAAATCATTTTTTTTTACTTCAGCGATATAGCGACAGGTGAATCTGCAAAATCTAAAGGTCAAATTTTTCATGATTAATTTTCTTTATTTTAATATGTACTTAAAAGAATGTAAAATAGTAAAATGGGTGCTGCATGTGTTACGTATTGGCTATTTATTTTAAATTTCATTCTATTTGCATGAATTTTAATTCTAAATTGATAATTATACATAATATACTTTACATATTGAATGAATATATGTTTCAAAATTATATCCTAAAAATTTGGATTATCTTCTTCGAAATTCTTACTACTTATGGCAATGTGATATTGACTTATTCATGTGATACACCAACGAGGCTACGATGATATATGGATGACATACGGCCGTATAGACAGTTTCACAGGTCCGGTTTTGTATAGTTTGAGTCTGGTCACGCTGGGCGTGGGTGATGGTGAAATTTTTCGATGAATTGTGGCGTGGGGTGATCTTTATGTATAATTTTGAAATATTGCTTACGATGAGACGATAATTTTAATAGAATTGAGTCAGACATTTAATGACTTTAGGTTTGTTCGCGTTCACGATACGCGCTCAGTGTAAATACAAATTTTGAGTGATTATAATGTAGTGATAATCGAAGGCAGTAGTAGTAGATTGCATGTGCTGAAGCCATTCAATTGCTGCGTCATCAAGTGACTATATTATTTCATAAATATTTTATCATATCAATTAATTAAGTATTTCAATTTTTCACAAGGGGTTGTTAGTTTGTATTTCAATTTTTAATTTTAGAAACTGTAGTTTTTGGTCGGAAAGCGAGGATGCACTAATAGAGAAATCATCCCTAATTAGTTAGTTAAGACATGACCGATCACAGTTCGAGTTGTTTAACAAACTAGGGTTGCGTGTTCTTTCGTCAATTTTTGTGAAAGATAAAACAGTGAGATATGATTAATTCCGTATAGATTTTAAAATCACCAATTGAAATGCAATTTTTATAATCAGATAAAATTTGGGTTTAATTTATTGAGAAGAACGTCGACTAAGATTTTGTTACTGGATCTTAAAGTTTGACAATAACAACATTACTACCACCGGAGTCGTCTTAACTAATTACTGTCGAGAAAATTTCGCTACTGATCAAAATTCTAATTCCGCCGCCTGAACGATTGAAAATTTTGGAAATCCTCAATATTTTCAATTGCCGTTTCACTTTGTATAACTCTTGATTCTGTCGAAACAAAAATATGTACCACCCTGTTAAAGGAATTCAATAAGTTTTCAATTGAAACACAGGTACCCTGGGTCCTTGAGGGCCCTGGCACTCAAACGCTTCCCTAAAACGACTAAAATATTACCGGCCTCAGTTTATTAGTTTCTCTTCAACCCCCAAGGTACTCTTTAATTAGTCTCCTCATAATCAATCATCTCCTAGTCGATCGTCCTTAATATAACTCTCCTCGTTTTATTTTGCACTGTAATGTGTGGAATTTTGATTCTGCAATACATTTGCTTTTGGTTAGTTCGTGTATCGATTGCTATTCTGGTTTTGTTTCGGTGGTTGTGAAGATTTTGAGATCGTTACTTAGAGGTTGACGTTTTCATACCTAATCAAATCGTGACAGCTATTAGAAATAACCATTAGGAACCGAAATGTCGAAACACTTGGCCCATCGTAATTAGATCGCTGAGATAAAACTATAGAAATGAATAGGATGGGTATGAAAGAGGGAAATATAAATATTATAATCAGAAAGCTTTCATCAAAATGTTTTATGCTTTCATAAAGTTTAAATTTAAAATACAATAATATATTATAATAAGCCCACCTATATAAACAAATGCAGACACATATACATAATATAAATCTGAAAACATATCATCAATTGCGATTTTGGATAGAAGCACAAAAATGCCAATTTTCATGTCGAGCTTATTCAAAAAAGAAAAGTTCAAAGTAGCTTAGTATACAAAATTAAATTTAAAAATAATTCATCTTGCATCTGTAGGTTAAAATCGTTCAACTTTTCAAAATGATATATGCGACTCTGTATTGAAAATGGTAATATGGATTTTGAACATATGCACAAACATTTTTCTTGGAAAATACAGTTATTGGTAATAATTTGTTGCTTATGTAATTGTACCAAGAACAATCTTATAATCGTCTCTGCGAGCATTAACATTTTATTGTTTATTGTAAATTTGCATTTTACTTAGTGTAACAGACAATAATATCAAACTAAAAAATCAACACCGTTTTGCAGCACAGTGGTTTGATGTTGATAGTAGAACTCAAGTGCGTTGTGTATGAGTACCAACCTCCTACTTTGCACTATACACCATATTTATCTTGTCAAACAATAAAAAGTATTTTCTTATCGTGTATTTTATATCAACGATATCTATATAGATATACGTTACATATAGAATTTGCATAAAGTAAACGATTAACATTGTTTTTCCAAAGGATTTTCTTTCGTTTGTATACAGCAAAACAAATTTAAGCTGGGGATTTTATTAAGCAGCCTGTTTATAAACATTATTCAGTGGCTGAAATATTTCTTATTTGTAGAAGTATATTTGTGTACCTTCGACACAACAAATCTAAATGAAAGGTTTTCCTTAATTCCATTTTATTAGATTAAATTTACCACTCGCCATATCGCCGTCAGGCGCCCTACACAAGCCATAAGGTTTAGTTGATTTTAGTAAATCTTATTTAGTGGCGTACGAAATTTGGTTTAAATTGGTCCACCTAACGTAACATAGAAGACAGACCTGAAGAAAGAAAGAATTTTGTAATACAATAATTTTATTGGTAAGTCCGATCGCAACCAAAAAATTTTGGATTTGCAATGATAGCGATTCTTATTTAACTCAAATAAGGGATCTCAAAGGTTTTTAGTCAGGCAGGTTTTGATAAATTTCTGCCCAGTTGCTTGACGTTCATGAGGCGAAAAGTATAGTTTAACCGACCCAATCCTGAATAAATAACTAAAGTAAATTTTTGAGGATGGCATTTATTAATAAGTAAGTTGATTTGGTTTCCACACTGCCCGGATTAACGCACATTGTGTGTCACATACTTAGCGATCGTACGGATAAAAATAACACCATTCCACTCTACCATTTTGCGCAATTGTCTTTCATCTATCACGAGCACGACTATCTCTTTTCCTGAAGCAATGAATTTTAAACTAAAACTTAATTAAATTCTAGGTACGTGAAAGTTGTAAAAATTAATTTTAGTTTCAAACTCACACGTATGCTTATCAATAAATTGACTTAAAAAATAAAATTTTAACTACAACATTAATAAGCGTGATTGTAAAATTCATAAAGACTCAGAAACTTATCAGAAAATTCTAAACAGTGTGAGCAAAAGTTTTCACATAAAGAGTTCAAAATACTGTATTCACATTTAGTCCTTTTTGGTTCAACCTGAAATAACAAATCTAAAAATAAATTTTGTTTTGATTTTATCAACAACCTTAAATTTGTAATTTGTCGTATTTGGTTCACTGTTTCGAACAATTGGGTTACCTTGATTATGTTCAACGTTAAATTTGACTCTTCGCTGAATTTTGGCAGATTTTGGTAGTGACTTATTAACGTTTTTTATCAGTTCACTTGGCAAAACGTCTGTCGTCTTCTCTTCTATAAAACATACTTTAAGCCTATCGATCGAGACATTACAATGCTTCCCCCGAATATCCAAAATAAAATATTTCTCGTAACGTTTGATTATCAAAAACGATCCTTCGTATGGAGTCTGCAGCGACCTTTCAACTGCATCTGTTCGAACTAACACATGAGAATAGGTATATAAAATCTTTAGAAATAAACAGTTTATCTTGCTAATGTCTTGCTGGTGGTGGTGGTCGAACGTACGAATTCTGGTTGGTCCTGTTTGGTTTTGTTTTCTTCCAGCATATCACTAGGAATGCGTATGGGTTCGCCAAAGACGAGTTCCACCGAAGAAGTTTTGAAATCTCGATATGCTGTACGAAGCCCCAACAAATTTGATGGAAGGAACCGGTGTGAAGTTTCTAACGTTAATTAAAAGTGTAGCATACGCAACAAATCTTCTGCAGCGTATGCAACTTATATATGCAGTGTATGCAACTTATTTAACATGTAAATAATTTATAAGAAAAACCACAAAAACTAACATTAAATTAATAATTTCGAATTAAAAACAAAAGAAAAATATATGTACAAATATGTATTAAAGTTTTCAAAGTTTTATCATACACTAATATTTACCAATTGAGGTTAAACACATAATTAACACTCCATCCTAGAGTTTTCGCAATAAAGCCACTAGTATTCTCAAATAGTAGACATTTGAGCCTATTCAAATTTGTATAGCCCATACATATAAAAATGGTTGGCCTCCTCTGACAAAATTTCATATTTTGATAAAAAATTTATATGGAAGCTGTACCTACACTCCCAATTAACACTCCATCTCGTTTTCGCAATATAGCCGAGAATACTAGTGGCTATATTGCGAAAACTCTAGGATGGAGTGTTAATTGGGAGTGTAGGTACAGCTTCCATATAATTTTTTTATCAAAATATGAAATTTTGTCAGAAGAGCCCAACCCTTTTTATATGTATGGGCTATACAAATTTGAATAGGCTCAAATGTCTACTATTTGAGAATACTAGTGGCTTTATTGCGAAAACTCTAGGATGGAGTGTTAATTATGTGTTTAACCTCAATTGGTAAATATTAGTGTATGATAAAACTTTGAAAACTTTAATACATATTTGTACATATATTTTTCTTTTGTTTTTAATTCGAAATTATTAATTTAATGTTAGTTTTTGTGGTTTTTCTTATAAATTATTTACATGTTAAATAAGTTGCATACACTGCATATATAAGTTGCATACGCTGCAGAAGATTTGTTGCGTATGCTACACTTTTAATTAACGTTAGAAACTTCACACCGGTATGGAAGGACACGTGTCCATTGTTTGTTCTGATGTCACATAATAGTGGCTTTCAGTATCCGGTGCCATCTTTCTATAAAGTCATTGCACTGTGGGTGGATATCCAGGTGGCCTTTTTTTGTTCAAAACCCAACAATTTAGAAAATTCTGTAAATAATTCTGTAAGTGATTCAAATTTTGAGCCTTGATCAGTTACTATTGAAACTGGAATGCCGAAACGCGAAATCCAGGTATTAAAAATGGCTGAAGCTATACAGTTTCGGTTTTGATATCTGGAACTGATGCTGTTTCTGTCCAACGAGTAAATCGATCTATTAATGTGACGCAGTAACGTTGTCCTTCAGATTTCGAAGTGGACCAATAATGTCAAGATGGACTTCGGAAAATCTTTTACATAGTGGAGTATAACTTCCCAACGGAGATTTAATATGACAATGTACTTTAGCTTTTTTGTCATGCTTTCGTTTTTAATTTTATTAATTTTAACCAAAATGAATTTATCTGTCGTATATGGACGATTTTTCCCTGTTGACGTGTCACAATATAGATTAACTTATGGGGAATTAAATGCTAACGGAATTTTTTCGAATTTTAGCGATTTATTATTTTCGATTAGTTTGTTGAACATTTGCTATAGCTTGAAAATCGATGGATTCTGGCAATGATATGACTTCAATTCTTGAAAATGCCTCTGCTACTACATTCTTAATACTTCGATTAGATGCCGAATTCGTTTTGTGGTAGAATAAGCTGCTAACACTTCTCTATCATATCCACCGTAGCGTTGCTGAGTGTCGTTTAATTTTAATAAATACGACTCTAGAGGTTGTCAAACGTCCTCGATTTGTTGTTGGATAACTGCTCCAAAGGCTTTGTCTGATGCATATACCATCATTGCGAGCTTAGCGTTAGGTAATGGATGAGCCATCTTAGCTACTTCACTGAGTTGATTTTTGCTGCGTTCAAATGCATCTACGGCTTCGTCCGACCAGTTAATTATTCGTGAGTCATTCTTCTTACTTCCTTTTAAGTATAGTCGCAGATGATGGTGGTAATCACCAGCATTAGGAATAAAAACTGTATACAAATTCAACATGCCCATATATATCGCCTTAATTACTTAACATTCTCTGGTTTGTTGAAATTTAATAAATCATTAATACGTTTGGTTGATGGTAAAATTAATGTGGAAGTAATTTCATGTCCCAAAAATAGAATTTGTTTTTTTTTTGGAAAATTTTATTTTATAACGTTGATCATTAAACCTGCTTCTTTAAGTTTCGTGCAGATTATTTCCAAATTTTGTAAATGTTCTTCGAACCATCGTGAAGCGATAAATAAATAATCTGAATACGAGAAACAGAAACTCAGATTGTTATAACTATCGAATGGATGAATCTTTGAAAGGTGTTCCCCGTGGCATTCCGCAATCCGAAAGCCATTCGAGTAACCGAAAGGTGTGGACCGAAAGGTGTGGATATAGCTGTTTTGAGAATATCTGCTTCCTCGATGGATATTTGATGATATGCACGAACTAGATCAATAGTTGAAAAGTTGATACGGTATAGGATATCTGTCAGGAATAGTAATGTTGCTAAGTGTGCGATAGTCACCGCATGGCCTCCATTCGCCATACTTTTTGGCAACCAAATATAGTGGGCTAGACTAAGGACTCTTGGATGGCCTACAGATACCTTGAGCTACCATATATTCGAACTCCTTCTTTGCGTTTGCCAATTTTTCAGTACTTAATAATCGGGTTTTGCATGCAATCGGTGGACCACAGGTGGTAATATGATGTGTAACCTGGTGTTTAGTGGGTGTGTTTCCCTGGATGTCACGCGTTATCTCGATAAATTGTTCAACAAACCTGAATATTTTAGAAAATCAGTGCCTATGATTGGCATCGTAACATTTGCCAAAATGAAAGTCGAAATGGAAAATCTCCGAAGACCGACTTTTAACTATAATCGGCGGAAAATATAATTTGTGACGGAGGATCAACAATTTTAAGGCGACAATTGATTAACTTTTCCCCACACGTCGCCATTTGTGAGGATGAATTTAGTTTTTTTTTGTTTTGAATTCGCTCCAACGTGAGCAATTCGGTTTACAATTTCTAGCTTCGTCATTAAAACGCCTATGAAAATAACACTCAGTAGAATCAGAATCTTTTGGTGTTATGGAATTCTGTCGGTTATCGAATCTTCTACGACAAAAATTCCGAGGTCTATACTGTTCCATTTTATCTAATCGACGAGTAATTTCGATTATTTGTTTTAAAATTGACGACTCGATTTTATTTGTTTGATCGATTGTGGACAAATGCATGTCACTTCCACTCCTTGCAATAGTCGTTAGATCTGAGTCTGCTTGAAATCCCCCAATCTCTCCAAAAAGGCATTTTTCAAATCTGTGTAGGATGTGGCACTTTTGGGTCCAATTATGATATCACTTACATCGGCAATGACTCGATCATTCAGGGCACCAAGGAGATGATTATAGCGAGTTACCTCCGAAGTAATTTTCCCAAGGGCTAACTGAGATTCAATGATATGGAACCATACTTTTGGATCTTGAGCTACTAACGGAAATAATTTGAATTTGAGTGATCCAACGTTTTCGCTTAGCGCATGTGCGATGAACTTGTTGACGCTTCCAGTGTTGATGTATTCGATGGATTTTGAAGCATTCTGCGAACCAGCCCTTGTACCAAATGCTCGATGTCTAATGGTGACAACTTGGCTGTATTAACTGCTGAAGTGGATGGAAGTGAGTTTTCTGATTCTTTACACATGGTACCCGATGTATTATCACTTAACTAAATTTAACTACCGAACGAAATTGAACTGTATAAAATAACTCGAGTATGCAAATCAATGAAAAAACCGACACGATCAATGACAACTGTTATGAAATTGCATTTATATTTGCGATTGAGGCTCCCCATCAAAAACTTAGTTGTTGTTAGAAAAAAGTGAGGTTAACAAACATTTATATAAATATAAAATAGTATTAATGTATTTTATAAATTATTGTATTAAAGTTTGGCAAAATTGTAAATTTACCGTTAAAACTTCTGATTTGTTTATTACAAATTTAATAATACAACTTTCATAATAGGGTAAATCCGTGTCGGGTCGAATATTTCCGTTAACGGAAAAATCCTAGACGGAAATATTTCATAATACTTTTTCTTATTTATTTTGCACTATACCAACCTCAAACTTCTGTTTTTATAGGTTATATGTGAACTTGCCACAATTTTCCCCTCACATTTTTTATAGCAGCAATTTTCGCTTTTATAAAATAATTTTTATAGGTTATGTTTGTATCGAAGTGAAACATTTTTGTTATCTCAGTCGCTCTCACGTAAATGATTTATTCTTATCTCTGTTTAATTTTGAACAAAATTTGTCATTTTATATGGAATGCCATTATAGGGGTCGTCCATATTATATTTCTATAATTAAAGAGAGAATGACAATTTTTAAATAAACAAGGCTGTTTTTATCAAAATTCCTAAGTTTGATCACTTTATGTACATTCGTTGCAATTTTCCGGTGTTGACCACAATATGTACACCCCTTCATTTTTTTTCCTAATCGTGTGAAACTTTCTTCAGGCATTTCAGGGTTTTGAAAAAATCCCTATTTCACCGTTTTACGTATATTTCATAAAAGCTGCAATAACTAAAGGTAGACAAAATGTGGTCACTGATATCGTATCCCCTCAAATTAAAAAATTTAACTTACAAAAATCCCATGTCACATTACGTATTCTAAGGATCTAGCTTATCAACAATATTTTTATCAACATTTTTTTGTTTGGAGAAGTGTTCATATAAAAACCATCCACAAAAAATAAAATTAAATAAAAATGATTTAATGTGTGAACGAAAACTTGGGTAAATATTAAAGTCATCAAGTGTAAAACAAAAACCCACATATACCATTCGTCTGTGTGGCTTTGTATACATGCATATCTAGAATATAATTGCAAATAAAAATATGTGAATCAAGAGGAGATAAACCGCACTAGAATAAAATACAAATTAATTTTTCTCGTACCATCCCTGAAAGATCTGATCCCACCCAAAACAAATAAAAAATTAAAATAACAATAAAATGAGAAATAGATAAACCAAAGAAAGCTTATAATTAGCTTTTTGTGTACGTACGACTTACGTCTATGTGTACATATTCACGTCCGTCCTGCCTACCGTGTACCAACATTTTTCTTGTACGAGCATTTAAGAGATATTATATGCCATATGGCTCGGTTATATAACCTTGTAACCAAAACTATTTATGCTTTCTTATCATAAACGAGAAAAGCACATACAATACATAAAAAAGTCTTAAAGTGGCTTTTTCAATTTAATTAAGGATAATATAACGTTTTAACTGCGAGTGCATCCTTTATTGTGTTTTGTCTGATAGATTGAATAGATTTTCCTTATATAGGCAGGCACACATTGTTGTCCTATAAGCACCGCAATTAAAATGAAAGGATTTAATTGTACATTATATGCTTATGGTTTGGGTTTTCGCAGAATCGTATCGTTACAGCATTGTTATAAGGTAACCGATAAAAAATCATGTGCATAGTGTAAAAAGGCAGAAACCGTATTATCTAATAAAACTACGAAGAACGTAGAACCATCGAGTCGACATCTAATTTATATTTTATCTTAGCCATATGGTATATTGTGTTTCGTATACTCGTATATACGAAGGCTATTTTAATCGAGCTTAAAACCTCCACTTTAATGAGAAGGAAGTAAAAATATTTTTATTAAAGGAATTATTTTATATTTTTAATCTTACGGTTTTTATATAGCACATTGTTATTTGTTGTTTGGCGATAAGAATTATGACGAGCTTTCGCATTAAGAAAATTAAAATGAATGCAACCTAAGACGTAATCATTTATTATATTATTTTTTAACGGATGTTATCGCTGAATAGTTCTTGATGCATAAACGATTTTGAAATGGTAACACGAAAAAGCTATTTGCAATGAAGAGTAATCGTAATTGTGTCAACGAAGTCTCTCAATTAAAAACTATTTTCTTTGTTTTGCCTACTTACTTACACATTCTAATAGTGATATGTAATGTGCTTCAAACCATGATTTTGTACTTCGGCTCATGTCTTGCTGGAAAATCAACCTTACTTCTTAATTTATGCACAAACACGGTAGAAGTTGATTTTCTAGCACACGCTGTTCACTTTAGTAGGTTAAGGGGATAAGGCGAGGTGGTAGAAAAGAACCGTTAAAAAAAGCCCCCAATATCATTAAATTACCACCACCAGAATTCCGCTTAGAAAAGTATTTTGGATCTTTCTGAGATCCCTCCAATAATATTGAATACCATCTGGTCCAAAAATCACCTATTATTGCATAATGGTTAGTTACCTAAAAAAGCAGAACAAGATGTTTTTCAATTAACTTTAATCAGTCACGATTAACGTTTGCCCTAACAAAATCAAAAGCGCGAATTTGTAGCAATAGCTTTGGCACTGACTTAATTTTACTGTGTTTTAGAGTCCAGCATCTCTCATCTCGGTAGATTGTGGTTCGAGACACATCTAAGCTCACTTTTCAAACGCCTTAGATATTTAAAAAAATTACTCGCAGCCTTAATCAACTAGCTGATGTTTTTTTTGGTCATCCGGCCCATCCGAATGACTCCTAATTGGATTATCTAGAAATCAGAACTCCTTGTAATGGTTTCCTTGTATTTGAAAACCCTATTCCGACAAATCAATTAAATCAAATAAAATGATAAAGAAGGCTTAAGCCCAAGCAAGAATCCTCATAAATAAGGCCTACCAGAATCATTTTTCGCACACCAAAACCCCTCACCACTACAAATAGATTTTTCCGAAATTAAGACACATCGCAACCCATTCTGTCATTAGAAAACCAACCCATCAGTATAATTTTTGTCAAAGTTAATCATCAGAAATAAATTAATATGGGATCCCGGTTCTCACCGAAGTACCTGCTAAACAAATTATCTAAAAATTAGAACCCATTGAAAATGAGTCCTGACATTTGCAATCTCCCCGTTACCAAGTTTTATCAAAATCGGGCGTACCCAAAAAAAAACCAGGTGGCCCCAAAAAAGGTAGAGAAAAGAATCCGGGCCTCACCGGACGCCCCTTTGAGCGGATTTGCTCGTTATTAGTACCCATTGCAATCGACTACTGGCACTCGAAAACTCTTCCTCATCAATTTCTATAAAAATCGTCCGTGCAAAAGATTAATTATCGAAAGGAAACGGGCTCCATCGTAGGACTCTCCAAACGATTTCTAGGTAATTGAAAACCCCTTATACCAATTCTTATCAAAATCGGACGAGCCAAAAAACAAAAAAATTAAAAATGGGAAAATCGAGATAAACTGAAAAAATTAAATAGTGTGAAGTCAGCCTCCACCAGATGACCATCGCAATGAATTTTCCTGAAAGCAGGTCCCATCGCAATTGGTTTCTAGTATTAGAAAGTACCCTCTCTGTAAATTTTTTATAAAAGTCGGAAAAAAATTATTATTGAAATCCCGGGCCACACCACAGGACGTACACATTGTTTGTGAAAACAATGTGAAAAAGAGACCAAGGTCTCCAACAATAATTAAATGGCGAATGCTAGAAATTATTATTGTTACTCGTAGCAGCAACATTTTCAATAAAAGACAATTAGTGCAATCATACAATGTCGCCGTAACGCAACCAAAACAACATTCCGAAATATGATGGAACATAATGCAAGATATTTAATTAAAGAAAAACATAAAACCCAACACGAAGCGGCAAGACGCAACATGGTATAAAATCCCGCAATATGGTGTACATAACGGAACATGGTGATAGTATCTACATCATTGTGCAACAGGAAATAATACAGTCCAACGTCACCCAACATCAAGGAAAAGGTGCAATATGGTGCAGCATCACGCAGCATGGTGCAACATCTGCTGACTGCTGAAATAAAAATTATTTGTAATAGTTGCCTTGATTTTGTCAAAATTGTTGAAGCCACCAAGTAAAATGTTAAAAGAAAGTCACAAACCAACATGACGCAACATAGTAGAATAACATAAAACATCTCTCAAAAGGATGCACTATCACGCAACATAGCGGAATATGACACAACATGATGTGGTGCCCACAATATAGTGCACAATCCCACAACATGGTGCGACATAACGCAACATCGCACAACATCACGCTACATGGTGCAACATCATGCAACCAGGTACAGTATGACGCAACATGGTGGAACGCCACAATATTGTGTAAGCCATCCGGAGGACTCCTAACTGAATTCTCTCAGTACTCACGTCAGCTATATTTTTTATTTAACCTTTATGTCTATGGTGGGTTACCCGAGTAACCTTTTCGTTTTCAATGCATACAATTTCTAAATTATCATTGGAAAATTGGCTCGAGGAGCTAGGAATGCCAAAATCATTTAAGTAGGAACACTTTTTGTTATCATAAACAACTGTTTCTTTAACGGTACTTTAAATTTCATCGATTTATAAACCGGGTAACCAGGTAACCCTTATTTGATATACTTAAAAAAAGATGCATAGACAGAACGGTTAAACCGTTCGAGTGCGCCTATTTTTTAAAATATGACCATAAACCTCCTAAACGAATTATCCCAAAACTAGAACTCATCACAATCGATTTCTACTATTCAAAAAACCCTATCTCCGCAACTTTTATCAAGATCAACCGAGCTGAAAAAAATTAATATAGGGTTCAGGGCCGTACCAAAGCACCCACTAAACGAATTTTCTCGAAATCAGAACCCATTACAAGGTGTCCCTCCGCACTCAAAAAACCTTCCGCACCAATAATCCCCTCGACCTTTTGATGTTTTTTTTTCCAAAATCTGTACTAATCGCAATCAATTCTTGGCACTTAAACTATGTATTAATTTTCATCGCTACTCAAGGCTGTGGTTTGTTTTATTTGTTGTGGAATTTCATGTGTGTTTATCATACTCAATCTTAAGAATATAATTTGGTGCTCGGAAAAATTGATGACGGTTTAGCGGAGGTATATTATCTTCTTGTAACGTGATGCGGATTACTTTATAATGCCAGAGTTGGAAACCAATCCGAACAATCGTTTCAACTTAAATCAGTAGATACAGTATTACGCAAGTCTCGGCAAAATTCTGATGTTGTAACTTTCTTTTCTTCCTTGACGAAATCTCTGAACGGAACAATCACAAACTTTTTTTTGTTGCAAATAATGTAAGTTGCAGTAGCCAATTTGGTTCCCTGTCCGTTGATATTACCAAGGTAGCTGAAGTATTTCTTCTCAAAGAAAGGTAACCAGTTACATCGGAGTCAAATTTTTGCCGAGAAAATATTAGTGTTTGATTTCTACTTTGATTAGATAGAAAACTGGTGCCTGTGATATAAGAGGGAAGCGAACTTTTCCACTGAGATGGGCTTTAGAGAAATTATGATATCTAGAAAACCATCTGGATATGTTCATATTTCACTTATTAGTACAGGTAGCTATTCTTAGCACATTTTTAATTCAATTCATTTCATTGATAAGATTTTTTAAACATCATATTTGGAAATTGAATGTGACAGTTGACACATGTATGAAAAAAACAAAAAGAAAATATCACAAATGTACACTGTGGTCGATAGATATCTCTAATCGTGATAAATAATGTTACGATTTTGCCTTGTCATTCAAGGTTCGAATCACTGGATTGTGAATAAATACACTGCTTCTAATTTTAACTCACACAATTTTATTTACACAACACAATTTATTATACAACACAATTTTCACAATTAATTATTATAATTATAACACACTTTTTAATTATCACTTTAATAATCGCTTTAATAATCACTTTAATAACCTTTCTATTTAACCTTCACTGTATCACGTTTAAAATAATACTCAGCATTCCACGTCAACGCGCGCCCTTATATACCAAAATATTTGTTTCTAGAATAATCCTAAATGCGCAGCAAATATGTTAGTATAGAAATACGCCTAAATGTTGAGTATAAATTATAAATGTAATTGAACAATTAATGAAATTAACTTATTCTATTCTATTCTAGGTGTCACCGTAACACTACTCCCCACCTAAGCCTGTTCGCCCCGAACAGGATCCAGATCACCTCCTCTGTAGAGCGCCAAACGCTCTAAATGCACCACCTTTGGTTTACCTTTCCGTCCTTTCTGTATGCGATAAACCACGTCGTTCAACCTTTTAATGACAGTGTAAGGTCCTTCCCATGTGGGTTGCAACTTTGGTGATAATCCCTTCTGCCGTTGCGGGTTGTGAAGCCATACTAACTGCCCTTCCTCGAAGCCTTGATTATTTGCTCGTATGTCATATCGAGCTTTCATTCGATCACTTGATATCCGAATTTTCTCCCGTACAAATTGATGTATTTCATTACGTTCCTCTTTCATCCGGTCGACGTAATCCTGTCCGCATAGAGCTGCTGATGGAACAGCCCCAAACTTTAAATCTCCTGGTAATCGCAGATTGTTTCCAAATATGGTTTTCGCTGGTGTCACTCCTGTTGTGTCATGTACCGCTGATCGGTAGGCCATCAGGAACATTGGTATATGTCGATCCCAGTTACGTTGGTTCCTTTCCACAACCTTTGCTAGATATTCCTCCAATGTGTCATTGAATCTTTCCACCATACCGTCCGACTGTGGGTGTAAAGGCGTCGTTCTCGGTTTATTGATTCCAAGCATCTGACATATCTCCTGAAATACCACCGATTCGAAATTCCTTCCTTGATCCGTGTGAATTTCCATCGGTACACCAAATCTGCTAATCCAATTGTTGACCACGGCATCAGCTATTGTTGTTGTTTCCTGATTGGGTATGGGGTACACTTTCGGCCATTTGCTGAAATAATCCATTATTACTAGCACATATTTATTTCCGCTCTCGGTGGTCGGAAATGTCCCCGCCACATCCATTGCAATTCTCTCAAATGGTGCCCCGACATTATATTGTTTCATTTTTCCACGGCTTTTTCGTGCTGGTCCCTTTACTGCCGCACATTGGTCACATCTTCGACACCATTCTACTACTGACTGTCTACATCCGGACCAGTAGAAACGTTGTCGAATTTTGGCCAATGTTTTATTAATCCCTAGGTGACCTCCACTTGCTCCTCCATGATACTCCTTGAGGATTTCCGCTATCCGATCTTTTGGCACCACTACCAACAATTGTTTTACTTTACCATCCGTGCTTTCCCACTTTCGTTTTAAACATCCATTTTCTATGTGGAGGCTATCCCATTGAGCCCAATATGCTTTTACAATGGGAGTTTTGTCAGCTATCTCACTCCATGTGGGCCGGTGTTCTTTTTCCTTATGTTTCATGATGAATGATAGGTCAGCATCCCGTAATTGCTCCTTCTTGATCATTTCATCAGTCCATTCCTCATCAGGTAGCACTTGCATAAGCCGAATATCGATGATGTTTTCCTTACCCTCCACACGCCCACAATGCTTGCATTCCACGGGACATGGCCTTCTTGATAATGCGTCGGCATTTCCATGTGCGTTTCCCTTCCGATGTTCAATTTGGAAATCGTAGCTTTGCAAACGTTCGATCCAACGTGCTACTTGTCCCTCTGGATTTTTGAATTGTAACAACCAGCGCAAAGCTCCATGATCCGTTCGTAGAAGAAATTTTTGACCATAGAGGTACTTATGGAAGTGCTTAACACATTCCACTATAGCCAACAACTCTTTCCGTGTTACACAATAATTCCGTTCAGGTTTTGATAACATCTTGGAGTAATATGCAATAACTCGCTCCTCACCATTTGTTGCCTGTGATAATACTCCTCCTATACCATCATTGCTTGCATCGGTGTCCAAAATGAATTTAACGTTGGGTATAGGGTATGCGAGGATTGGTGCTTCGCATAATCGTCGTCTTAGTTCCACAAATGCCTCTTCTTGATCATCCTTCCATTCGAATGCCTTGTTCTTCCTGGTTAACTCGTGTAAACTCTTTGCAATATTGGCGAATCCTGGTACGAATCGTCTATAATAGGTACACAATCCAAGGAAGCTCCGTAATTCATGTAAGTTTTTAGGTCGTGGCCATTCCTTCACTGCTGCGATCTTGTCTTCATCGGTATGGATTCCATTGGTTGTTACCTTATGACCCAAATATTTTACTTCCGTTCTAAATAGTTTGCATTTCTTTGGGCTTAGCTTCAATCCGGCGGCTTGTATCCGATCCAAAACCTCTGCCAAATTCCTTAAATGCTCGTCGAAATCCTTGCCCATAACGATGATGTCGTCCAAATATACGAGGCACGTCTTCCAATGTAATCCCTTTAGCACGCGCTCCATAAGCCGTTCAAAAGTCGCAGGGGCGTTACATAATCCGAATGGCATAACGTTGAATTGCCATAATCCGTTACCCACACTGAATGCCGTTTTCTCGCGATCTTCCTCCTGGACTTCCACTTGCCAATAGCCGCTTTGCAGATCTAATGTCGAAAATATTCGAGCACCCGATAATGTGTCTAACGTGTCATCGATCCTTGGCAATGGGTAACTATCCTTTTTCGTCACAGCATTTAATTTTCGATAATCCACGCAGAATCTCATGCTACCATCCTTTTTCTCGACTAACACCACTGGTGAACTCCATGGACTGCTTGATGTTTCGATTACCCCTGCTGCTTGCATATCTTTTACCATTCGATCCACTTCTCCTTGCTTTGCCAAGAGAAATCTTCTGGGTGGTTGGCGAATCGGCATTTCTGCTCCTGTATCTATTCGATGTTTTACCATTGTGGTTCTCCCATTATTATCCGATGTACTGCAGAATATTGGCATGTACCGCTCGAACAATTGTTTTGCCAAATTTTTCTGTTCCTTAGTAAGATCTTCGGTCCATTTCTCCATGAGTTGTTCTACAACCTCTTTCTGCCCTTGCGAGTTAGTCGTATTAATCGGATTTTTCTGCTCGCACTTCACAATCGCAGATATTTCTTCGCATTTTCCGATTATTGTCCCTTTCTTGATGGTTTTCGTCTTATCCGAGAGATTTAGAGTCCTAATTGGTACTCTATTATCGCTGTCTGGTTTCACTTAAACTTTCCCGATCATAATTTCTCTGGCTACGCTCTCCGCTTCATTGGCTTCCACAACCCACAATCTGGGTGACCCAGAACCTCCCTCCAATCTTGCCCATACTATTGTTTCCGAGTTCGGTGGCAGCTTCTCCCGATGATCCATTATAATTTGCCTGGTCGTTTCTCCTATAACGGCGCTAACGTGAAGTGGCAACTCGATATTATCGTAGGTTAATACACCCCGTCCAACATCCACCACGAAGCCATTTGTTCTCATGAAGTCCATTCCCAAGATGACTTCGTCTACAATATCTGCAACCAGCACCTCGTGTTGAAAGTGATTTCGTCCAATCCTTATTTTTACCACCCTTTTCCCTTTTATTGCTGAATTTTCTCCAGTCGCCGTTCGTAATTTAATGCCATTAGCTGGTTCCATAATTCCATCGATAATATCCTCACGAACAATCGTATGTGTTGCTCCCGTATCCAGCGTGATCATGCATTTCTTCCCATCAATATCGGCTTCAATTGTTAAGCTGTCACCGTTCCTTGCTATTCTCGAAACATGGATGGAGGTTGTGGGGCAATCGGTTATGGGAGTCAGCTTCTGCCCCTGCAAACTGACTCTTTTTAGTTTAACGACTCCGCTGTCGTCTGACCCGCCTTTCTGGATTCTATCTGCTCCCCGTTTGATCTACGCTTCATAGGAGATGGCGATCTTGCTCGTTTCTTCTTCATTTCCCAACAGTCCCGTGAGATGTGACCCATTCTATCACATACCCAGCATTTAATCCTGCCACTTCCATCTCTGAACCTTGGCGTAGCCCGCGCAGTGTCTATTCTGGAATCAATCTCCACTCGACGAATTTTCATTGCTGGTTTGATGATGGTTTGCGCAGTTTCGTTTGTTAACGCACAAGCGATGGTTTCCGTGAAAGTTGCCTTAGGTGACAGCATCACCGCTCTGCGCGTCTCAGGATCACGAATACCGTCAATGAATGCATCCATTTTAATTCGCTCCATGTAATCGGCCGACATATTTGAATGTACTAAATGCGCGAGCCGCTCAATTGCCGATGAAAATTCCTGTAGCGATTCTCCTGCTCTTTGGTATCGACCCTTCAATTCCATGCGATAGATTTCTCGTTTGTTGTCACTTCCGTATTTTCGATCTAACGCCTTCATAATTCCCATGTAAACGTTCCGTTCCTGCTCAGGAATGATTTGTAGTGTTTCTGCCGCTTCGCCTTTAAGAGCCACAATTAACGCTGCAACACATTGTTCTTCAGTCCACTGATTTTGCTTAATCGCCGTTTTGAACTGGAACTTAAAAATACTGAAGGATGTTGTTCCATCAAATGTTGGTGGTTTTATCTTAACTGCATTAACCGTCTGGATCACTTGTTGTGTCGTTCCATTCGCCTTGACATCTTTGAGCTCCTTCTCGAGACGTTTAAAATCTTGTTCAACCGATTCAAATTTTTGTTGAACCGACCCTTTTACATTTTGAATTTCTGCGTGTACTTCTGTTTGCAGTTTTTCCACTTTACCGTGTAGTGTAGAAGATAACTCCATAAACCTCTCGTCCATTTTCTTTTGGCCAACTTGCACTTGTAACATCTGCTGTTTTATTTCGTGGTTCGATTGTTTAATGTCCGCTCCTTGTTGCTCCATCTGCTGTTTAATTCCACCCAACTGTTGTCCCATCATTTGATTCATAGCAGCCATCAACTGCGATAAATCGAAACTTCCGGATGGGTTTTGTGTTGTTCCGACCATCGTTTGTTCTTCCTTTTCTTTCTTGTCCACACTGATCTCATCCGTGTTGTCCTCCTCGAAATCATACACATCTGGATTTACACCTTCCTTCTCCATGGCCTCACGTAGTCGCTCCACCAAACTAGCTTTTGTGCCTTCACTGGCCAAACCTCGCTGTTTCAGCTGCTCCTTTAATTGCGCAAGCTTTAATTCGTAGAGAATCATTTTTCTTATTATTCACAATCCCACCGCTGTCACCAATTGTTACGATTTTGCCTTGTCATTCAAGGTTCGAATCACTGGATTGTGAATAAATACACTGCTTCTAATTTTAACTCACACAATTTTATTTACACAACACAATTTATTATACAACACAATTTTCACAATTAATTATTATAATTATAACACACTTTTTAATTATCACTTTAATAATCGCTTTAATAATCACTTTAATAATCCTTTTATTTAACCTTCACTGTATCACGTTTAAAATAATACTCAGCATTCCACGTCAACGCGCGCCTTTATATACCAAAATATTTGTTTCTAGAATAATCCTAAATGCGCAGCAAATATGTTAGTATAGAAATACGCCTAAATGTTGAGTATAAATTATAAATGTAATTGAACAATTAATGAAATTAACTTATTCTTTTCTATTCTAGGTGTCACCGTAACAATAAATAATGTTACGGTAACACCTAGAATAGAATAGAATAAGTTAATTTCATTAATTGTTCAATTACATTTATAATTTATAAACAACATTTAGGCGTCATTTCTATACTAACATATTTGCTGCGCATTTAGGATTATTCTAGAAACAAATATTTTGGTATATAAAGGCGCGCGTTGACGTGGAATGCTGAGTATTATTTTAAACGTGATACAGTGAAGGTTAAATAAAAGGATTATTAAAGTGATTATTAAAGCGATTATTAAAGTGATAATTAAAAAGTGTGTTATAATTATAATAATTAATTGTGAATTTTGTGTTGTATAATAAATTGTGTTGTGTAAATAAATTGTGTGAGTTCAAATTTGAAGCAGTGTATTTATTCAAAATCCAGTGATTCGAACCTTGATTGACAAGGCAAAATCGTAACAATAATAAGAGATCTAGTTGATAAGAGATGGCGCGCAAAGCAAACAATCTATTAAAATATGAGAGTAGATGTGTTAATTAGAGATTTTAAATTAGTTTCTATAATTAAATTTAGAAAATTTAAGTTTTAAGAAATTATTATTGTAATTTACACGTATTTCACTAGTGCGCAACTTACTTTATAATTTTAAATGAAATTGAGTGAAAAACCACTCCGATGGTCCACTTAATTTAGTTCAGAGTGGGAGTCGGTCCATATAGTGATGAATAATCTATGTCATTATCGACATGTAAACTTATTTGGCTCCTAGGTAGGATATTAAGACAATCACGCAATAGTTAGACAGCAACTTTATCAGGCTTATACACGTAAGATAAAGACGAAAAATAATGAAAAATTTGATATTTTAATATATTTAGTTGTCGACGTCATAAGGACTTAAAAGATCGCTATGTAATGTACGTAATAAAATACGTGTTGAAAACTACGTAATCTATATATCCCTGATTATTGGTTACGCATCTTTCCGACAGGGAAATAAAATAACAGGAATATTCACCGTGAAAAAAAATTTCGTCACTTTCCTACTACCTTGCCCGATAAATTCAACTTGCATTCAATGTTTATTTAGAAAATTGGTATTGTTTTTATTAAACGCCTTGTACCTAAATTCGTAATTAATCGATTCCAATCAATCTTTATACTATTCGTATATCGTGGTAAACTATTAGGCTCTTTTGAAATATCCGATGATGAATAGTCTACATACGGCACTAGCCAGAATGATTTATAAAAAAAAAAACGAAACAAGAAATCCAATTAAAATAGAACACATCAGTCATTCATCAAACGTATCGGAATGTGTTGTGGGAAATTTTAATTTCAAAGCTGTGTACTATTCATCATACCTGCGTACACGATATGCATCAACTGTGATTTTTTTCCTCAACGCTATGATACACCTACACCCACATACATATAACAATCTTGATGTATGGCGACGAGCGCAAAATAATAAGAAACTTTCAATAGAAATGGAAATTAGTTTCCAATTTTTATGTTTTAGGCTGATTACTTTTATAATATTTTCACATTATCACAGTTTTGATTGGAAACGTTTTATGCGCCTCTGTTTATACGAGATATCCATGAATACATTACATGAATTAAAATAATATAATATGAGGAAGGTCTCCGAGTAGAATACTAATCGATTTTTAAAAATAGATATCATTATGAAGCATAATTAATAAAATAACTGATTCCTTATAAATATTGATTAAACCAGAACTGTGGAAATTCTTCCGTAAATGGTGTTACTTCATCGAACACCCAAAATAGATGTTTCACATAAATCGATTTGTACTGGTTTATATAATGTTTGAGATAGGCTATTTTACAGACACTAAGTAAAGCCAACGGTAAGTAACACAAGAAAATACAGGTAGCGGTAAAAGTTACCGGCTTTTTTCGAACTGTTTCAAAATACTTAAACAGTATAAAACAGGTTATCAAGTCAACATAAAACGATTATAAACTTTATTAAATCAAAACAACTTCAAAACAAATTATCTTTGAAGACTGCCCACAACAGACAGCTTAGCTAATTCCACTTCTTGAATTTTTAATAAACCAATACGAGCTTGGCTACCTCACTTCCAGGTTTTGCCAGGTTCACCGTAAACCTATGTGCATTGACCGTTCCTCTTTTTACCATTGCTGGCATAACGAAAGGTAGTATTTGCTCCTTTAATTCTGTAGAACACCCAGAGTTCTGCAACATCTCTGCAGTAGGGTGTGTCTAGATCTTTTGTAAGTCTATAATTGTTGCGTATTATTCCGTTGACATGCAGCTGAATCAAATCCATATTATGGTCTTTTACCACAAAAGGTTATTCGTTGTGCCTTCTTTTACTTGAAAATCTGTGTATTTTTTATTTTGTTCGTTAAACTTTACCTGAAGCGTTTCTCCCCACTCAAATATTTAATTCAAATCAGAATTAAGCGAAGCTACAACTTCTAGCCATTATCATTTAGCTCTGAAGGAGTAGGTTTCGCCTCGAATGATATAGAAAAGTGCAATGTGGCGTGATCAGCAACGATTGATATACTCTTGTTTTGTTTGAAGATTGGTTGTGCAACGGGAATATGGAAAATGGGCATTAAAGTCACCAAATAAAATTAATTTGCAGTAGGATGTTGGTTGCGAGTGTCATCATTTATCTGACCAACTATCGAAGAAATTAATGGATTATGAACCCGTGTTATTGGAGGATCTAATTAAGAAAAGCAGTTCACACTCCACGTTGCAACTCGAATGCTTGATCGAAATGCTACCGCTTGAACAACAATTACAATTGTAAAGAAGAATAACAATTGCAAAGAAAAAAAAAGAAAAGCAAAGAAAAAAAGTTGTACGGATGTGGGTGAAGCCCAACAGTCCCAGTGAAAATTCTAGGCGAGCCCTCAGCCACAGGGGTTAAATGGGAAATGTAGCTACCTATATTGCTTTGTAAGTATGAGCTCTTAGTTTTGAAAATCATCAGGATTTTAATTTAGAATGAAATTTTAATTTAGTAGTGTTATTCCATTTATGTTGTAGCGCTTCTCAAAATACAGTTTCAATTTTTGCGATCCAAGCGCAAAATTATTATCTAAAATGGCAATTTATGGCAACCCGGGACGTATGTTTAGGGTCGTTATCTCACATAAAATTTGTAACGTATCTTCACAATGTTTAGCACAACGGTGGCTTGGGTAGACAAATTTTCAAACTCATGAGTGCAGCATGAAAAGTGCGAGGTTTCACACCACACAAAAGTCACTGTTTGAATCCAGAATCGATCGTACGAAACAACCGTCACCTATATATATGTGACCCTTCAACGCAACGCCTGAATTCTGCTGACTACCTCCATCGAACACTTAACACTTAAACTCGTCTCGGATTTTACAGTTTACAGCTCAAAACAGAACAAGAACGAAGGCGGCGAGCGAAATCGCATGTCATATTACAAAACACCAAAATCATGCAAAACAAACACAACCATCGACGCAGGCGACGTCGATTTTTTCGTTGAAAAAAATTTAGAGTCTTTAGGCGATGCCACATTACAATTTTTACGTACGTTTTCTGAAAACGTTTTTTTTCATTTACGAATAAATTATTGCATATATTTTATTTAAATCAATGAGATATAATGTAAAATAACTTTATTTATTAGCCAAAATAATAAATTTACAATTATTGAACAATTTTAATTGAAAAATTTTCCTGAATGAAAAAAAAACGTTCCTAGGAACGGTAAAATAGAAAAATTACTATCTTTCAATTAAAATTGTTCAATAATTGTAAATTTATTATTTTGGCTAATAAATAAAGTAATTTTACATTATCTCATTGATTTAAATAAAATATATGCAATAATTTATTCGTAAATGAAAAATACGTTTTCAGAAAACGTACGTAAAAATTGTAATGTGGCATCGCCTTTTTTCTATTTTTGTCGCCGACGAAACAATGTTGCCAACTGTTTTTTATATATGTATGTATAAGTTTGTATCATTTAACGGTCATATTATTAACAATTTTTTTCAATTTATTAGCCTAACGCCACAATGTCATGTGTCAAAAACACAGAAGGTTATGCCATTTGGTTGTTTTTTTATCGCCATACGCTGACGCTTTTGTTCTGTTAGTTACAGCGATATCGCGGCGATATTTTTTATTTATTCGTCGACGATCGTCGTCGTCGCTCTTGTTCTGCTTCTAGCTTACTTGTGAGACGCGCACTTTATTACTGAACTACCGGGTTTTCACGAATACTAAATTTATCATTTGAATCAAAAATAACATTTGCGATTGAAAAGCAACAAAATAATAATAAATTCGGCTTGGCTCAGTTTTGAATCGGAGTTCTTAGGCACCATGCGCACTACACTTGATCACTGTCCACGTTCGTATGGTTTTTTGTTTTTTACTACATTCGCCTACTGTAGATAACACAAAAACGTGATATACACAACAATATGTCTTCCGTCCTAGCTGAGAGTTTCGAATCCGCGATCTTCTGATGAGCTATTTACACACTAAACCACTCGACTGTTGTGCAGCCTTAAAATTCGGGATGTATTTTATCATCACATTTAAGGTTAATTCACGAGGTCGGAAATTTTTACCCTAGATATTTTTTCTCATGTTGTGAAGTTGCATCTATTGATTTTTGCTTAAAAATTGGTCTAGTTGTCTTGTCATTACTTGTCAATTTTTTGAAATTTTTGCTTGTGGATAACCTCAAGATTTTTATTGACTTTTTGTGCGATTTTTTAAGTTTTTTATTGTAATGTGTTCCGTGTTTTCTTGTTATAGTTAATTTGTGTTTTATTTTTCGGGTTTTTAATTATTCATATTATAATTCAAAAATTAAGTTTTTTGAGGTACATTGTTTTTTAATTAAATCAATTTTTGGCGCATCTTTCTAACTTGTTAGCATTTTTCATTCGGGTTTAAGCATTTCGTTCAAATTTTTTTAAATCTTTTTGTTTCATTCGGTTTTCTTTAAATTTTGGTACGGGATTAAAAATGTCTTTATCAAGATAGGAAACGATGATATGGTAAACGGCGATCTGTTGTGGCTATACACGGTAGCCACTTTAAACTTCGCGTATGGAAGTAGCCGTATTGAATAGCGCAGTCGTAGAAGGTTTACGATTAATCTTGTAAATCGTGAAAGGCGACGAGGGTATTATGCCAACCTTGTCGCCGAAATGAGGTTGTCAGATATTGAGACTTTTTTTAATTTTCATCGTATGTCGCCTTCAACTTTTGATGAATTATTGACAATTATCGAACCGCAAATCACAAGAATGAATGTTGGGGAAAGATCAATCACTGCAGGTGAACGTTTATCACTCGCCATACGATAAGTTTAAATTTTACTTCTTAAATTTCTGAAATATTTATTTATTAGAATATTTCTTTCAGTTACCTCGCCAGTGGTGACAGTATGGTATCAATTGGATGCTTTGGGTTTCGTTTGGGAAGAAGGTAATAATAAGGGAAACTTGCCACCAGTTATGGCAAGTATTGAAGGAAATTGTGTTCCCCGTACCTAATGAGGCATTTTGGAGGGAAATCAGCGATGATTTTGAATGGCAGTGTAATTTTCCCTACTGTTTAGGAGCAATGAATGGGAAGCACGTCCTTATGTACTTATTTTCTATTAAATAGGTCGAGATTATTAATTGTAGGTTCGATCTATCTCAACTACAAACATAACCATAGTGTAGTTTTTTTAGCGTTATGTGACGCGACGCGATGTTGGAGACAGTAACATATTTAGGAGGAGTAATTTTGGAAGATCCATAATATGTGGTGGCTCTGACCTAAACATGCCACCTCTATAAAGCATTCCAAAGAATGATACTACAGAATATCCCTATGTTTTTATTGGAGACGAAGCATTCCCTTTATTACGCAATTTGATGTGCCCATTACCAGGTCAAAACGCTGGTATATAGCCACCCAAAAAACATTCGTGCAATTACAGGCTATCTCGAGCAAAGCGAGTAGTAGAAAATGCTTTTGGGATCCTGGTAATTAGGTGGCGGATTTGCCGGTGCCCTTTTCTCGCAAGCAAACTCACGGTGCTACAAATAATAAAAGCTACCGTTGATGTATTGCACAATTGGTTGCTAGAAAAAAATAATAATAATGAATACATGAGTCCAGAAGTAGTCGACAGTTATTTTCGCGGAACAAACGACCTGGATCATGGCGAAATGAAAGCAACGATGGCATTCAAACAGTGGAGCGTCTGGGAGCTAATAATGTCAGCAGAAATGCAAAAGAAATTCGAGATCTATTTAACACGTATTTCAACGAGATCGATATACTGCCCTGGCAGTATAAAAGTACCCAGTAAAAATTATTTTTTTAATTCAATAAATTTAATTAATTCATTCCAGTTAAAGTATAAAATAGTTATATAAAAGTAAATACTAGTAATATAAGTAAAATATATCATTTTAAATTATCATATTAAATTATCATATTTTGATTCGTCATTCTCCCTTTCGAACTGGTCTGTAATAAAACTAATAAATTTGGCTTGCCTGGTCATAGTTCAATTATTGAAATCGCCAGACGCTTTTTCTGCAAACGTTTTTAAAAAGCACGGGGCAGCGATTTGTTTTGCCAAATGATTTTGGTGTTTGCCTATGTTTTCCAAAAGCTTGTTTAATACTGGCTGAAATAGATTTTCATCGGTCCTTCTTCCTGAAGCTCGAGGAATCGTGGTTGGTATTGCCTCAACTGGTGTCGCCAAAGCTGGTGTCGTCAAAGCAGGTGTCGCCTTAGTTGGTGTCGCCATCGATAGTGTTACTCTTTTTGATGTGGCAATCGCTTGTGGCCGCGGAGTAGCAACATAAAAGGAGGTTATTTTAGATGCGTAAGACACATCCATGCCCTCCTATGTCGTTTCATCTAACAACTTCTGAAATGTGTCAGAGCCTTTGCAATGCACAATTGTATCCGCCGATCTATTATTTGAAACAAAGCTGCTTTCGATAGGTCTAAAACAAAAGATTTATATTAATTAGATGTTCTAAAATCAACTTAAATAAATGTGTAACTTACATGTCGAATGCCCTCATAATCCGTAAATGGTTAGCATTAGATGGTCCAGCACCACCCAAAATCGCACTTCGATGGTCTTATGCTGCCGAAGTGTGAATTGTGGGAGATCCGGTGGAGATCTCTCCGGGTGAAGAGAGGCTTGTTCTGTTGAGAAAACGTCCCTACCCTCTAATGCTGCTTCGTTGCGGCTGGGCATCGGCCTTTTGGGGTCGATGGGTCATTAGGGGGAGGGGGTGTCTTTTCAGCAGACTGGGTACTTGTCATTCGGGGAGATCCAGTCGTCGTTGGATGGGCACAGTCGGTTATAATTATTTTACTCCGTTTCTCAAGTTTCGTCCGACAAATTTCGGAGGAATATCCGGTTTTTTATTCATTTTTAATTTGCGTTTTTTTTTAAATTTTCTGTAAACACGGTGTAGTTGAAATCTGCGGGTCTTCCTTCAACGGAAGCATTTTTGTATTTATTCCTTAAACAGCTGATAATTTATTGCTGATTGATGTCAAGATTTGACTAAAACAGAATTAAATTCATGGTTTGTATCCGTTAGTCAGTTAATTATGAATGTCCAAAAAACATGTTACACTATCAGCCGCTAGTCTGTAAACCATAAAAATAGTAAATTTTTCAAATTTTTGTAATACGAATAATTATTTTCAATAAGCCAGAACATATTTCAAAAAAAAAAAAATGTATTGAGTTGAGAAGAACGGAAAATACTTCCACTGCCTCATTCCAATTCACAGTCATAATTTAGTGTGCTATAGTGTCAAGGGAATTGATAGTCAATCTATATTCGTACAATTTTTACATTATAACTAAATTTCCAAACATATTATTTACTACCCCCATCTCGGTTACATTCATTCCTCGTATCCACTTGATTATATCGATTTGGAAAAAATACCATAAAAAGTTGTCGTTACACACTAACAATAGCATGATATGCATACACGTACATACAAAATGTTAAGAAATTTCCAATTGATTTCTCAAATCTATATAAACATAATTGAATTACAGATAGAAAATACGTAGAATGACGTAGATTTCTGTTCAAATTACGAGACAATAAAGAAACATTATATTTATTTATGTAGTTTCTTATATTCCAAAGTTTGTGTTCATCTCGATATGGCGCTTCGTATGTATGATATATTGGGCTGAGACGATGTCGATGTTAAAAGTTGTTTTTCCACTCAATTAAAATTAAACATTACTCGTAAAATCAACCAGAAGAAAAATAATGGTTAACATTTTGCATCTGAGTGTCTGCGTCTTGGGAGGGATAAACATGAAACAGATCTCGATGAAATGCTGTGTATAAAACTTAATTTTGTATTATACTTTCGTGTCGAATTAAATTTAATTGTATGGATCTGGTATTGTTAAAACTATTATTTGATGTAATCTCAATATTTGTGTCGGGGACTTACCACATGCAAATTTTTTATCTTAATAATGTTTAAGATAATTTATACATCTAAATACACTCAGCAGGGGAGCTTAGGCGATATTTTCTGTTTTTATGCGACTCACTAGATACCACATAAAATGAAGACAAATTAGTTTTGATAAATATTATCTTTATATCGGTTTATATGTTGAGAAGCATCCCTAAGAACATTAATTTTAATTTGGTCACAAAACTGTTAATAATTAATGTGTTTGAGCCTGAAACGTCGCACAAGTGGGAAACCAATTCTCAATACATGAGACTCTATTTACAAATACAGGGCAGCGGCTAAGCATCTAGGTAAACATTTGATTATCCCTTAATTTCCCAAGTAATTAAGAAATGACATAGATATGCTACTCTATTATACTATTTTATAGTACTTTTATATAGAACTCTAGTACTCTTTATCTCTATGTATTCTGATGGTTGGGTGGAAGTGACGGTTTTTGTTGTGTGTTTCTCGTGTAGGAACTTTCTCGTTTTTTACAAGAGTTTTGTGTACTATGGGATTTACGAAGAGACCAGAGGGATTCTAAATTGACTTGGCAAGTAAACTGATCCATCCTATCGACCATATGGCACAGTGGTTAAAGCTTTGGCGTTTGGATCGGGAGGTACCGAGTTCAAATCCCGATAGGGGCACAATCCAAAGTGAAATTTCATTAATAGATTACGATCTGTATGGTGAAATATAACACATCTATTACCCCCTGTCGGTGTGCAAAACCCATGGGCCTACCCATCGTCCATGCCAGTATAGGATGGCATGGAGCTTGCAATGTGCAGATGGTCGTAAATCGGTCCTATAGCCGTACGTCCTCGAGTTGGCCTGCGAAAGAGTAGGGTGAGCCTGGACCCCAAAACAGATCGCATAGTTCACAATAAAATAAAAAAAAAAAAAAAAAAAAAAATAGAAAGTGATCCAGATTATTTTTCTGAAATGTGATCAGTATAACATCTGGGTTTTAGCAAAATTCGGCTGAGTTTTCGTTTTAGTTGTGGAAGGATAACAATTTTTTTGGTTTTTGTTATTTTGGAGAGAATCATCTGCGAAAGTAGACGTCAGAATTTGCGAAGACGTTGGTAGATCTGAAGCGAAAATTAAATATAACGTTGGGCCAAGCACACTACCTTGAAGTACTCCAGCCAGAATGTTTTTCTCGTTCGATTTAGAGGTGTTGTATTTGTCATAATATCTGCGATTTGACAAATACGACTTCATAAGTTGCTCAATTTCTGGCAATTTAAGATTAAGGTTTTGAAGCAGACCGTCGTGCCAAACTTTATCGAATGCTTGGGTAACATCCAAGAATACGACGGAGCAGTATTTTTCTCTTCGAATGCTGACCTTATTTCTGTGGCTACTCGGTGCATTTGCTCAATGGTTCCATGCTCGGCTCTGAAACCAAATTAATGACTAGGGATGATATTTCGTAGTTCCGGATTAATATTTTCGATAATAGTTTTTTCGAATACTTTCGAGACGATTGGTAGTAGGCTTATTGGTCTATATGACGAGACTTTGGTAGGATCCTTGCCAGGCTTCGGGATCATTTTTATAGTTGATAATTTCCAGCACTCAGGAATATATCCTGATTCGTAAATTGAATTGAATATTTGAGCCAGTCGTCCAAAGGCACACTCAGGCAGTTATTTAAGCATTTCACCTGTAATTTGATCATACCCAGGGGCTTTCTTTAATTGAATTTGATGTGCAATAATAAACTTTACTAGTGGTTTCTATATCTTGAATTTCCTCTTAGGCCTGATTGTTACATTTTCTATTTCAGCCGTTGATAATCCAAGGTTTGGAGTGAATACACTTTCAAGATGATCAGCAAAGGCTTTAGCTTTTTCTTCATCACTTCTAGTCCATTCACCGTTTGAAAGATGAATTGGCCGATTTGGTTGCTGAGGCCGTTTACGGTATTTAGTGGCCTTCCATAATGAATAGTTTGTGTCCGAATGGGGAGATAATTCTTTAAGATAATTTTGCATATAATCCATCTTATTTTTTGGTAGAAGACTTTGTAGTTTTCTTTTTGCCTGATTAAAGTTATGTTTAGCATCTGGTGATCGATTAATTTGCCAGATACGTCTTAAGCGACGTTTCTCTGTTAACATTTTTTCTATTTCAGCGGATGTTATGGTGTGTCTTGTATGTTTGCTTTTCGGTTTAGGCGAGGCCGAAATAGCTGCGTTGACTAGTAGATCATTAAAGTTTTCCATAGCAATGTTTATATCGTTCGTCGTCTGCAGTTTAGACGTTAGGTCGATATGTGAACTGATGTACATCTTGAATTTCAACCAGTTAGTGAAGGTGTTCGTTAGATAATTATTTGAAGAACATGGCTTTTGGTCGGCCCAATAATGTAGTAAGACCGGAGAGTGGTCAGAAGATAATTCTAAAAGTGGTTTAGCTTGGATTATTTCTCGGTTTATTTTACTTGTGACTGCAAAATCTAGAATGTCAGAGATTTTTCAACGATCAGTAGGCCAATAAGTTGGATGGCTACACGACGCAACATCGTAGTGATTTTCTTGAACAACATTCATTAATTGACGTCCCCTTGGAGTAGTCAATCTTGAACCCCAGTAGGTATGTTTGGCATTAAAGTCGCCGGCGACCATAAAACGTTGACCCAGGGTTCCAAAAAATCGTTTGTAGATATCTGCCGAAACGTTATTATTTGGAGCGCAATATATTGAAGCGATGACTAAGCTTTCTTTATCGAGGTCAACACACACATAGGTTACTTGAATTTCCTCAGTGCTATATTCATTTAGAACATAAATGCAAATCCGCTTTTTTATAATTATAGCAGTTCCTCCTAGACTTCTGCTCAAGGGATATTTTGTATGTGGTGTTGGTGTTCTGTGCGAACGAGAGTCATTTGGCGTATGCGGAGGTATATTATTCTGCGCATTTGCTGTAGTTTTATACTGTCTCCTGGGACGTGACAATTGACTAATATTTATGTAGACTGGGTATCTTTCGTAGTTTGCAGTGTTGTTTTGTCAACGCAATTGCTGCATTTCCGTTCAGTTGAAGAGTTCTTTGGTTTTGGGTAACTTTTGGTTTGGTGTAGTTCCCCGCATACGACGCATACTGATATTAACTTAATATTTCCTTGAGTGACCATATTTTTGATAGTTTAAACACTGTATTGGTCCGGATCTTTTCTTTGGTTCTTCAACAGTTACGCGTATGTGTATGAGGTACTTTAGTTTATATATTGGATGAACTTCTCCCTTTTTCAAAATGCTTTTGGATGGATCCAGTTCAAATTTGACAATTGGTTGTGGTTGCTTCAAGCGGTTCATGATTCTATATACATTCTGTATCCTAAATCCATCTTCAACAAGCGCAGCCTGGATATCGGTTGTTTCAACTTGGACATCGATGCCTTTAATAACGACTGAAAGACCCTTTGAAGACTTCAATCGGTATGTATAATAATTTCTATTGTGAGCATTGTAAAAATTAATGACCTCTCTATAGTCGTTGACCTCATGTGTTTGAATTTTTACTTCGTGTATATTGCCTCGAAGTAAATTTGTTACGTGAAATGTTTTTCAATTTGTTAGCACGCTTGATTTGAGTTCTTGCACTACCTTGTGCGTATCGATTTCGCGTAAGTAGATTGGAAGTGACTTGTAGTTTCGATTTGCCTATTCTTGAGTATTTGCATTTACAATTTGCCTCTCTTCCGCATCCTTTTCGATGAACGTTTCAAATCGGTTGTTTAGCGGTAGTTTGAATTTTTCGACGTTCGATTTCTTACTATCAGTAGTTTTTCTGCTTCTGGACTATCCCTTTTCCGTTTTACTGTAATATAGCAATCGATGCCAGTTTGTGTGAATTGAACAGTGCGTTTAGTGCTCTCTTTAAAGCTTGTGTCCCAACTGTGTATTTCTGGGAGTTTATTTATCGGGTCGTCTACCACTTCTGGTTCCATATTCAACATTAAAGTTGAAAATAACCGTTTAACAGAACTTGCAGAGATGGTTTGAGGTGATCTTGTCACCATACCTATTTTTAAGAAAGGATTGTTCAATTCCATAAAGGTCCTTTTACTTCCATCAGCTGTACTGGATGAACCACCCACCAGACTGACCACTTCAGTGGTATTGCTTGTAGCTGTATATGGTGTATTAACCAAGCTTTGAATTACTACATCATTGCGGTCGCTAGATCTGGACGACTGGGAGCCCGCTTGCTCACTCCCGAGAGTCGCTGGTACTGGGCATCCGATTCCCTGCACCGTATCTTTGTTTTGGTTTTTTGACTCCATTGAATATATAGGCTCTGGGTTCCTTCCCTTAGCATTTTATACCTACTGCCAGGTTTTTTACAGCCGCCCCTAACATGGAGAACAGACACTGGAAAAAGCCGCCCCTAACATGGAGAACAGATGCTTCAGGATTTGCTATGGGTATTTCCCCCTCAAGGCAAATAGCTTGGGTTTTACCGCGCCCGTACCTGCGGGGTTATACTTTTAGCGTTACCCAGGATGCAGCGCGAGGAGCTTGTATAACCAGCGCACCCCATTAAGAACATGCATAGAAATAACAGATGATGCATTGACTTTAGGAGTCGACTTGCAGGGAACGCTTATGGTATCTTTCTCCGTTGCTGAAGAGAACAAGGAAAGCGACACAATCTCAGGGGTATTGAGGTCGATTTGAATTTTTGTATAGGGTTTTGATATGTGAGATTTATGGAGGCAGATGCTGATAATCATAAAGTTTTTTGCTTATCTTTAGTAGCCACAGTGTTGAAGTACAGTGTGCTTGCAATTTGCATACTTTCGATGTGGTAGAGGATTGGATGTTGGTCACAACATACACACCTTTGTCTTGTTTTTCTCCGACATTTTATACTGCCGTTCATTAGCTTGAAGCAAGGTCAACGTTCTTTCAATCTATACGTACTAAGGAGAACCAGCTAAGAGAACAAATGCACAAAAATGTTAATATATAAATGATTTTGGTGTATTTTTTCGTACCCAATTTAATATTTTTGAATTAGGGTATTTTGCATATTGGTTGTAAGAAAATGGGTATAATACCCCAGCCCGCACTCTACATATTTCTCTTCACATGGAAGCCCATTCTAAAATTCAATTTCTAATAAGTATTGGAGGAATATTTGATCATATTTGATAGAATTCATAACAATATCCTCACTTACAATCTGTTCATCCCAAATAGACTCGTCCACTTTCCTCATGTTGTAACGATGTAATCTATCATGTGGGTAACGATTTTATAAGGTGCTTCCTCACTTTGTTGCAATTTTGGTGAAATTTATTTTAATCTCTTGGAATTGTATAGCCTAGAAAAGTCTCTCTGTAAGCCTCTCGCTATCCGCTCTTAGGTTTTATTTCATTTTGATTCTTTCGTTGGCCTTTGCGAGATTGCTTCTTACTTCATAATGAACCCTGTTCAATCTACATCTAAGATCAGCTACGCATTTATGCTATGGGACTGGTCCATTTTCTAATAACAAACTTAATATCATACGGAGGAAAGAGGTATACATCGAACCCAGTTATCCTGGTTTCATTTAACTTGTTTCAGCAGTTTTTCTACCAGTGTGTGGTTAAATCTCTCTACTATTCCGTCTGACTGTGAATGTAATGGTGTGGTGAAAATTTTTTATGTCAAGAATTTTTCACAGTTGTTGGAACACGAATAACTCGAAGTTTCTACCTTGGTCCGAGTGTAGTTCGTAGTCTTCTCATTACTATTCGCCCAAACCGTGCTGGCCGTTAACAGTGGCGTTTTTAGATGTAATTTCACGTCAACGCGGTTGTTCGCGTTCTATCAGCCATTTTCTTACTGGCCTAATTGACTTATCAGCCTCCTGGTCTTCTATCAAATGTTTCTTGTCCCAGCCATTTTCTGTCTCAAACCGGATTTTTGTAATAACTGTGGAATAGTTTTTAATTCCTGTCTTATACATTATTTGCACTGAATTCTACAGGGTCTTCTGGTTAATCCATCTGGATTGTTGTGCATCATGCCTTGTTAGTGCTTTCGGTATTAGTTGTGCAGCCAATCGAACGAAAATGACCACAACAATGTACGAGACCAGAAACTTGTGTGGAAAGGTTACTTTCCTAAAAAAAGCCTAGTTTCGAGGTGAAACTAGTGAGACTCATGGAACCAGATAATTCTGAAGTTTCAAGTACTGCTTTTGATACAGAGCTTGAGGTTACTCTGGAGGTTAGTGTTTTTTATAACTAAAGGATCATGGGAGTTGCATGGGCCACGCAAGAGGAAAGCGATAGTTGACATGGTTGTGTTCTCTGCACGGGACATGGAAATTATAGTATTATATACCCCAAATTGAATAAAACAAAAGACAATATTTTATTTACAAACATTAAAAATACTTTCTGATCTGTAGGAGCAATACCGTAAGCCTGATATGCCAATTTCGTTACCTCTCTTCTAGGTATTGCAGGTTCCCCCCATATAGTTGTCGCTTGCTTTGGATTTATTTAAACCCTTCCATAGCTCCTTTCTGTTGCGGATACAGTTTGCAAGATATCTGAAGATATCTACCTGGGAGGGCCAAAATGAGTCCGTTTAACTGCTTTGCTAGAGCTTGGAACCATTCGCTATATCATTTATTATTACACCGCTACATCGCCGAAGCCAAAAAAAATATTTGAATTTTTGACTTATAGATGGAAAATTTGTAAGAATCACAACAATCAGTTTCGAAAGGATAAGATTATTGATTTTGAGTCAAAAATTCAAATTTATCCGCGATCCAGCGTTAATGAAAAGAAACAGTTTGAGGTGGTCGGGAAGTTGATTGTGTATAAGTAAGAATCGATTATCATAGTTGTTGTGACGCAGATTGACGCTAAATGGAAGGATTTCCTACGATTGTGTATTTAATTCGAGAGTACTGAAAATAGACCAATGTACGGAAGATTCACAATAAACCATTACCATAAAAATAACATAGTAAAAAAAAAAAACAAAAAAATAGTTTCTAAACAATCTCTGTGCGTGTGCGTAGATTTGGGCGTAGTTTCGTGCCGACTAAATGTTGGTTGGCGCTCTACAGCCCAATCCGACTGGTCGAAGTATAAAACCAGTGGTTTCTGGTCGAAATTGGTCTACCGGAAGTGGGAGCTTCCATAAAAGCTTTTTCGTGTTTTGCAAATATTTTGAAAATTATCTATATCATTTATGAGAAAAACCACTATACGAACTTAAAGATTCTAAATTAAATTTTCAGGAATTCCGGTCTAGATCCGTTTTTCAAAATTACAGCGGAAATGACGATTTTTGAAAAAATGGGTTGATTCTCAAATCCCTTTGGAATAAAACTTCATACCTTTTTTCATTTATTGGGATATCCTTGTGAAATTTGGTGGACATCTGTGGACTGAAAGTTGCAGCTCAATGAGATAAAGCGATAAACGATGGTTAGAAGTTTAGTATTTACAAACAACGACAAGTATTAAAAGATTTAAATAACTTTAAAAATTGAATATTCACCCAATAAGGGTTATACTTGCCGCTCTTCTGAAATTTAAGTAGGGATGATGTTTTTTGATTATACAAGACAGTTTTACCAAAAGTCCGGTAAGTTTAATTTTTCGCTTGGCATGTTCTAGATCTATGTATGAAAGTTATCAGTTATCTTCTTTATTTCACTTTCCGTTTAGACATTTTAATTTGAATTGTCTTGTGACCACATGTGCGAATTCGGTTACGGATTTTTTTCACATCTAAATAATTGATAGTGGTTTTGGATAACTTCACCCGTGTCGACCGAGCACGTTACAAATAACACCACAAAACATAGCTCTGAACGACCCATCATCAATCGACTTGATCTAGTACAGATTGCCTCAATTTAACATGATATATTTAAAGAATTTCAACTGAAGCCACACAACTGGTTTAATTCTTCCAAAATAAATGTTTTCCTCTCCTACACAAACCAGAGATTCTGTATTGTTCAAACGAAAAACATTTTCTTTTAAATAAAATTGAAATCAAATAACCCAATCAAGAATAAGATTTTCCATCTAGCTCGCAAAATTTTGTTTGTATAACTTTTTTGTGTTTTTCAATTTTCAATTTGACTAAAGAAAAAGAATAATTGTTCCAAACATTGGTTTAGAAAATCTGATTGTTCCATTTTTCCAAAACAAAAGATAACAATGAAAATTAAATTAAAATGTATTAAACAAAAGAAAATTTAATCAGATGAAAAATAATACAAAAGATACAAGATTTTCATCTTGTTTTTTCGTTTTCTTTCTACATTCATCATCAGCATCACTATATCGTGTAGACGGTAGTAACAAACAATAAGATTTATTGTCATATAACTATGTCTTATATCTGTGTTTGTACGCACGCATACAAAAAAAAAATGAGGTGATATAATTAGAAGAGAAAGGTGAAACCAGTTTTTCCATTTTTTGGAAAAGTCAATTAAAAAATTATTTAATTTCATTATTTTTCTTAAAGATAAATTTTATTAAATATTTTTTGCTGTCATAATGGAAATTTTTTGTTTTACGATCTTTGAACAAATATTTAAAAGGTGTAAGGGTAAAAAGGTGTTAAGGCGGAAAGTTAAAGTTTATTTACGTATTATATTAAGGAACGCCGGTGAATTTATTCCAGGGCTACCAAAACATTTTATGATCATATATTCCTAACGGTGGGCGGAAAATTATACTGATTCCAAATGATATATCGCAATTTTGTTCGGGTATACTGAGATTATTTAAATAAGGAGCGCCATGAAAATGTTCTGGCCCCCAAGGTTGTTTAGCACTGATTTTCAAACATAACTAAAATTAATAAAATTAAACGAACGTTGTTGGTATGAGAATCGTGTTGCGGTAGGACCAGATTTGTTGAGTGTATATACCGAAAATAATATTGAAAATTAAATTTTACGAAATTTAACCTTATTTTGGTTTAGCTCGAGACATAAACCAAAGATGTTTGTACATAGCTGTTTATTGATTTCCACTCTGTTTCCTTCGTGTATTTTACGATATAAATATTCATCTAAAATATATTTTTTTATAACTTAGTAATATTTATTACATATTATAGTTATGCATGTATACATATTAGCATGCACGTGGAGTAATCTTTTGAATTGAAGCACGTGCATACGAATAAGGATTTATGAATAATTATCCTTATCACTATTTATGTATTTATTTGTCTAAGGAAGCTACAAAAATATGGGAGCTTATATTTAAAGTAGAAACGCGATGCTGCAGCGAATTATTATAAGTCCCTAGAGCACCAAGCGTTGCTCTATTAAAATTTGTTGAATTTCACGTTTTTTGTGTCATTAAGCACATCAGCGGCTCGCATACAAAAAGGCGCTAACTGGTACGATTATATTCAATGGCACAAAAAAAAAACGTCAAATCCAACCAACTTTAACCGAGCAACGTTCGTTGGTCCAGGGACTTATTAGGCCGCCTGAAAAGTTCCCGGTCTGATACATAGTTGGTACCACAAATTTCAAATCCATATGATTTTTAAATAATACCAACCTTCAAATGATACCTGTTAAAATTTCATCAGATTTCGATCATTAAGTTTGCAAATTACAGTTGTTTTAGCAACGATTCTTTTGTTAATTTCAAAACAATAGAAAACAAAGAATTTCGTGTGTTGATGCACACTTTTTAATTGATGACCGTGCTCAGAAACACACTTTTTGTTTTTCAATTGTTTATGACTGCCATATGAAATTGAGCGTCATTTATATGTTTCGAAGTGAAAATTATCACATTTTCTCACAGTTTTCCCATGAAAACTCTCGATGGCTATAGCCGTCATTTGCTCATCACATCATTTTTTCTATATATTTCCGCCTACAGAAACAAATGACGGCTATAGCCGTCTGATTTTTTGGTGATATATAGACAAATGACGGCTATAGCCGTAATTTGCGCGAACATAATAGGACGGCTATACCCGTCATTTGTTTCTGTAGGGATGAAATATATCGAATTTTTTATCATGAAAAATCGCACAAAAAACAATTGATATGTTAGCTGGAATGTTTCATCTTTTTTTCTTAGATGTATTACTGAATAATTAACAAATAAATGCATTAGTACACTTCGTAAGAATGATGTTCCTTTTTTTATTAATTAAAATATGCAGGACGTCTATAGCCGTCATTTGCATATATATCACAAAAATTTGACGGGAATGGGTTAAACATTGATTTTGGCGTGAACAAATATGGTTTAAGCCAAGAAGTGGCTTGCTACGTGTTAATCGGACTCTGGACAAGGAAAATCAACCATCATTGACTGGTATGGTAAATTTAAACGTCGTCGTACAACCACCGATGATGCGCCACGCTCTGGACGCCTAAATGATGGTGTAACTCCAGAATACATAAACAAATCCTCGAAATTGTTTTTAATGGTGGTAAAGTGCAGTTGCGTGGGATAGCTGACATTATAAATATATCAACGAACGTGATAGTCATATCTTACTCGAATATTTGTCGTGCAAACTATGATTCCGTGCGCTGTTTGGAGCTGTTCAAGCGAAATAAAAAGGATTTTTTATGCGGTATTAGACAATGGATGAAACATAAATCCACCACTATACACAAGAATCAAATCGGCAATCAACTGAATGACGGGAGGCCGCCGAACGGTTATGGCGTCTGTATATTTTGTGATGTACATGGTATAATATTCTTTGACTACCTTGAGAAAGGATGAAAGATCAATAGCGAATAATAGTTCGAGTTATTGGTGCGGGTTGAAGGAAGAAATAGCTAAAATGAAAAAGAAAAATTTGCTCTTTCACCAAGCCAATGCAACAATGGCAAAACTGCACTAACTGCACACTGAATTGTTTCTGCATCCACCATATTTGCCTGATTTAGCCCCCAGCGATTATTACTTCTTTATGCAGACCTCAAAGAAGCTCCAGTGAAAGAGATTTGACTCCAATGACGAAGTGATTGCCGAAAGTGACACTTATTTTGTAGACAAAGATAAATCGTTTTACCAAAAAGGCATCGAAATATTAGAGAGGCGTTGTTCTGAATGTATCGCTCTAGAAGGATATTATGTTGATGGATAAAATGTATTTTTCCTAAAAAAAATTTTGTTTTCTTTATTAGACCGGGAACTTTTCAGGTGCTGTGTTATATCGTGTTTATTCTTTAAATATAAGCACAAAGTGAATTCCATATTTTTGTAGTTTCGTTAGCGCTGTCTGAAAAGCACGACTTTTTATGGTACCGTAGTTATTCCTAATATCCCATGGTATCATAGTTATTCTTGGTTATTTTTTTTCTATTTAAAAAAATATTTAAAAAAAAAAAACGTCGAATAACGAGAAGCTCCTATGTGCGCTACCATGTCCAGTGAGACGATTTCCGCCAAATTTCATTCAGACCTTCCAATTGATGAAAAAAACATTAACTATGAATTTTTACACAGACCAGTCAATCTGTGGGATATAGAGGGGACATAGACAGATAGAAGCCAGCTTTAAAACAACTTTTTCGGACTTCGATAGTACTACGAAGGATAAATCTCTAGAAATTACGAGATTGCTGTTTAATGTTTATTATTCTTACTTTTACTTTGCAAATGAAAGTAATAATTACGCTACACTTGGATAAGCAACGGCAAAGTTCTATTCAGTTTAAAGAACCCGCAGTTTTGCTTCCCTCTCCCCTAATTCCCTTTTCATCATTATTCTAAACTCCGTCCTCTTCGAGGAGCACTCATAAATAAATACATTTTCCAAAATCATAATCTATTATACAGTCGTTTCCTAACAGTGGAAAATATCCTCTATCAATTTTTTTTAAATCTTTCGAGCTGATGTTTCTTAAATAGGGTTCCGTATGGGGTGGTTCATTTTCATGAATTTAAAACTCACCGCAATCGAATATTAGTACTCGAAAACCGTTTTTATAAAAATCGTTCGACCCGAAAAACTCTAAATGAGTTTCTCAAAGTTAGGGCTCATTGCAATCGATTCATAGCATTAGAAAGTCCTTATCATCGCAAATTTTACCATAAAACAAGGAATCCGGCCCCACAAAACTACCCTCCTAAACGAATTTTCCCGAAATTGGCACACATCGAAATCGATTTCTGGCATTTGATTCCTTCGAGATCCTTTCACTAATTTATATCAAAATCATGCGAATTCAAAAAATAATTAATTAAAAAAAAAACCGAGCCCTATCATACGTCATCAAAATCGCCTAAGGTGAGAAAAACCGTGAAAAGCGGGCCAAGTTCAAAAGCGTATTAGATAGCAAATGCTACAAATCAATATTGTTACTCATAACAACCATCATTTTCAAAAAGATAACATGATGCCGCAATATGAAGGAACATAACGCCAGACATCTAATTAGAGAAAAATACAAGACCCAACACGAGATAATATGACGCAACATCACCATTTTGTAATACGACGAAACTTAGTGGAACATCACACAATATCCCTGAACAATTACGCAATATAAGACGACATCAAAACATGTTTCAGCAAAATGCAGCGATTCATCCGGAGGACTAATAATATATGAAATATCCAGAAATCAGGACTACTTGTAATCGTGTCCTTGGATTCGAAAAAAATTTCCCGCCGAACTTTATCAAATTAGGTTAAGTCAAATAAAATGTTAAAAGAGTCCAAGCAAACACAACACAAAATATTGGAACATCTCACATCATCCCTCAAAAAGATCCATCGCTTACATGGTGCCCCATTATGCAATAGGGTGCAATATGCAACATCTCAGATCATGAAGCAATATATTGCAACATCACGCAACAGGGCGCAATTTGGTGCAACATCATGCAACATGCTGCATCGTCATGTAACATGGTGCAACATTCCGGGCCGACACTTAAATGAATTATCCAGAAATCAAAACTCCTTGTAATTGTTTCCTTGCATTCGAAAACCCTGGCTCGCCAAATTTCATCAAAATCGTTCAAGCCAATTTCATATAAATGAGACTCGACCCGGGGAAGTCTTGGATATCATAATCGCGGATAACAAAATCCCTGATACAAGATCGAACGAATTCTCTGCCGGTTGGGATGAAATTCGGTTTGTACAAAGAAAATATGGGTTTCCAAATAAGAGTTTCGGTGTTTGCATAACTTCGATAAGGGGACCATCATCAATATTGAAGGACCTGGTGCTTAGTTTTGTTGATCAATCTCTATAAAGTTTTAATCGTAGTGCTATAGTCGTGATTTTTACCATTGGGCAACTTAAGATTTTATGTGTTCGCTGGCTTAAGGCATTTTCCGATCAATTGTAATGAAACTAGATTTGAACCACTAGAATTGAATTACATTCAAAATGAATTTCAGATGTGTTTCGAGAAATGACAAATTTGAACGGCACTAAGCGTTTTTTAGTGTCCGTCACGCCAGCCGGAACCAAACAACTATGGCACAAGTAGCACGATGCATTGTGCATCATTGAGCACTATATGCTTTTTCAGCCGGAACCTTATAATTCCAGCCGGAACCTTATAAAGCCACACAGAACCATACAACAGCCAAAACCAAATAGGGCACTAATAGAACGATGTATTGTGTATCATTGTGCACTATATAATTTTTTATCCAGAACCTTATAAATCCATAAATATAACATTTTTCTGAAAAAAACTTACAAATTCAGCCTGAACCATACCCTCTAGAGCCAAACTAACTATGGCACAATGCATTTTGCATCATTGTGCACTTATTCCTTATAAATCCAGCAATATATGATTTTTCCTTGGAACCTTATAATTCCAGCCGGAAACGATGGTTTGGTTATATGTAGTCAAACTAACTATATCACAAGTAGCACAATGAATCGTGTATCATTGTGCACTATATCCTTTTTCAGCCGGAACCTTATAATTCCAGCCGTAACCTAATAAAGCCAGCCAGAACCATACTGTAGCAAAACTAACTATTCACAATGACCGTCAACCATGCTTACTCTTTATTGCTCCGATTGTTTCTCACCGACTTCATATGGTTACGGCTGGTTTCGCTGATTCTGGTTGGGTTGGCATTGTAGTGCATAACGTTTTGATCGTTCCGAAAAAATCATATGTTGCACTATTTATGTAAACATTTTGTTTCAACTGGATTGTTATGGTTTTGGATGGCATTATAGTTTGGCTGCAAAAACATATAGAAAACTACTATATAAAATTATATAGTGCACAATGATGAACAATGCATCGTGCTACTTGTGCCATAAATAGTTTGGCTGTGAGGGTATAGTTCTGGCTGAATTTGTAAGGTTTTTTCACGAACAATTGTATATTACTGGATGTTTAAGGTTCCGGTTGAAAAATTATATAGTGCACAATGATGCACAATACTTCGTTCTACTAGTGCCCTAGTTGATTTGGCTGTTGTATGGTTCTGTGTGGCTTTATCAGGTTCCTGTTGGAATTATAAGGTTCCGGTTGAAAAGCATATAGAATGATGCACAATGCATCGTGCTACTTGTGCCGTAGTTGTTTGGTTCCGGCTGATATGGTTCCGCCTGGCGTGACGGACACGTTTTTTAACCGAATTTGTTCTGAAAAATAATCGACTTTAATCAAAACTGGATAGATTCTGGGAAATGGTTAATATATGAACGCAACTAAAATTTGCGATGAAACACGGTTTTTTGTATCAAAATTGGCTAATTTGAAAAGAACAAGGCGATTCTCAGCTGATTGGAATACAACTGAGGATTTTCATAATGAAATTGAAATTCCATATTCTAGCTTTTATTATTAAAATCTCTTATTTAAATTGAAATTATTTCCCATCCTATTTGCATGAGACTCAGTCTGAGAGTTAAATTTCGGTAAGAAGTAAATTTCAAAAAAAGCTGCAGAAAAGTTTCTGAAAAATTATCAATTTGATGAATCTTATCCATTTTTTCCATTAGTAAATAAAAAACGATGCTCTACATAACTTTTAACTTAAACAAAAGTGAGTAGTCAAACATTAATTAAAGTAAATTTACAAATTACTAGGAACCTCCTACAAAACAAAACTGGAAAAGGTAAATTAGAATTTTTGGAAATTGTGTTTTGGAGCTGTAGATATTAAGTTCTTCGTAGTAACCATCCATTCTATCATTTTCTATGTTGCTTTGAATTCTTGATGAAGTTCAGCACTTTTCAAAAACCCACTCGTCACATACAGGAGTTATTGCTAACATCAAAACGGACCATGTGGGCACTAATACGTTCAAGCCATAAAACTCAGCTAGATCTGGTGTGACCACATCGTCCAAGGCAGAGTTGGTCTTTTTACTGAGAATTTTCACGTTTGTTTATAAAACTAATTTCGGCATAAACTAAATATTGGTTTTCGAATCAGAGCTTTTCGAGTTAGTATACCAACTTTGCCGTTGTAAACTATGTATTACTCCCGGATTAAGTATGTAGGAACCAATTTTGTAAAAGTCACATAAAGCGAAATTTTGGATTGTGTTATTTTTACTAGACGAATAAGAGGAGAGCTAAGTTATCGTGTTTAGAAACCTGGATATGGATTTGTTTTTTTTTTTTTGAAAATTATTTTTGTTCTTTTTTCGGACTGACGGACCTTCAAAACGCTGAGAAACGTGATATCACACCTAGATCAATTTTGTCAGGATTTTAATAACTTAGTCCTTCCAAGTTAGTTAAGGTTTCAATTTTTCGCGCTAAAATACCAGTTGTCATCATTAGATGCGAGTCCTAAACAGGAACAGTTAGATATATTATATCATCTCATATTGCCTGGCATCCTGATACAAACGTTATCCACGCTATTTACATTTTGTATCACCGGAAATTACATTTTAAGCATCAATTTAGTTGCTAAAGAAGGTAATCTATAAGCAAAATTTTTCAAGGAGAAAAAAACAGGTTTAAGCGCGCTAACAGTTTAGATAAAATATAAGGTGCGCAACTAGATTTCCGGGTTTTTTGAAAAGTGGAAAATTTCAAAAGAAATATAAAAAATGGTTTATTCAAAGTATTGTCCTTCGCTATCTACACCTTTTTGCCATCTCTCTGGCCATACATGAATATCACGACGCTTAAACGACCCGTCATGGGTCCGAAACTATTCATCCACCCAAATTTGTACTTCTTCGAAACTGGCCAAGTGTAGCCTTCCCAAGCCATGCGCCATCGACCGAAACAAGTGGTAATCTGAGGGGCAAGGTGTGGTGAATAAGGCGGGTATGGTAGCAGATCCCATCTTAGCGTTTTGGTGGTGTCTTGGACAATGGGAGTGCAATGGCATGGCGCGTTGTCATGCTGCAATATCACCCGTTTATGTCTCGTGTCTCATTCTGGCCGTTTTTCGAGCAATGCATGGTTCAGATTGATGTGATGTTGTCGGTAGCATTGCCCATTGACAGTTTTACCCTGTTTTAGCAGCTCATAGTACACGATTCCTTGCTGTTTCCACCAAACGCAGAGCATTGTCTTCTTTCCAAAACTATTTGGCCGTGCCGTCGATATCGATGCTTCGCCAGATGAAAGCCACAGCTTTTTGCATTTGGGATTCTTAAAAAGATCCACTTCTCATCTCCCGTAACAATTCGATGCAGGAAGCTCTTTCTTACGTGCCGTGAAAGCAAAATTTCACAAGTGGCTCTTCGATTTTACATCTGTATCTTAATCAACTCAAGCGGCACCCATTTCCCCTTCTTTTGAATTTTTCCCATAGCATATAAACGTTTGGAAATACCTTGGCGAGTCGTATTTAATGCGCAAGTTGATCTTGAGTTTGCGTATCATCTTCATCCAATAACCCTTGCAGCTCGGTGTCTTCAAATGTTTTAGGTCTTCCGGAGCGTTTTTTCCCTCAAGGTCGAAATCGCCACTTCTGAAGCCTTTAAACCAATCATCATAGGTAGTTTTCGATGGTGCATGTTCACCGTAGGCCTCCTTTTTTGTTTAAATTGAAGAAAAGCAAAGCTTCCCGCAAATGCTGTTTGTTTGGCACAAAACACGACATTTTATTTCTTAAAAAAAATATTTTTGCGTTGCGGTATATGCTGGTACTACAACTGGTTATCGTTAACAACTGCCGACGCTATGAACAAAACACAACTTCTGACATAAATGACAACTAGTAGTGTCACTAGCACCATCTATGTGTGAAACCAAGAAATTTAGTTGCGCACCTGATACGTAGAAACTTTTGATTGATAATCGTCGGGTATAATAGCCCAAGAAACAAACTGTAGAAGGCGGTGTTATTAAATGATCCTTGATCCCAAAAATGCAAAAAAAATCATTTGTCAGTTCGTCTAGATGAATAGCGATGAAACATCAAGAACGGCTTATGCGATTCGAATTTTTCCCGCAGTTTTCTTTTATTTTTAATTCGGAGAATTGAAAAGCTTTGGGATCTCTACGTAAAAGTGGATGGGTATCTTCCGTAGAGAATCAGCAAAAATACCACCCAACACCATCATATTGCTTTACATTTTGCCCCCTCGTATATTGTGTAACGTATTTCGTTTGAAAAGTTTTAAATCATATAACAATTTCGATAAAGTTTTAGCTCATTATTTCACCGTTTTGGCGCTGGTAGCTAATTTTTGGTTTATTATAGAATACATATATGCTTGTCGTATATCGTTAAAAAGGTGTTGAAGAATGCCGAAAAATTTTCTGGACATGTTAGTATGCAAAACTTTTACAATTAAAACTTTCATTATTCCCATATAATCATTTCAAAGATCTTGAAAAAGCAAGAATTTTGAGATTAGCGCTTTTGTTGCTAAAGCGTATTAGTATACTCCAATTACCATTGCAGATACATTTTTTCTCATTCTGGAATGATCTTGTGGCATAAGCATAACGTTTTAAGATTTTGGATGAAGGCTAATGTTTGTATCATCAGTTTTTTTCACAAATTCAGCGTTTTGGTGTTGGTGGAAAATTATTCATCCCAAATATATATGGAACTCACATCACTGAAAAGGCCTTAAAGAATGACGCAAAATAAGTTGAAGCAGGTTATAGTAGTCCAAACCAACGTTGTGGTGCTGAAAGCACCTTTGGTGCTGGTGACAAATTAATCTCTTGGTATAGAATAAATTTTAAAAACAAATTTTTACAAAATGAATAAAAAAAATTTCGTTTCACGTCGCTTTATTTTTTTTAAATTTATTTATTTATTACAACTGATTTACAAATCATCTAGTAATTTATGTTACATCAATATTATATTCTTGTTTGGAGGGTTGTAGCCCTTCGATCTCTTTACGATTTTATTATATTTTTAGTCGATCCTGATTGGATCTTGTAGATCAAGCGGTTTCTTCCTTCGCAGCCGTCTTACTGAGTCTGGATCATCCAGCTTACGAGGTATCCCAGCAATTACGTCGTAGATACGTTGCATGCATTTTCTCGCGTGTTTGCTCACTTCTTCACTAACGAAATCCACCTTCAGATCTCTATGGAGGTTGTCATTTCTTATATATCAGCCGTGAATACCATAAGTTCACATAGGTTTTAGAGTTAGCTCAGAATTTTTTTTCCTAGCAGCCAATCCATCTTTCTGTATTTGATGTTTTACTCTTCTTTTTTCTTTTTCACATGGTCATGCCTAGATATTTTGCCGTGTTTGCAAAGAGAATTTGCTGGGGGTTCAGTTCTACTGGTACCTAATTGACCATTTTGTTGGTAAAGTTTACGTGAACAGATTTTGTTTCATTAAGTTTTATAAGCCATTTCTTCGTCCAGGTGCTGACAATATTAGTGGCTCTTTGCAATTTCCTTGTGGCTTCTCCTATGCTATCAGCAGCTGCTAAGATGGCTGTATCATGGTGGACTAGTTTTCTTAACAATCGTTGCACTGATTGTCATAATAATAGCCGTATGATCCGACATCATCCCCTCGCTGCTTTTTTTTTCTTTATTTTAGGATCACTTTAGAAGTCTTAAAGACTATAAATAAGTGACAAATACCCCTTTTTTGGGTATATATAGTTTTCGTCAATACCTTTGGTGACAAAGAAGTCAATGATATCAGCATTTTGTTTCTATCCGTAGGCCAATAAATTGGTTGATCTTCATAATGAAAGTCGTAGCTCCGCAGTAGGTATTTTTTGCATTAAAATTTAAAATCACTTCCGATTATGAAACTTGATCCAAGTGATTTAAATTATGTGCATTAGTCTTCTTTATTTAAATTATATCTTTGGGGGGGGGGGGGAGGTAGGTCAACATATTAACAAGTGTTCATCATCAAGTGTTTGATGTTTCCTTTTATAAACATCGACGACCTTCCTCTTGCTTGTCGCATTATGAAGAATTTTTAAATGAAAAATTTCGATTTTATTTTATGTGAATTTTCCGGGTTGGTGCACTACAAATATATTCGCAAATTTTTTCTTCATTCACATATATTTCTTACCAAATTTTAAGCAAATCAGATCTTTTTTAATTTTTCTATTCATTTGTATCATGAAAAACTGTTTTCTGAGTCATTTTGCACCTAATATTTTTACTGTTAATTTGCGATGTTTCCCAATTTCGACTGAAATTTTCGGGTTTGCCAATTTCCAGACCGAAGCTTTGTTTTTCTCGTCAGGTTTCAGCCCCTACCACTTATAGTTTTGGAATATTTGAGCATTTACTTATTATTGATACAATTTCTTAATTAAACTTCTGCTCACTCAGTATATTCGCCTTTCATAAAAAATTGAATGCAATGTGAAGATATCGAAACGAAAAAAAAAATTAATACTCAATTGGTCATAATTGAAAAAGGACTAATAAACTACACGGTTAAGCGAATAATTTGATATATCATACTAAATACAGCATCTCTTGATGCAATAAATAAATCCCCGCTTGTGGCACTGCTAATCGAAATCTAAAATAAATTTGGGGGAAATGGAATATACACGCAGATTTCCCCGGCATAACTCTCCGAAAAGAGCATACATGCGCCTTCCACATTGTGCTTTCCACCAATCATGAAAATTCTCCATGAAAATGATCATCATCATTCCAATTACACAATACACGATGTTTGGTTTGTTATTTTTCAAGCAGTAGTAATTTTTTGCTGTAGGGCGAGAGGAGATGCAGCAGTCACAAAATTTATTGCTTTTGTAATTTCGAAAATTTAATTTCCATATGGAATGAAAATTCTTTTTTCGTATATCGTACTTGGATATAGAAATAACTTTTACCTTTATCTTATCTATAAATTATTATCACACCTTTTTACGAACATAAATATTTTTGCCTACAGGTACAGGTACATATACATAACCGTGTATGTGTGGTTTACGGAAAATGAATCAAGGAAAAACCACAACCGAGTCGTATACAAAGCATATGGATAAAATCGCGTGGAATTTTTGATGCAAATATGGATACGACGATACACTATATATTTATGGTTTTTGGCGAAGGACGAGTTTTTCCAGTCGTTTTACGGTATTATGTACATATGGAAAATAAACAGAACACTTTTTCTTAATAATATTAATAAAACGGATTTATTAGAAATATAAACGCGTTGGCGTAAAAGTTTTGTGGTCGGTTAATCCTGTATTCGTAAATTATTTATAATCATAATTCTGAACGTTTCATGTCTACGTCATCATTTTTTATGTGTCAACTGGATTTTAGATATGTGCGATGTGAGATACAATCCATCAAATGCTTTTCTGAATAAATGTACAGAATATATGTAGAATTTATTACATAAATTGTCGAGCACGTTCGTTACACATATGCATAGTGATTTTCACGTTAAACATGTCTAGATAAGCTATCATAAATTGAGTTTTTTTATATAACAGGATGAATCTATCTCTATGATACTTGATGTATTAAAAATTATACGCGATAGACGGTATTCATATCACAACGAACCACAAAGGAAATCTTTTTCAAGTGTACCGTGCACGTTCGGTTATATGTAAGTGCTGGGCCACAATTTAAAACTGCCATTTTATAAGTCTGTCGACAATTAGATCAGCTTTTTGTTATAAATTTTTAAATCAACTAAGGTCATAACAGTTTTTAATAAGTTTACTGAGCCCCACAAAGGTTGCGCATCACTTAATGTTCCAAAAGGCTCATGGTACAAACCAGTATGAACTTAGTCAAGTAATGGAGGGCAATTCTATCACCATTATTCTCCAAGCAGTGAACGAGGCAACAAATTGAATAAAATCCAAAATTCTGTCGCCGTGTCCGTTGGACAAGCGAGGCACTGTTGACTGTCAGAAGATTGACAGAAATGTGAGTAGGTAAAATTTACATTATTGAAGTGACGTGAATCCACATTGGATGGGTTTCGTTGATGAACATCACAAAAATTTGTGAATTTTCTAAAACAATAAACGTGGCTTCAGTTGGTTGGTGCACCTCCCCATTTTGGTACAGCTTCTCGGCAATAACTAAATGTAATGTTTCCGAATAAAGGGGTTGGTAGAAGATTTAACTTGTATCGATTTTTATTTCTGGCTAAAAGTGAAAGACTTAGCCTATTTTAATTGGTCTACCACTGCAGAAAATATGAGACAAAGAATTAAAAGTATTTTTAGAAATCATATTTCAAAAGCTGAATTAGAAGTAGTTCTTCTAAATTTTATAGGACGAGCAGAAAAATGTTTGGAATGAAATGGCAAATATTTGCACACTTATTAAATTTATAAACATTTTTATGAATCAAATTTTTTTTCTTAATCCTTAAATTTTTATTTAACACTTAGAACTTATCGAAAACTCGTTTACTTAATTTTTGCTCATATCTCTGAAATCATACTGTAAAGTGTATGTAAAATTGTGTCAGCAAAAACTATTCTTCTATCTATCTATCTATATCTATCTACGAGTATCTAGAAGAAAACTATGTTTGTTCCGCAAAAACTTTTGAACCACTCGAGCGATTGCTCTCAAATTTTAGTGATCAAAAATGTTAACCCTTCCCCATGCTCACCTTTAAGCAGGAATTTACATATATGCAAACTTTTGATCCACTATAGAGACTGCTTACAAATTTAGCACGAGTACATTTTGGCAGCCGAGAAAAACCGCAGGACTGTTTAAAAATATTTTATATGTATAAATATATGTTGGTTATCGACCGTAATTATTACAAGATGGAGCCACCTGTAATGCCTTCTCATATCTGGAAAATCGAATAAAGGATCATCTTAAATGCTTCAGCGGAATCTGGACCCGGTAAACTATGAAATAGAACACGGCTCCGTGTCGAAAGTCTTTTGCCGAGGAGTTCGTACCTCGCATACCATTGGTACCAACCGACCGGCCATTCAGCTTCAAACGAGTCCAGTTCCCAGTTAGACTCTCATTTGCCATAACCATCAACAAAGCTCACGGACAATCCCTAAAGTTTGTAGGCGTGAATTTGGAAAGTCCTATCTTCTTTCATGGCCAACAAATAATTTTTGTATCACCCGGACAAAGCCGGCTACTTCAGCTAGTTGCTTATAAAAAAAGCACTCAAAAGTTTAGGTTCTAATTTAAAAAACCTAATTTTAGTCTATATCTCCGATACTAACGAGTTGTAATGTCATTCAAGATCCCCACTAGGCGTCCCCCTCAACCCATAACAAATTTTATTATATGTAATTTTCTCCTATATAGTACTGCACACCGAGATTTTATATATTATACTTCCAAAATTTGTGACCCCGACGAGATCCTAGCCACGAAAAAATAAATCTACGCGAAAATCACTGTCGTTTTTTTTCTTTTAATCAACCGTACCATAACACATGCAACGGCATTTACTGCCATTTGTAATCAATGAATATTTAAATTCTAGTCACACCAAATCAGCAACGTTAATTAAATTAATGTGCAATAAACCGACGCCAACGATCAAGACAATCGCTGCTAATTATATCAGCAACTGCTCTCCAAATCAACGGCTGCTGTTCGTACTACATTCTCCTCAACGAATTAACGGATGTGCAGATTCTTCAGGTTTCTGTATTAATAAAAAATCCAATTCACGAAATTAATAGACGAAAAAATCGGGCATTTGGATTTTTTTGTCGTCCCGAATTAAGTTTGTGGTTTTGTTGTCTTTTGCTAATTTACATTTTGATTTTAGTTTTTTGAATTTATCGAATCTTAAATGTGTAATTCGGAAGGTTTCGCTAACTTTCCAGTGAATGAAGATCATCTTGTTGACGCTGCTACAGCAAATTCTCGGTTGCAACTAAAACCTCCTCAGCTTCAAAATTTTTTAAACGATAATTCTTATAATAGTGGTGGTAATCCAGTTGCTTCACAACCATGGGGATATATAGAAGTTTCTGAAAATGTTGGTAACGTAAATTCGCCGTATGTGGTCTCGCATTATCCTGCATAAACAGAAAATTTTCACCTTCCTCAATGTACCGTTGAGAATTCATTCCTCTTGATCGACAACCAGTATTGGCTCGTGTTATGAATACAAGAACATGCACGATCCACCGCCATACGAGACACGTTCTTCAATGCTACATTGTGCATATCGCTCTCCTTGTCTTTTGTATACTCTTCCGCGTCCATCGGTGCCATATAAACACATCCTGCACTCGTCAGAGAACAGGACTGTTCTCCATTCTTCTTCTGTTCAATACAAATGTTCTCAAAACTGCTCAAAACTCACGACGGGCTCGTCGGTGGGCTACGGTCAATATCGGCCCATTTGCTGGTCTGTGTGCAGTCAGATTAACTTCTCGAAGTCGTCTTCTAACTGTCCACCGACTGACTTCGACTTCACGAACTTCTTGGAGCCGCCGTCCCAGTTGAACCGCATTCATACGGCGATTTCGCAACGAAGTTGTTACAAGAAAGCGGTCATCAAGCTGTGCTGTAGCACGAGGTTGGCCAGATCCTTATCGCCGTCTGAAGCTACCCGTTTGATGATATCTCTGCCACACTCGACAAACAGAGAATCGGCTCAAATTTAGTTGTAGAGCCACTTCACTTTAGTGCTGCCCCGCATAAATTAGTGCTACCACTTGGGCGGCTACCTCTGGTGTGGATAATCCATTTCTTTGCTCCGGTTGAAGACGTACTCAATAGAAGATTGTTCAGGCTAAGCGTCGATTTGTGAATGATCACAAGTCCGAGCGAGATATATCATGGCGTGCTATTGTATCGACCTTGTTGAATTATTTTTAGAATTTAATTCGAAAGCCTGCTATATGCATTTGACAAAAAATCACTTTGTTAGCATGGTAATAGTACAAAAAAGGTACTACTGGATAGGTATTGAAATAGGCTTTGAATCTACATTAAAAAAATTAAACAAATATTGGATTTTTTTTTTGTTGATATTTTTGATATTTTGTAGAAAATTAAACAATGTGCGATTTTTTTACACCCAAGTGTATTTGCAATAACGAAAAAACTCCTACGGAAGCCGCCACTTCCGACGAAGCTTTATCGGCCAAAAATCAGTGGGATCTCCAAATTTATGGAAAAACAATTTTTTGTTGAACAATTTTATTGCCAAAAATCGTCATTTGAAACTTAAATTTCTGATGTTCTGAACCAATTTCCGGTTGTGTTTTTGACAGCTAAGGTCATACTGAGACAACATGGAAAATTTTAAAAAAATTTATCGATAGAATTTTCATTATAATTTTTTGATTTACTGCGGCTTTATAAGTTCCTTTCAGTTTCCGGCTACAAAAATCAATAAGTTATATAGTAATAAATTATAATAGATACATTTTCTTTAAATTTTCATAGCCTCAGTTTGACTTAGCTATTAAAAAAATATACAAAAGTATTGCTTACTACTAGTGAGAGTTTTTGAGATATTAACCAGAATCTGAGAAGAGACTTATATTTAATAAAAATTTTAAATTGAAAATTCTAGTCGATAAATTTTGTCCGAATTGTAAGTGTGCGATATAAATTTTTCTATTATTAATTCCGGGTTCTTTCTAGCTCAATATCCATTTTAATCGTGTAGAATGCACCGATACCATATTTACATCTAAAATTTATATTTTAATCAAAATTCAATCTAGAGAACCCAAGTTCATAAGGATTGGTTATGAAAAGTCCAAGTTTAGTTCAGGATGAACAAGTCCTAGAATTTTGTCCAAAACTCACTTTAAAATTCCTAATCAACAACTACTATCCAAATTTCATCGTAATAATTTAAGAAATGGCGGAAAGATGGAATATTGTTAAATTTCAAAATTTTTTATACCGAGTTCTTTTACTTCGGAGATCAATCCGTGTAAATATTTTCGAAACAAAGTTAAATTGGAAAAAAATTTTCCCTATAAAAATTTTGTGAAACAAAAGTTTCCCAAGAACAAAAGTTTCCCAATTAACTTTGTTTTGAAAATATTTACACCAAACTTATTTCCTCAGTACGCCAGAAAAATATAATTTGGACGAAAATGCTATGAAAATATTTTTCCCAATTCCCTATTCCCAAGGAAACCCAGAATAGTGCCACTGGGAGTATTTATTTTGTGAAAAAGACATACAAAATGAAAAAAATAACAATAGAAATTATCTTTTGTGATAATGCTGTCTTTTGTGGCGAGTAGCGTTACCTCATATTTTCAGCCGGCAAATTTTCGCTATCGTACACGTTTACACCATCAGAAAATAACTTCCAAATTTTATTTTTTATATCGAAAATTATTAAAATTTTCCATCAATTTTCAACACCCATCAAACAATTATCTGCTCGCACCCAAAGTTATTTAGGTCTATTATTATCGGGTAGACACATGTATCGATATAGCGTACATAGTTGATTTATTACTATTTACTAAATATACGCATAAAAAAACCACACCATAAAATAACAAAACATGGAAAATCATATCAAAATATTATGTTGATAACGTAAAACATTTTCCCGGCCTCAATCATAAAGCTATTCGTAAACAAACAATATTGTATCGACTCTAGTTTATAATCGAAGAGTGTCCGTACGTCATAATAAAAATTTTATCTATCTAATCACCGTGTATAACACGAAAGTATATCAACATCATAAAGAAAGAATGGAAATTTTTTTGTTTGATAATAAAGATGACAAATATTCGATTAGGTTTGTATTCAAATGCTTGAAAATTATTCGAAAAGGAATTTTACAAAAATAAACACTAGACTCCCACACAAACCGAAAATCTAATTTTGGCCACTAATCGAACAGTAAAAAGTTTACGTACACATTCGTATATGTGAGGATTGGATGTGGCCTTCTTTCTTTCGTCTAGATCAAACAAAGAACAACTCACCACTTTTAGGGGGTAGAGAACAGCTAATGTAACGAACTAAGTGTTAAGTGCTGAGTGGTTTCCCAACAGGAAAGCTAATTTCTACATTTTGGCGCTTTGACAAGGTGTAACTATTTATCGCTTTTCATGAGGATTATGTCGAGATTAGGTTACCAGTACGTTGGAATTTTAGTTTCGACCTAATGAAACATTGAGTTGTTGTTGCCCATATTAACCTAAAATTTCATATCAGGATTACAATTCGACATATCACGTATGTCTAACGCACGATGGGTTACTGAAGTTATCACTTCAGAGGAGAATAATTTTACACTTTTCGAATATTAGTTAGCCATTTCTTACGCATTCCTGACTTATCTGAAATATTTTGTGATATTAAATTTCTATTATAGAAACCCGGATTTGAAAATTTTATTTGTTTATGTGTATGAATTTGTTAAGATATACGCAAAAACACTCAGAATCCAAATGGCCTGACTGCCTGCCGGTTCATACGACGGATAAAAATCTCTGATTTTTCTATCCCAGATTTTTGTTCAATTTTTTTCAACTTTTTTGTATGAAAAGAGGCGTGTCTGTTGTATAATTTACGTGATGTAATTGGTTTAAACGATGGGATAGAAAAATCCGAGATTTTTATCCTTCGTATGAACTCGCTGTGAATGACTTCAGTTTCGGTAAAGTATCGGGTCATTTAATAAAAATTTTGAAACTTTAGGGCTGAGAAAAATTATGTAGTCGACGAATAAATGAAAGGGTCGTTTGAAAGAATTCAACTGCGAGCTTCCATTACTTGATCGCGTTAATAATGTTGTTAAATGAAGTACCATCCATAGTGCGTATCAAGAACTCTCTCTCTCAAGAAGACTGAAAAACTCATCTAAAACATAACAACCATTTTGTTAGCCTACAAGAAAACATTTGGAACGGAATTTAAAGCAATAATCCAAGAACTCCTGCTTTGATTCAAAATCCTACCATCTGATCGTTTAATTCGATTGGATAAAAACAGAGATTAAATTCACGATATAGGTTAGGTTAGGTTAAGTTAAAGTGGCTGCTATCGCACACTTAGGCCAATAATGGCCCATTGTGACACCACAAGATCCAATATCCCCTTACTCCCGCTGAAACCAACCAGAGAGACAGCAGGGAGCCTTGTGGCCACATTAGCTGCCATCTGCTTCTAAATTCGATTGGAATAAGGTGGAGCATAACCTCTAAAGCGCGTATAGGTGTTGTCTTAAGCGCCCCGCTTATAAGCAGGCCGCTTATACCGGCTGTTCTGTGCACCTTCTCCAACATCCTTATGTATGTTACCTTATCCAGAGCTGGCCACCACACGCCCACCCCGTACATCAGCACAGGCCCTATCACAGCGGTATAGAGCCATTATACCAGCTTAGGTTTCAAACCCCATCTCTTACCTATGGCGTTCCTACACGAGTAAATAGCTACATTAGCCTTATTCACCCTCTCTACAATGTTAGGTTTCCAGCTGAGTTTACTGTCCAAGATTATGTCCAAAAATCTCGCTCTGTCAGCAAAAGCCAGCTAATGCCGTTCACGGTAGGAGGGCTAACTAAGCATTGTGCATAACACCCCTAATCGTATCCAGATATTTGCCTGAGACAGCTATCGCTACATCATCTGCATACGCTACAACCCCCATCCCCTCTTTCTCCAGTTTCAACAGCAATCCATTTTCCACTGCACTCCAAAGAAAGGGGAACATTACTTTTCCTTGCGGAGTTCCTTGAACCACCCGTCTTCTAATAGTGGACTCCCTCAGTTCCGAGGTAATAATCCTGCTTACCAGCATCTGATTTATCATCCTACTTATAGGATAATCCACCTTCAAAAATGACAATCCTTCCATGATCGCCTCCGTTTTCACATTATTAAATGCACCCTCAATGTCAAGAAATGCTACCATACAATACTCTTGCGAGTAAATTGACTTCTCAATCATGCGTACTAGATCGTGCAGAGCTGTGTCCACCGACTTTTCCTTACAGTACGCATGCTGCGACATTGCCCAATTCCTTGGCTCAATTTTTGTTCGAATAAGTACGTCTATCAATCTTTCCAAGGTTTTCAATAGAAAAACTGACCTCCGTCCATTTCCTGAGAATATAGACCAGTTGCAGTCATCCCCTGACGATAACCTCCAGCCAGGGAAGGATAACTGCAGAGTTCCTTTGGATCTCTGCTGGTATAATCCGATCCAGGCCCGCCGATTTATAAGGCTTAAAATCGTTCAGCGCCCACAGGTTTCGTTCCCTGTCCAGGATGCTATCCACATCCGTTAAAGGTGTTCCTCGATGAGCTCCAGGCACCATCGAGCCATCAATGCTTCCCTGAAAATTGGTCTCAATGAGAAGCTGCAATGATTCCGCACTTGAAGCTGTTCATAACCCGTCCGGCCTAATTAAGTTACTAGGACTGGTTGGGTTAGTAGATAGAATTTTCCTAAGGCGAGAAGTCTCAGAGACCTCCTCCATTCTACAACAGAAGAGTCTCCAAGACCCCCTTTATGCCCTCCTCAACTCTATTTTGTATTTTCCCAGGTCTTCCTTATAGGAATCTCAATTCCGATTTACTCTTATGTTATTAGCTTTATTAAAGGCTGTCATACACGCTCTCCGATAGGTCCCCAACTCCGTGGTCCACCATATCAGTTTCTACCTGCCCCTAGGTTTTATCAGGGGATACGCAGCGTTAAATGACAGATTGCATGCCTTTGTGACAATATCAACCATGCCATTTAATTCCTCTACTGTCGCCGGAAGTCCAGGAACCTCCAGCGGCAATAGTTCCTTCATCGCCTCCCCATATTTGTTCCAGTTTGTCCTTCTGGGATTCCTGAATGCTTTCCGGGCAACAGGTTTGATGTTGAGGTTTTGCGTAATTTATCGGTGATCAGAGAATGAGTGCACCTTCGCCACTCTCCACCCACTGATCATATCAAAAATTGTTTCTGACACAAAGGTCACATCTAGAACATCCTGTCGATTTTTAACAATGAATGTTGTTTTTGTTGTTGAATGAATGTTGTTTTTTAACAATGAATGCAAACTACAAGGCTAGTATTTGATAAGTAATCAAAAAATAACTCACCCCTCTCGTTAATGTCTGCGCTTCCCCAGATTGTGTGATGCGCGTTTGCATCACATCCAAGTATCACACCTACCTTTTTCTGACCTGCTTCCCGGGTCAGTTCCCCCAGGTTATTCGGTGGAACCTCCTTCTCGCGAACCATTTAGGCTGAGGCTAGCAATAGTTTTTCACAGCCTACCTCAGCGCTCACCGCTGTAACGTCCCCGCTACTAAATTGTGGAAGAAGAAAAATATTCAAATTATTTTTCGCTAAGATACACGATCTGATCTTTTCAGAGTTGCTTGAGTATAATAATGTATACCGTTTCATTCTGAGGCCACAGATCCTGTTGTTGTTAATCCAAGGTTCTTGGATTAACACCAAGTCCACATCTGACTTAGTCAGTCTGAGCACGAGAGCTGCCGAGGCAGCCTTCGGGTGATGTAGGTTTATTTGTACAATGCTAACCATTGTAATCTACCTTACTCACCATTTCATGCACTCCCTGCATCAGGATAGTGTCATCTGGCTCGTTGGTTTGGTCGCCAACCCCCTCTCGTCGTGTGTTCGACGGGTTGTGAGCATTGGACTCCGGAGAGAGGAGGCTAGCTCCCATAACCAACTTATCTTCGTCCGAAATACCGGAACGGTTACCCTGGTTATCCTCAGCCCGCTTGACCGAATCCTGCCGAGTCCGTTCGCCGTCGCCCCCAGGCTGGTATTCCGCGCCCTTATCGACCTCGTCTTTCCTATAAACTTTAAGAGTGATCAACCCGAAACCGAAGTTGATCACTCCCTTAGATCTAGCAAGGGAAGCCAAGGATTCCTTATTGATCAACACATTGCCAATCTAAAGCCCTCCTTAGCCTCCTCATGCTTCACAATCCTCCGTTGGAAGATCGGGATTACTGGCCCGAATAATCTCAATGATCTCCTCTGGCTTATCCGGCTCGGTTGGTAACCAGACGCGTGCTCAAGGCCTGTTCGGGATTTCCCCTCTGCTGACTGCTTCAAGCCTCGCGCCCGGCCAGACCTCGCCTACCTCGGCCACTGCCCTTTTATAGAGATCGACCGATCTCTGGTTCGAGCACGCAGTTAGCTTAACACGCCCTTGATGCCATCCCGCATCTCTGCAGGACGAGGGGATCCCGAATTCTCTCAGGATCCTTACGAATATGGAGTTTAGTGCATTATACACTACCCTCCACTTCTCCGACGTTATGCTCCCATCTTCCTGACCTTTGTCAATGACGGCTAGCACCAGCAATTCACGATATAAGTTTCTACCCTTTATTTTTAAAGAAAGATCAGCTTCCTATCTAAGAGGAACGATAATAAAAATTTTACAGTACTTCAAACAATCACACAGCTACAAAACACTGCGGTTTTCATAGCACACATTCCAACGGAATAAAATTTCAAAAATTTTCATTCAATTATCAAATTAAATAGAAAACCTTCGGAGCCAATATCTCAGTCTAGCCTAGTTTTGAAATCTTGAGAAACAACAAGACAAGACAATAAGGTAGCAAGTAATAGATAAGAATTCCCAGTTTATTCATTGGCTCTGTGCAAGTGGGTGGTTCTCAGTAGTGTGGAGGAAGCACTATCATATTAAGTACACTTCAATTGTCAGTAGAAATTAAAGTCGGTAGAATAAAAAGTCTAAGACTCTCTAAAAGATTTCCTATAACAAATATCCGAAACCCTTGAGGTAGAGGTTCAAAATAGCATTTTAATTCTCCTAATTGAAAATAAAAGAAAAATTGAGATTGCATAAGCTATTTTTGAGATAAAATTGGCAAAGGCACCCACATGGATGAGACATTGATTTGAGTTTATATTATACAGAACATCTGAGTGATGTTATTCCACGTCTGCTCTTTGACTAAAATATTTAGAATGGTGTTTCTTGATGTTTGCTGCCCCCTTGATGGGAGCAATTCCTCTTTCTTAAGTACCAGATTCATGACGCCCAGTACCCTATTTTCGTGTGTTTCTGAAACAATTCTGATAGCGTCTAGTGGAATGCCACCGGTTCCGCTGCTCATCTTCGTTTTTTATCGTGCTGTCTCTACTTCTCACGCAATGAAAGATAAAATCTCGTGAGGCTCTATATCTTCGGGAATTACTTGGTAATGTCTCGAGAACAGTGACGCCATAAGATTATTAATGGTTTTACCTGGTTAGAGTAGGCATAGTTTTACCGAAGTTCTTCAATACTTTATATTCATTTCTATACGCGTCATCTTCCATGTTGGCCTCGAGTACGATTACTCTCGCTCTCTCTCTCTCTCTCTGTAATCTGCTACTAAGTGTCGATTTTGTACCAAAAATGGCAGCGCAAGCTGGCGAGATGAACAATCATTTTGTGTACATACATATACACATAAAAAGTTCCGGTTGAACCGGTTGAATATTTATGTTGATGACGTGTACCTCATATCTTCTATTTGCTTGCTGTTGAGCAGTGGAACCAATTGTTTGTTATGTGATTTTTGTCAAATATTTGAACAATATAAAACCGCATTAGACACTTCAATTAAAAAATATATATGAACAAAATGACACGCATACGCTCAAGCAAACCAATATTAATAAAATACCTATGTTTTTTCGGTTTGCTCACATCGCGCTGTCATTTTTGGTACAAAATCGAGACTCTGGTTATAGCTCCTGCGTAGTTCACAAATTTCTGAGGTACACCAATATATTGTAAACATATTGTCCTTTTACTTACTCTCTAGCTCCAGTTTATATCAGCGCTCTATTGAGCATCCCTGCTGATCCGTCTTTATTGACCTTGTAGCGATGGACTAACCTCGTCCAGAACAATCCCGTCCGAAATCAAACCACCATTCTCTCAGAACAGGAGGTTACAACGAGTCATACCCACTCCTTCTGAAGGTAGGTTTATCCTGTTTTGAGACTGGTGAGATTACTGATGCAGTTTGATCTGAAAGGAACTGTCTTCTGTTATCTAGCATATTCCTCCCCCCACCTTTTCATGAACTTTAAGTTAAATCATTCATCAAGTTCTAGCGGATACGCCTCCTTCGGTTTACTGGTAGAACAGTTGCAGGTCAGGTCTCTCGGGACCTTTTATTTTTCTCTCGGTTTGCTTCGTTCACCAGGCCTTTTATTCATGGTAACAACGCGTAATAAACGGATTCAAGTGCATTTTGTGTAAAACTATACCTTTCCAGTTTATATCGGTGGGGTATACGCTGGCGAGCTCACTCGCTCTGTGTCTCATTGCGGCCTCCGGCCTACCATCTTTTCCACCAATTAAAGCAGCGGTGATCCTTTATTCGCATTTGTATCCGATAAGATTCCAATATCTCATCGAAGATAACTTCCCATATATCCCTTTATCCACTCTGTTTCAAACCAAACTCGATCGATCCTTCCTCGAGGTCCCGTATTTGTATCACTGCTCTTTGTTTCTGGTGAACGTTACTCCAACTACCTTTCCAAGAATCGACTCTGTCAAACTTTCTGATATTTTCTCTTATTTTGGATCATAATGTTGTCTGCCTTCATCTTTCTGAGTGCGATTGTCACTTATTTTACCTCTTTAATATCGACGCCTGCTTCCATTGTTTTAAGTAAGCCTTCACAATGACTGTTTCCTTGCTGTTTTTTCTTTTCCATTCCTGCCACCTGTCTTTAGTGAAATATTCATCTATATTATAAACACCGTTAAGGAGACGCTTAAGTCGTTCGGATCGTATTAGCAGTGGATACACGTCATCATTCGGGCTACTCTCGCTAAGTAATACAATTGTATCTGCACTTTCATCTTTCATTGTGCTAATTTCCGATGTGTTCATCAAGCGAATCCGGCCGCTGTTTATGGTTCATATTCCTATTACTTTTGATTTTTCGTTTCCGACGTAATCCGTCTGGATTTTGACATACTTCAGTAACTTGTTAAAATCTGCCTAATTCTGCGTCGCTCTGTGCCTTTTTTCGTTATTTCCGTTCCGTGTTTGTTTTTTTTTTTTTTTTTTTTTTTTTTTAGAAATAGGAAATTCGTTTAGAAAGATGAATGTGAAACATCGTTGTCTAACGACGAGTACATAATCGTGAATGTCGAACGATTCCTATCGTGTCTTACACTACAAAGCGGTCATCGCTTTGTAAAATGAATTGTTGTGGAACCTTGGTGGAATGATCTTGTTGGGCATTACTCTGCAATTAGATCACCAAAACAAGAAGTCTTGATCTGTTTTCACAAGTTGGAAGATGTAAAGCATTTGTTTAAATAAACCGATAAATAACCGATGGAGACTTACCAGCGCACGAACAAGTTAGTCGAGGAAACAGCTTTTTTCAGATTGGTATGTACGTAGGTATAAGGCACAACCTATTAATATTCACACCCTCGGGCGGGAACTGTTAATGCGTCAGCGGCCCTTTTTTCAGTCAAAACCGTTCTGCGAGTATTACTAATAATAATTTATGTAGGTCCACAAGCCTTTCTCACATTTAGCTGTTAGAAAGTAATGATAATATTGATTTAAAAACCTCAAATACACAATCACGGTTGATTAACCCACGATATGGATTGATGATACATATCCATCACTTAGAGGAATTAATAAATTCCTTTTTCCAATATTCTCGGCTATTGCAGTTTCCAATGCCGCTGTCTGAGCACCACTCGTTCTCCTCTATAAAACTGAGCTATGCCAATCAGTGCCACAACGGGTACGAAGCAGATAGTGGCAAATCTATGAGACTGGATTGGTCTTGGCCGTAAGTAAAGGCTTAACCTCTTCCTTTACTTTCAGACAAGGCCAACCAGAAAATGTGTAAACTATATAAACTTTAAAATTAATAATAATTACAGGTTATTTTCTGCATACAATCATTATGTTATGAATTTCTGCTAAGGCTCGCGGCAGTTTGCTTTAACTGCGCTGATTTAAAATACAGTGGTTATTCAAGCAATTTAAATGACTTATAACTTCAAATAGCACTCCCTTATTTGTATGAATGAATTTTTTTTTATTTTTAGAGCCTTTCATTCGATGGAGAAAACATATTTCCCCTACTGTGTATATTTACCGTTTATACCAGAGAGAGAAAGGCAATCGGCACAAAAGAGAACTGGGGAAATTTTATCATTTTAATATTTTAAATGTCATTCATCGTCATCATCATCGCAAGAAATATATACATGAGCATGTATATGTATAGGAAAAAATAGCATCCCACAACAAAAGCACTAACAACGAGGAAAGCTTTTTTGTATTCCAACAAAACGCTACAACAACAATCTAATACATTCTTATTTATTTTCTTCTATGCTACATTCTGGCTACACACATTCTCGTATTGAATTCATTCGTTATCGTACAGCCAAGTTGTTTATACACAACAAGTTAGGAAAATAACAGTTAGCCAGTCAGTCGTTCGCTTGCTATCGTACGTACAACAAGTACTTAGTATTTGTATCTAAATAATAAAGTTTAGTGAGCTTTTTATATAATATTGAGTGAAAAATATATAGTTTAGTGAAAAGTTTGCTTGTTTTATTTAATATTGTTACAGTGATAATATTTAGTTGTCTCAAAAAAATATTAGTGTTTTACAGTTAATTTACTACCAAAATCAAAGTTTTACCGAAATACCAAAAAAAAAAATCTAAAGCTTAAAACTTAACAATATACCAAATTATATTATATAACCAAAAATGCGTTACATAATTTTAACGGTAGTTGCTGCACTCATGTGTCTCATATTGTTGACAATACCAACAGGTGCCAATTCATACATTGATCCAGGTAAGTGAAAAAAAATATTTTTTACTCTTGTTAGATGCGTGCCATATGGAAACTTAACTACTTTATACGAGTACTGTAACTAGCAGAAATATAAAATGATTTTGGTTGTATTATTTCCCTCGGGAGTGAAATTGATTTTCATTTTTTATTTCGAATATTTTGTGGGGAAATTTAAAATAGTTTTTTTTTTTTGCTTACGGGAGGTAAGCGTCTCTAGTCTTTATAAGCACAATGTTGTAACGTTGAGTGTATAATTTGGAAAAAAAGGAAGATTAAATATTAAATGATTATGTACCTTTATAACGTACCCAAGTATACTTAATATATATGCACATTGGAGCTGAGTGAACAGCGCTTCTGTATCCGAAATGTATTCCACTGAGAGATGTGTGGTACGAGTCGGTAAATAAGGAAGGATATAAAATAGAATTTCATCCCAAACTTTGTTTGCTAAGAAGGATTATGCTAATTTTAATTCTTATAAAATTTGTTTTTATGCGGAAAGTGGTGGTTAGGGAACACATACACGTATATACACCTTTGTGAACTTTCTGTTGTGTTCTTATTAAAAACCATAATAATTTTATTTTTTACCAATCGTGATGTTTTTGTAGGGTAATTAAAGTATAAAATTTGTTTAGGACATGTGTGTGGGCCAAAGTTTAATCCTTTAAGGTGCTGTAATATATTTTACGATTTTTTATGTATTTTGAGATGAATAAACGGTTTATATATGTTCTGGAAATACATGTGGCGGCAAACAATTGAATTGATAAAATTTGGATGCAAAAACTATATTTTTTCAACATTAATGCATTGTGTCTAAGATTCGTAGTTTTCACTATAAAACCGGAGAATTTGGGTATTGGAAAAAATTCATATGGCAACTAAATAAAAATAAATCGGTAGATCCCAAAAATTGTATTTACTTTAACATCAAATTTATGAAGAAAAATCGTGCAGACAAACGGGCGACACAGAACTTCTTCTTGTTTTATTTTTATTTTTTCAGAAGGTATCAAACATCAGGAAACTTTATTTTAGAGGAACAAAGTTTGTGTTCTTTTTCTAAGAATTGCAAAAACGTTCGCCTCTCTAAACCCGAAATTAAATTGTCAAAGCACTTACTCATTGCGCTCATATAGTTATTTAGCCTTTAACCACGTATAGTCACACCTGTTCAACTCCAGATGTTTTTTTAAAGGTAACCAGCGCCTCCTAAAAAAACTAAATATGGTTGACATATTAGGCTAATATAATTGAATAAAAATAGAAAGAAAATATTGTTTCAAGAAAAAAAATATTGGTCGAAATTTTAAGTTAAAGGTTTGATAAAAATATGATTACAGATATTCGACATCTAACGATGATAAATGAGCTTTCAAAATTTTCTTAAATTTATTAATATTTTTAATTGAGTGTGGTAGAGTGTTATACGATTATACCAATGGTCCAATATAACATATTGATTTTCTGCTATATTCAGTTTTCTCTGACATTTTAATAAGTTAGAGCTTTTGGTCGAATAGCCATAAGTCACAACCTCATAATCAATATTTGGTAGAGCTGATGACATATTTAAACACTTATACATGTACATTGATAGGTGCAGTATAAAGAGAGCATCTATTGAAAGAATTTGTTGAGCAACTGTCTGATATAAATCCTCAGTAGGAAACAAGTGCGGCAGTACGTAAATAGCTTTACAACTCTTTTTTTTTAAATTTGTAATATGTTCACCCTAGTTTTAGTATAGCAGTTCCAAATGCGGTGATAGCAACTCAGCATTGAACCGTGTGTAGCCTATTGTTAGCTCCTCGCCCTTAAAAAATCCACGGCCTATGGATTACGTATTGAGAATGACTGTATAAATCTCTGGCAGGCCGCTGAGAATCCCCTGTTGTGGGACTATGTTCCTATGATAGTCACAATTTGCGTGTGTGCCTCTTATGAGTTAGTGGGTTCGTGGCAAACGTTGCATTTTTGCGTTATTCCGAATAATTGTTGCTATAACTGTTTATTCTGGTTGATAGTTGATCTAATAACTACGTGGTTATAATCTTGTTTGCTTGTTTTTGGTATGAATATTACGTACAGCATTATGGAACCCTTTACAAGCATGGTAGGTTCTGCGTATTCAACTGCCTCATTTCATTTGCATACGGCAGCGTTTCGATTTCTGCAATGAGCCGTCCGATTTTCATTTTGTTCGTAAGATTCGTATCGATTATCATGCTTTTTGCCATTGGTGCAGCGCTTATTTTTTCCTTTTTTCTTCTTTTATGATTAGGAGATTGTTGAACAGAATTTGTTGTCTTCTCCCATCTGCGTCTTCATGCAATGATTCGATAATTTGATTATGTTCGTCAGGGATTTTGTTTGCCGTTAGGATGGTATTGATCTTATGTTGTTATTACTGATGATCTAATTCTGGCTGTTAACAATCTGGTCCCAATTGGTGGCGTCAGTTATTCCTGCTACCCATTTCCACGCTGTTCCAACTCGTGTATTTTGGCTTTTTAACTCCGAAATTAGTTGAGAAATTTGTTCGATTTGGTGTGTCAACTGAGGTTAAAGGCTGCTTCTCGGATCGACGTGGTTGATTTCGGGCGAGATTCTCGTGACTAGGTCTTCATAAAGGGTTATGTTGATAACATGCACGATTCTGAACTTCTCATTGATGATCCGTTCGGCTCCCTGCTTAACTATTACCAGAGAGCTGTTGTGTACATGGATGTTGAACGGGGTTGTTAAGGCACAAACACTGGAGCTAGAAAGATATAGTTCAATGGAATTTGAGATAGAAATTGAAATTGAAATTAAATTTGAAGTTGAAATTGAAGTTGAAATTGAGATTGAATTTGAAATTGATATATTGAATTTAGAATTTTAGATTGAAATTTTAAAATTAAGATTGGAAAGTTGTGAGCTCGTTAAGTTATCGTTAGTCACGAGCTGATCTTTTTGGATTCTGTTGTTCTTCTTTATCCCGCCAGTTTCCACACTTATGTTTCCGTGGGCTTTCTCACCATTTTTTGTAACCGTCGGGTGTTCTATACTCTCCATTATTTTGTTTAATTTTTTCTTGTAGTTTTAAACTTTAAATTGTAACACTTTAATGTAAAAATTGACCGGTGTGAAGTTTTTGGACACTTTTAATTTTTTGGACACTTTTATAATTTGGACAGAAATTTACGCGAGTGTCCAAAAATTTTTTTTTTAGACATAATTTCGATTATGGGTAAATATTTGCACATTTCTAAAAAATAAAAATACAAAAAAAATTTTGTTTATAAAAAAGATCAAATTTTTGTATTTCATATATGTACATACATATTAAACTTTTAAGAAATTTAATCATCATTAATATATATGAATTTTTGTATAAAAGGATGTAGTTCTAGCTTATGGTAAATTACACAAATCTCAGAGATTGGCTCCCATAGTGGCTATATAGGTTCGAAAGGGGATACCATACGGAATTAAAATCATCCAATGCCATTTCGAAATGAGCCGTAGGGCTCTCGTATATAATTTTTGAACATTCACGCTATCCGCGATTTTCATATGAAAAAATGTCGTTGTAGCTTATGGTAAATTACACAAATCTCAGAGATTGGCTCCCATAGTGACTATATAGGTTCGAAAGGGGATACCATACGGAATTAAAATCACCCAATGCCATTTCGAAATGAGCCGTAGGGCTCTCGTATATAATTTTTGAACATTCACGCTATCCGCGATTTTCATATGAAAAAATGTCGTTGTAGCTTATGGTAAATTACACAAATCTCAGAGATTGGCTCCCATAGTGACTATATAGGTTCGAAAGGGGATACCATACGGAATTGAAATCACCCAATGCCATTTCAAAATGAGCCGTAGGGCTCTCGTAGTCACGTGTATCATTTGATCTTCAAATTAATTTATTTTGTAGGCGGAAGTTATTAAATTATACTCCGATATCTGTCGATCGAAAAAAATTATTTTAAATATATAAGTTTCTGCATTAATAACGTTGTTAGCTTTCGTCCTCACTGCAATTTTAATTGCGGGTTTTTCTTTTTTTAATTGTCTTGTCCAAGATCAGCTAAGATAGACTGTTTTTTAAGAATAAACGCATAACTTGATATATTATATAATAGATATATAATATACATAGGTTCAATAAACATTTAATTGTATAGCATTTTTTTTTTTGTTGAAATAATGGCCAGAGTACAGTTGAAACTCCTACTAAAATGTAGCGAATGTCATAAATACTAATCATTATCAGAATATATTTTATAGCCATAAATTAGATCATAAAACATTGATTTTTGACATCTCCATCCCTGGCATACGCATCCCAAAATTACACTGACCATTTCGACTCAACCTAACAATGTTAAACCTTTAAACATCCCTTCAGAAATTTATTTGTAGGCATATCATTGTTTATATTTTTTTTAAACCAAAAAGAAAAGAGAACAACCAAATAATATTCGAGTACAATAATATAATGCCCGACTGCAAACGAAAAATAGCGAAGAATGGAAATTTAACTTCGTTAATCGTAAGGTTAAGGGAAACTAATAAAACTGTATATGGTAATTTTGGGATGCGGCATCAATAACAATTAATTATAAGTTTGAAACGTAGTAAATATTAATGTTCGTTTGTTTCTGCAATATTCGCTACATTTTAGTAGGTATTAAAGAGCACGTCGCCCACTGTTGCTAAGTAACATCGAATTAATGCAACTATGACAAACCGTTTTTAACATAACATACATATATACCATAGTTGTTATATGTATAAATAAATATATACCTGCGCTTCGATGTAGTATACACGATATTCTGATATAAACGATCTGCTACACACCATATAGGTCTAATAAACTTAAAATTGTTGTAATTTCTTAGAAATGTAATATTCAGCTGATCTTGAGGATCTTGAGCAGGCCAATAAATGAAGGCAAAACCCTGAAACAAAAATTGTAGTGGCGATGTACATTAATATCGCTACATAACTTGAAACTAATATATTTAAATCAAATTTTCCGATGAACCAGAAAAATGAAAAAAAATACTTGCATGAGATGAATTCCAATAAGGAATAATTTTTTCAAAATGGCATTTTGTGTCCATACTGTTTCAAATCTATATATCCACTATGGGAGCCAATCTCTGAGGTTTGTGTAATTTACCATAAGCTACAACGACATTTTTTCACACTTTTTACGCTGTTTGCCGTAGGCACTTGGCGAAACACACTTATACTTAATAAACACATTTTTTATTAATCACTTGTTTAACTGCGAAACAAAAAACAAGTGATTAATAAAAAATGTGTTTATTAAGTACATTTTTTCATATGAACCGTATCATAGTCACTATGGTAGCCAATCTCTGAGATTTGTGTAATTTACCATAAGCTACAACGACATTTTTTCATATGAAAATCGCGGATAGCGTGAATGTTCAAAAAGTATATACGAGAGCCCTACGGCTCATTTCGAAATGGCATTGGGTGATTTTAATTCCGTATAGTATCCCCTTTCGAACCTATATAGTCACTATGGGAGCCAATCTCTGAGATTTGTGTAATTTACCATAAGCTACAACGACATTTTTTCATATGAAAATCGCGGATAGCGTGAATGTTCAAAAATTATATACGAGAGCCCTACGGCTCATTTCAAAATGGCATTGGGTGATTTCAATTCCGTATGGTATCCCCTTTCGAACCTATATAGTCACTATGGGAGCCAATCTCTGAGATTTGTGTAATTTACCATAAGCTACAACGACATTTTTTCATATGAACCGCGGATAGCGTGAATGTTCAAAAATTATGTACGAGAGCCCTACGGCTCATTTCGAAATGGCATTAAGTGATTTCAATTCCGTATGGTATCCCCTTTCGAACCTATATAGTCACTATGGGAGCCAATCTCTGAGATTTGTGTAATTTACCATAAGCTACAACGACATTTTTTCATATGAAAATCGCGGATAGCGTGAATGTTCAAAAAGTATATACGAGAGCCCTACGGCTCATTTCGAAATGGCATTGGGTGATTTTAATTCCGAATAGTATCCCCTTTCGAACCTATATAGTCACTATGGGAGCCAATCTCTGAGATTTGTGTAATTTACCATAAGCTACAACGACATTTTTTCATATGAAAATCGCGGATAGCGTGAATGTTCAAAAAGTATATACGAGAGCCCTACGGCTCATTTCGAAATGGCATTGGGTGATTTTAATTCCGTATAGTATCCCCTTTCGAACCTATATAGTCACTATGGGAGCCAATCTCTGAGATTTGTGTAATTTACCATAAGCTACAACGACATTTTTTCATATGAAAATCGCGGATAGCGTGAATGTTCAAAAATTATATACGAGAGCCCTACGGCTCATTTCAAAATGGCATTGGGTGATTTCAATTCCGTATGGTATCCCCTTTCGAACCTATATAGTCACTATGGGAGCCAATCTCTGAGATTTGTGTAATTTACCATAAGCTACAACGACATTTTTTCATATGAACCGCGGATAGCGTGAATGTTCAAAAATTATGTACGAGAGCCCTACGGCTCATTTCGAAATGGCATTAAGTGATTTCAATTCCGTATGGTATCCCCTTTCGAACCTATATAGTCACTATGGGAGCCAATCTCTGAGATTTGTGTAATTTACCATAAGCTACAACGACATTTTTTCATATGAAAATCGCGGATAGCGTGAATGTTCAAAAAGTATATACGAGAGCCCTACGGCTCATTTCGAAATGGCATTGGGTGATTTTAATTCCGTATGGTATCCCCTTTCGAACCTATATAGTCACTATGGGAGCCAATCTCTGAGATTTGTGTAATTTACCATAAGCTACAACGACATTTTTTCATATGAAAATCGCGGATAGCGTGAATGTTCAAAAATTATATACGAGAGCCCTACGGCTCATTTCGAAATAGCATTGGGTGATTTTAATTCCGTATGGTATCCCCTTTTGAACCTATATAGTCACTATGGGAGCCAATCTCTGAGATTTGTGTAATTTACCATAAGCTACAACGACATTTTTTCATATGAAAATCGCGGATAGCGTGAATGTTCAAAAATTATATACGAGAGCCCTACGGCTCATTTCGAAATGGCATTGGGTGATTTTAATTCCGCATAGTATCCCCTTTCGAACCTATATAGTCACTATGGGAGCCAATCTCTGAGATTTGTGTAATTTACCATAAGCTACAACGACATTTTTTCATATGAAAATCGCGGATAGCGTGAATGTTCAAAAATTATATACGAGAGCCCTACGGCTCATTTCGAAATGGCATTGGGTGATTTCAATTCCGTATGGTATCCCCTTTCGAACCTATATAGTCACTATGGGAGCCAATCTCTGAGATTTGTGTAATTTACCATAAGCTACAACGACATTTTTTCATATGAACCGCGGATAGCGTGAATGTTCAAAAATTATGTACGAGAGCCCTACGGCTCATTTCGAAATGGCATTGGGTGATTTCAATTCCGTATGGTATCCCCTTTCGAACCTATATAGTCACTATGGTAGCCAATCTCTGAGATTTGTGTAATTTACCATAAGCTACAACGACATTTTTTCATATGAAAATCGCGGATAGCGTGAATGTTCAAAAATTATATACGAGAGCCCTACGGCTCATTTCGAAATGGCATTGGGTGATTTTAATTCCGTATGGTATCCCCTTTCGAACCTATATAGTCACTATGGGAGCCAATCTCTGAGATTTGTGTAATTTACCATAAGCTACAACGACATTTTTTCATATGAAAATTGCGGATAGCGTGAATGTTCAAAAATTATATACGAGAGCCCTACGGCTCATTTCGAAATGGCATTGGGTGATTTTAATTCCGTATGGTATCCCCTTTCGAACCTATATAGTCACTATGGGAGCCAATCTCTGAGATTTGTGTAATTTACCATAAGCTACAACGACATTTTTTCATATGAAAATCGCGGATAGCGTGAATGTTCAAAAATTATATACGAGAGCCCTACGGCTCATTTCGAAATGGCATTGGATGATTTTAATTCCGTATGGTATCCCCTTTCGAACCTATATAGCCACTATGGGAGCCAATCTCTGAGATTTGTGTAATTTACCATAAGCTAGAACTACATCCTTTTATACAAAAATTCATATATATTAATGATGATTAAATTTCTTAAAAGTTTAATATGTATGTACATATATGAAATACAAAAATTTGATCTTTTTTATAAACAAAATTTTTTTTGTATTTTTATTTTTTAGAAATGTGCAAATATTTACCCATAATCGAAATTATGTCTAAAAAAAATTTTTTTGGACACTCGCGTAAATTTCTGTCCAAATTATAAAAGTGTCCAAAAAATTAAAAGTGTCCAAAAACTTCACACCTGTTAAAAATTGCTCTCAACATGCATAAAATACGTGGAACGCATTCCATAAACTTGTTACACTAAACAAAACGTCAAAATTGTACCGTTAAATTATTTTTTTCGTTGACGAGTTTTAAAATGTATTTCCAAAAAATGTCGAGTTTTGCATTTTTTGTTTCCTTTTTACTATTGTAAATAATCTACTTTGAAACCAATTATTTTTATGTAAATGAACCACTTTGAGAATTACTTAATATGTAAATAGTTAATTTTGCATTAAACTCTACATTTTGGAATGAAAATACAAGGTTGACTTTGAAAAATGTGTTTTGCTTAGTACGGTAGCTCTTGAAAAGACGATCAAACGACATACATCATGCAAAATATTTGAAAAATGCATTTAGTCAGTTTTGCATTTATACGTCTCAAATTATATATTCAGGTTCAAAATTTGAATTGAACATGAAGTTGACATGACTTTCCAATTTTCTTGTACTTCTGCACTTTCTGTTTAATTGTGTTTCTATATTTTTGTTTTTTGTTAATTTATGTAGCTACACTTTTGATAAATGTTGAAAACTTCACACCGGTGCCAAATACCTCATGGAATGTATCAACCAGTCAAACAAAGTAGATTTTTGAAAATGTCATTTAAACAATTGATATCATTTGGAAATTTTTTTAAACAGTGCTGCTTCCGGACTTAATAATTTGTGAAATTTAGCAAACTTTCAGTCTTCACCCAAAGATTAAAACAGAAACAAAAGAAATGTTTGTTTTAAAAATGTTAATGCGATCAGTGTTTCCCAACGTCCTAGGGAGGCACATCATATATCTGAGGAGCCATATGCTAAATTCATAAATTAGGGGGCCTTGGAATTAAACAGGCCATGAAAATTTTATTCAATTAAGATGTAAAAAATAAGGTTGACAAACACTGCCCTAGTGGATAAAATCACTCTCTTTACCAGTAGACCTGTCTTTGGATATTTGGGATCATAAAATATTTCATAGAACTTAACCGGTCTTGTTCTTTGTTTTTCCCCCTTTTCCTATAAAACCGGTTGTCAGGAAACCGGTTTTATAGGTAAAGGGGAAAATAACGATGAAAAAGACCGGCCTTTTGCGTTCTAGTATAGATTGGATAATTAGGCATAAGAAATAATTTTTTTTTCTTACATCCGTTTCACGTTTATTTTCGATGCGCCGCTTCGAAGTCGACCACGTCTTATCTTGAATCGGGGCCTTAAGTATCAAGTTTTTCCCCAAATAGTCAACTCTGATCTGAAAAGATTCCGAATTTTGGTGAAATACAGTTTTTTTTATCACTAATCGTCATTTCTAGAATAATTTAAAGAATTATCTGAAATAATTTCGTTTGAAATTTTAAGTTATTTTTTATTGTTTTTAATCTGTTTGTATAAATGCTATAAGCTTTTGAAAATATTTGCAAAAAATAATTGACTTCTATGGAAGCTGCCACGTTCAGTCCGTCTGGGCTGTAACATTGAACCACTCACGCAAGCACGGCGATATAGCAAATGGTAAAACTGCAAAAATCTCGAATCAAAACAATAATTCAAAACTACTTCGATCGTAACTCGTAGTGACCGAGATACAATTCATTAAATTTTTCAGAAATTTCCGAGCATGTTGCTAATTTACATCACTGTACTGAGAGTTGAAAACATATCTACTAACGAGCTTACTAATAAAATGAATTAAATAAATTATTATATCCCAACACCCATTTAAAAACTTTATTATTTTCATTTAAATTTTAAATTTGCAATAAAATGACATAACATGACGACAACATTTTAAATGTGCACCTTAATAAAATTAGAAACTTAACGTCATCGCAAAGTTAACTCGTAAATTAACGTTTCCTCGACCGCATAGCGGACAATAGCAGAAGCATCAACTAGTAGATAAGCCGGTTTTATCTGATCATTTATTGCGTTAATAAAAAATTTATAATTTCATGTTAGAAATTAATTAATTCGTGTTGAATCGGTTCAAGTTGAGTTCAGATTAGCCAATCTGAAAACACTACCTGTCCAGTTTAGAAAATTTCTTCGTAGAAGTTAGAGTTCTCTATGATTTTAGTTAAGTCTTAATATTCTGCCATTTGACTTTACTAGTTTTTTGTCGGATCATTGATCAGTCTATTGAATTCTAACCAGTTCCTAGATCTGCTGAACGAGGCGTACCGCCATGCCGGAAGGGGAGGAGGTGGGTTGGTGTTATTTATGAATTTTTGATTTTTGAGTTATGAATGATTAATCCATTGAGACCTACCCACCTCCAAGAATATGAATAAGGCATCCCGAAGATAGGTTGCCATCTCATTCCATTTTCACTTTCTTCAATGAGGATGCCACTCTTCCTGTTCATTTCCCAAAAGTCATAAGTCATAACTCACCTTCGAATTTCGCACCCTGCATAAAATTATACAGATTTCCTAAATATGTATATACGTACGGTCGACAAAGTGTGGCAATAAAAAATTATTTATATTTTTACGTTTCTGGGGCAACAAATCCAAAATCAAAATTAAATTCCAGCACATCCTATCGACACCAATAACACAAAAAAAAAAATAAGAATTTCATTTTATGGTGCCTTCCTTATGGATTTAAGATATTTACGTTTTATTTGTTTGTGTTGCGTACACAAAACATTTTATGTATACAGAGTGTTCTGTGGATGCGTATCATCTTCTTCATTAATAATGATTCATGTTGATGTGATATACGCACATAAAATATAAAATGGAGACATTAAAGTGATCAATATAAACATAAATACCAATAACAATAATGAATATTAGATATTTGTAATTTTGTGTGCCGTACATATACGAGGATACCGTAAAAAGGCTAGAAGACATGAATTATTTATTTGGTACGTGCGGATGCTGATACCGTTTGATCTCTTTGTGCTTTCGTTACTCTATCTATCTGCAGATGAATTTGTCTCTATATACATTTTTCATGTTGTATATACTAAACACAGTTGATTGATTTCCTAAGTTTTGAAAAAATGAAAATTGGTTTTCTTATTTTTTATGGTATCAATATTTGAATATACGACGGCAGTGTTGACGATGACGACTAAACTGTGTTCTTTTGGAAAATTTATTTTAATATATAGGAAGTTTCAATTTGCTATTTTCCGTGACATTTTCCCTGTAAGCAGGAGCAACAAATGGTTTTGCGATTAAATGATTAATCGTTTAGAAATGATTTACGGTGCACGGTGTACTGTTGTATAAAAGAAACATGCCTTAGTCATGTTATATGATATAAATGGATTATTCGGTGAAATCGTTATTGCATTAATTGAAACGAACTGAATCAACTTATCTCTTTCGGGAATCAACAAAAGATTCATATATCTCCAAATCTTTCTAACTTGGCCTATACGCTTTAGATGAAGAATACCAAAACACACGATTTGATGGTGTTAATCTACGTAAAATATTTACTTCGGTTGTATCCCATCGTATCCGGTTTAACGAGCACAAAAATGTCAGTGCTTTAAACCTGCAACGACCAAATTAGCCCCCCTCAATGATGAAACCGATACTAAAATTTGTTACATATTTATTACAATTTATTACAACAAATTCCGATTTTATTGCAGTTACTGTTTTCGAGTAACGAGTGTGGTTGTTTTAGCTTCTAGTTAAACTTCCACCGCCAAAATTGTAACTTTTAACGTAGCTGTATTATCTGGATGATTCTTGAACCAGAATTTATTACTAATTAATTATATTGAAATATTTAGTTTAAAACCACCCCCATAACTTGCCTAAGGGTAAATTTCACCCCAAACCATTATTAATAACAAAAACGTCACTGTAACCAAATTAAATAATTTACTACACCAGACCGCCACCAGATATCGAGTCAAATGTTACTACTTGGACCTTGTGGGGTGCAGGTCTCCAATTGTATTAAATGTGTAACAAATTTTAGGGATCCGCTCAAAACGCGATATTTCAAAACGCGATATTTCGAAACGCAATATGGTACAAAATGCGATATAGCACAAAACGCGATATGGTATAGAATGTGAATTGCGAAGCGACGCGAGCGCAGCGACCCGCCTTATATAATCCGGTCATATACTCCTGCTCCTATCGATTTTTAAAATTTTAAAATGCCGCTTTTGATAATTCGCGTTTTAAAATATCGCGTTTCAGATGGGACCCCAAATTTTAGTATGGGTTTCACTGAAACGGGCTAATTTGGTCGGTGCAGGTTTAAAGCACTGTAAGTTTCTTTGTCTGAAGAAGATTCCAAAGTCGGTTTGAAGAGACGGTTTGAAACGTGCTTTCTGTGAAACCGTCAATATCATGATAATGGAATCGAGGTGATACGAAAAGTGCAGTCGGTCGGTGGCAATGTTACTTATCTTAAATAAGAAAATTTAACAAATTTAACAAAGAATAAAATTAAAATGTCCAGTCCAGAGTCCAAACAAATCATTTTCTTTTCTTTTAGTAAAATTCTTTATTTTATTCAGCACTAGTCATCTGTTTTACATATCTTTCAGTAACTTTACGTATTGGTAGGTCAATTCCGCCGAATCTTGTAGTAGTTGCTTGAAACTACAACGATTTCAATTTTCGAACACAATCGGTAGCCGCACAATAACCGTGCTTATGTCTTGAACAAATTTGTCGAGCAATACAATTATTTTAACATCTGTGTTACAGGATGATTACTGCCATCCTGCAGATTTCACTAAGCGCATGCAGAGGCCTCCACGGTGATTTTTGCCGGCTACGTTCTCAAGGAGAAGTGCTAAGGGTCATGGGGTTTGAGGCTTGCATGGCTCCTGGCTTCATGTTCGTCATTAAAATTTCGATGAGCTCCTCGTCCTAATACGGTGTACGACATTGTAGCGTTAAACTCCACACTTGATCGTAGAAATCCGTGAAACTTTCGTCGGGTTGGCGGTCCTTAAATTGTTCGCTCATGCCGTCTCGCAACTCTGACCATGACGCATTCGGATTATGTTTGCGGAATGTCCAATACCACTGCAATAATGCGATATCTTTCAGGATGGTATGTAACTCAAATAATAATAAATGTTTGGTCGGATAATCCGCGAGACGAAGCGATGGTGTCTAGCTGAAACAGGAACAGCTCAATGGTGATGCCCGCAGGCAATAATGGTTGGTCGTTAAAGCTTTGATCCAATTCGTTTTGCTCGAAAAATGTTAAGTCCATGTTGGATGATGTAGGGATAAGGAAATATTCTTGCTCGATTAAGTTTGGCAAGGAACAATGACGTGGTCTTTATTAAATTTATTAGTAATACAAAAATTTTTAATTCAAAATAAAGGAATTTATAATTATTTAAACCACACCCACAATAACTATATAAAAAAAAATATAAACACGAAATATAATAGATGAATAATAATAAAAGGAGTGGTTACCTTATAAATGGGTTGTGGGGCCCGTATTCCCACAATTGGTTTAACGACGGGTGTAGACGAGATACCCCCGAAAATGGCGCTGTTCGATGAGAACCTATTTTGCAGATATCACTGAGAAGTGCTATGGGTCGTGGGGTTTGAGGTTTGCATGGCTCCTGGCTTACACCGTGACTACAGAGATTTAAGAAAAAAAAAAATACCAACGCAAATAATAATAAATAAAACCCTGGGGGCCTACTATGGAAATCGATCGTCGACGTTTTTTGTTCGTTGTTTATATTCAGCAATAATAATTACTATTGCTGAATATAAACAACGAACAAACAACGTCGACGATCGATTTCCATAGTAGGCCCCCGGAGTTCCGCCGAAATTCGTCTGCCGGAACTTGAGGAACGAACAAAAAATTATAAACCCAAGGGAGGTGCCTTGGTGCGCGCATCCATTCGAATTCAAGGCAAGGGCCTGGTTTCGAAATTGGTCCCAAAACCGTTGAAGTAACGAGATGGCCTCAACTGGCCACCCGTAAATAATTTGGTGACCGATGAGTCCGATAAACCGTAATATAACCTTGGTTGTTTTCGCCAAAACCGTAAATAAAGTGGCTTCAACTGGCCACCTGCAAATAACTGGAGTTTCTTCCGCCACAAACCGTAAAATAATAGTGACTGTTGTTTCGCCGTTATACAGGGACCACACCCACCACTTCCCAAAAATACCACAGTAATAATTTCGCTGATTTTTGGTTAAAGGAAAAACTCAATTCACACTGCACTTTTATGGGTTAACAAAATTTCAACTACGTCACTACGATATATAAACGAAATTTCAGTATAAAACTGAACACCAACATTTATTAACAAAAACAAAATTTTTCACTTTTTTATTATTACATTGTACTTATGAACTAATATTGATCACAATATGAGTTGAAAACTCTTATATTGGTTTTAACACATTTTCAAAACAAAACCAAAACTTTTCAAAGGTAATGCTTGACTCGACTTTTTTTCTATTCAACTCAAAAAATTTACTCTCATGTTTGAAATTCAAAAAAAAAACTTCTTGTCAAACAAAATTCTAAACCAGACTATACAAATTCAAAAACTCGACTGGATAACAAAAATTCTTGCGCCACACAACGGCGCGCAAAACATTCCAGAAGAATTGTCTATCTTCTCCGTTTCTCGTTTACATCAATTCGCATTGATGTAAACGAGAAGCATATAAGAAAAACATTCTTATGGAATGTTTTGCTTTTTCGCACACCCGATATACATTGGTCTCGCTCTTCATCATTCATCCGACAATCGCGCGGCATAGAGATAAAAGGGAAAACAAGAAATTAACAAATGGCATTCCACACGACAAACAATGAGCAACTCCTCACACTCAAACCCCAAAAAATTTATAACAGGTGGAGGTGTGATCAGCAAAATGACATCCATTTTGTCATAGAATTTTCATCACCTAAAATAATAGTTATGACAAAGAAAGAAGTCGTAACATCTGTTTCGACAATTTAAGCGGGTAAAATAATTTCTACCGAACGTTGTATGCAGCAACAAAAATCTTTTCATCTTTAATTTCTGATTGACAATCATGACGCACAAACGTACAGTAAACGAACTCTAGATGTACAGGATGAGTGTCGTTCACTTGCCTCGAAAGTCGATCCTCAGTATCAATTTCCTCAAATGTTTTCACGTACTCGATGTCGTATTGGTGGTTCGTTGAATGCGACTCATCATTCTTGGTCTATCTTGAATTCTGTACAATCCTTTTATCTCGAGGGTCGGCCGGTCAGTGATTATTTAATCTTCAAGTGGTTTCTTTAGATATTTTACTGTTTAAATCTCAAATCAAATACATGTTATTTCTAGTTGACACAATATGACTCAGCAATAATACTCACGCATCAAAAAATCTTGAATACATTTTGGAAACAAACTCCGAGTTCGTCATGTTTCGGTGACATAAACCTCTGCGGATATTATTTGAATTCTATGCATCATTTAAGGCATTATCATTTTTTAAATTTTTTGTAAGTAATTTGTTGGTTCACAAACGTTGTTATGTTGCAGAATAAAATGCATCGTGTATTTTATTGCTACAAGCGGCCACCGTACCACCTTCGTCACTTGAGGTCGAGGCACATATAACTGTGAGCAAAATTGTAATTATAGCCGCCTGAAGTTACTGTAGATATCAATTAACAGAGAACGCTTATCATGGAATTTGTAGATGAAGAAATCACGTTTCGCGTTCCAAGATGGCCAATCGGAGCCACAGTAGATATTAATTTACAAAGCGGGCTTGGTATGAAATTTGTAGAGGCAAAATTCACTTCAATACAATTTTAGATAAAGCCGTCTGAACTCGCAGTAGAAACGAAGTAACAGAGCCGGCTTGGTATTGAATTTCTAGAAGAAGCATTCACCGCTGACATGCGCAAATGAAAAATTGACTCTATTGGTAAAATATAAAGCATTCTGTTTGATTTTCTATTCTTTTAAGTTTTTGATTTTTTTACGTAGTAAAATAAATTAGAGTAATCGGGAAAATCTTTTACTTCGAGATTTTTGCAGATTTGCAATTCGCTAAATCGGCGTAGTCAAAAAAAAGTTTTTAAAAAATCTTTTTTTGTGCGTGTATGGTAGATCCCAGTGGTTTTTGATCGTTATTGGTGAACCGGTGAATTTAAATATTCGAAATTAAATTTGCAACAATCCGGCCCAACGTATTTTGATATAACAAAATTATTCAACAAAGATTTGGCCCCTGTAGGGCACAGATGGATTGATTGATCTGAATAAGACTTCATATTTAAGCTTTTTCCACAAATTGGGTGACCCAAGTGATATTTAGATGAAATCGGTGCATCGGAAGAAGTGGCTGCTTCGGACGAGTTTTGGAAAAAACATCTCTATTTTGTGTCGTGACATGCCGTTATATTACTTGGAACTTCCAGATTACCGCATGATGTACATATAATTACAATGGATTGCCGAGACATCTGGAACCACTTCCATGTGGTATAATGCAATGTATCCGCGCATGCCTTAGAGCTAGATGTTAAAAGTTTCCATTTTTGGAGTCGGAACTTATGCAGTAACTGATCGAATCGTCGTTCATCGACACGTTTGGTCGCTGTAAACATGAGCGATGCTTGACTTTCACCGACACACCTGTTTACTGTAAAGGTATGTATTGATTAATGTCCAGTGGTGGCTGTGGAAACCGACCCAAAAACAATCTATGGGTACGTATTGCACATGATTCATTGTGCTGTCCAATTATAATTTCTTCTTGAATTATATTGCTCCTAATATCGGCACCGATAAGGATATCCACTCTTTCAGGGTTCGCAAATCCGGGATCTGTAAGCTGCCAAGTTTCTTAAATGATTCTAACAACCAATATCAATCGATGTTACTTTCGTCGATGGCGTGATCGAACGCAGAATATAAGCTTCAAAAGTAACATTCAAAGTAACAATCAATTGTGGCACACGCAGTAACAGTTTTTTGGCCACGTGTATAGGTGTTAGTCGATGTTCCGATTATTTCGACTGTAATCCACATCGCTTTTTTCCAAGATTCAGATTATTGAATTTCAACTCCATTCTCGCCTGCGACCCGGGATCACAAAGTATTGTGAAAATATGACTATTGTCATGGCGATTTAATAAAACTGCGTTTGCTATGGCTACCAGAACAATACTATGTCATGGAGTGTTGCTTCTTACTGAATATCATGGGGCGCTGGCTTCCTGATGCGCAAAGCGCGAATTGAGCTTTAGTTGACGCTAACTTTCCGCCGATATGCTGATGGTCCGTTACACAATAATGTATTATGTCTCTGGTCTCGAGCTTCGCGGGCAAATTGTTATTGATACTTACCTATTTGTAGAACCTAGTTGTGGTCACTTTGCTGCCGCCAAATTCTTTCATATCGTTGTGGTGGCCGATGTTAGGATGCTGGTATTATGTCAGCTCAACGAGGTGTTAATAACATATTCAACGCCCGTACGGTGGTGAAGAATTTCCTAAAACTTTCCTAAATTTAAAATCGTTTACTAGTATTAGTGAATCTTTCAATTATTGCTTATAATAAAGCATTCAACAAAATAATTGAATATAATGATTAAAAAAATTGTTAGTGATAATTATTACCAACCAGCTTTAATAAAGAAAAATCATTGTTTAAAAATCTAAAATAACCAAATAATAAAAAACTAGCATTATCAATTTTATTTTAAAATTATTATTGAAACTAAAACGTCCCTAAAGAACTGAAATTACTTTTAGATCAATTGAATAGATCAGAACTCATGGTTTTGTCTCCACAAACTATCTTAGGATTCGAAGGCATCAATAAGCGAATATTTGTTCAGTTTAAGGTATGCAAAAAGTTTCAAAAAAATCAACTGGGGGATTAGGAATACGATTTCCTTAAAACTCCAATAAATAAATTTTACATACAAATTAAATCGTTTTGCATGTTTGTTCTAACAATATTCAGATCATGTTTGGTCCATTTGAGATACAGTTTGAGGAAATTCGCTTGGCAATAACAGGGTCAAATATGTCAAAAACCATCCCTTGTCATATGTTGAACGGAAAAATTTCAATATATCCGTTCCAGAAACCATTGTAAGGTTTTGGTCATTAATGAGACTAATATTTTTAGATCATGTTTGGTCTATTCAAGATGTACACACAGTTTGAGAAAATTCTCTTGGCAATAACAGGGTCAAATGTGTGTAAAACCACCCCTTGTCATATGTTGAACGGAAAATTTCAGTATTTCTGTTCCAGAAACCACTGTAAGATCTTGGCCATGAATGAGATTAGTATTTTTAGATCAAGTTTGGTCCATTCGAGATGCACACACAGTTTGAGAAAATTCTCTTGGCAATAACAGGGTCAAATATGTCAAAAACCACCCGCTTGTCATATGTTGAACGGAAAATTTCAGTATTTCTGTTCCAGAAATCACTGTAAAGTCTTGGCCATGAATGAGACTAATATTTTTAGATGATGTAAATTTTTGGAAAATACACTAGATAAGTCGACAATTTGGTTAATAATTTTATATGAAAATATGGCAAAGGTGGCGTCGACGTTTAGTTTGATAGTTATAATTTCATAATTACAAAAAATTCCGCATTGATATTGATATTTTATCAGAAACAATTAAATTGAAAGCGATAGTTCAGTGTGTTATCGGTGTCATATTTTCGTGCAATCAAAATTTTTCAATTTAAATTTATTTAAGTTAGTTGCAATTTGGTGTTGTGCAAACATTAAATTAATATTAGTTCATGTTTTATTTCTTTGACAAAAATGCCTCCAGTGAGGCGTCGAAATATTGAGCGGCGTACGCGTAACGCAATCCAACTACTTATTCATCGAGTCACTGAGACGGATGAAGAGCGTAGACAGCGTTTCATTATGATGAAGCGCGGTTCATTATGATTCCGGAACAACGGATACATACGGCTAAACGTAATTCGAAATGAACGTTTGGTATTCAGGTACGATCCAACAGTCGATTACGGTCGACTTTGGACCAATGAGCACTGTTTGTCAACATTGCAATGCTTTGAGATTTTGACACGAATCGCCAGGATTATATGTTGTGCGAGCGGAACGGTCAAATTACCACAATTGACACCGCCAACAAATCCACTGGTATCGTTGCTTTCTGGCCAAGAACCTCGGTCGAAGTACTTCTTGCAGAATATACAAAATACAACAGTTCGTTCGAAATGACATCATTTAGGACGAATATTATTGAAGCACGAAGTGTTAACCCAACTTTTAGGGTAAATCATTTTTCGATTATAACACACAAACACATCACACAAACCCACATCAACGATTCACACCGTTTCACCTTTCAAGTGCACTAGGAAATAATGTGGTCCTCCGAGACTCATAAATAAAGAATTTTTCTTCAATTTTACCGATTCAAGGACAAATTACCCATCGTGGAGGAGCATTGTTCCGTCAGAGAATGTCGGTCGCAAATTTATTCAGATTTATTTTCTTCGAAATTCTGATAATGAAATCAATCAGCGTTGTGACATTAGTCGAGCGTTAAAGTGCGACATAATTACACAACTGCAACAACTCTTACATCAACACAATCAATTGATCAAATTGTTTAAAACTGCACGAGGAGTTTCGCCAGACGCGGCCAGTCATTCCAAGTGTTGGTCTAGCTGCTGATCTTATTTGATTCTTGCTTGAACTCATCGAATTTGTGGAGGTACGTGAAAATTCTCAAATTAACAACGAATATGCGAGTCGCGTTACAAAGTGACGAATGGACGTGTTTTCAAAGCAATTATTAGACATTGGAAGTGGAAGAATTCTGTTCAACGTTTCGACTGGTTTCATTTCATTACCACCTAATTTTTATCCATTCACAACCTCTAAAGAAGTGTTGATCACGAAAGTGTTCCCGAATATTGGTGCAAATCACAAAAACCATGTTTAGTTCAGCGAACGAGCCATTTTGGAAGCAAAAAATAAGGAAGTAGACGAATTGAATATAAAAATTGTTATTGCCAAGAGAATTTCCTCAAACTGAGTATGCGTCTTGAATGAACCAAACATGTTCTAAACGAATTAGTCTCATTCATCATGGCCAAGAGCTTATAGTGGTTTCCGGAATGGATATATTGAAATTTTTCAGTTAGATGACAAGGGATGGTTTTAGACACTTTTGATCCTGTTATTGCCAAGAGAATTTCCTTAAACTGTGTGTGCATCTCGAATGGACCAAACATGATCTAAAAATATTAATCTCATTTGGCCAAGACTTTACAGTGGTTTCTGGAACAGATATACATATTGAAATTTTCTGTTCAACATATGACAAGGGGTGGTTTTAGACACATTTGACCCTGTTATTGCCAAGAGAATTTCTTCCAAATGTATGTACTCGAATCGAAGTATTGATCGCGCTCACGTGGATTAATAATCGGTTAAGGTATGGTTGTGATATTTAACCTCGTCTTTGCATCAAAAATAATAATAGGATATAATTTTGACTGTAAAGCAGATCTCATTGTAGTCACTTTCATTTATTTAAAATATTTCTGATCGAAACAAATATAAAATTGCAAATGATTCCGTTACTCGATAAACCACTTTGAGCAATTCTCCAGAAAGTAGTTGTAGTTGTTTTCGAAACTCAAATACAAACATAAAAACAATGATTTTATTTGGTGCTCATATCAATAATATCTTAGGTATGTATAAAATAAATTAATAAGATAGAATATATTATAGAGAAAAAAATTGCGTTGACATGTTTTTTAGTCATCAATATTGAATCAATTTTTTGATCGTGCTGTTGATCTATTCTTTTCGTATAGCATATTCACTAATACTTATACATATTTTCGGTTTTAGGAAAAAATTCACATTACTATATAGGCTTGTGAAATATTTCCTAAACTATTCCTAATTTATTGTTTTTGTTTTAAGGATAGATTTAGGAACATTTTCACGCGCATACGCCCGTCAATATTCGGCATCTTCTCATCCAATATAGGATAGATGATGTACCCCATTTATCAGTTGGCAACTTCATGACGACTAATGCTCTCAATACACTGTGGTGCATAACTATAGACGCATCGACTTTTTAGGACACTCTTTGTTTCCATGAAAGTTAGAGGTGAAGCCAATTTTGTAGTATAAAAAGGCATCATAGTAAATCAACAAAATTTACAAAGGAAATTGGAAACTATAGTGGTGCACAACTATAGACGCACGTTATTAGGGAACATAAATTAAAATATTGTGTACTGAAGCGTTATCTTGCTGAAAAGTTATATATGCTGTCATGTGCGTCTCCAAATATGGAAGGATATTGGTTCTCAATAATGTTGTGTATTCTCTGGAGTTTATGTGTGTGGATGGGACAGCTAACTATAGCATTCCATCGATACAAAAAGCTACCCAAACCATCAACGAACCGCCACCGAAATTTCTCTTAGAAAAATAGCGTGATTCTTTGCGCAGGTCCCTCCAGTAAGAATCAAAACCGTCCGAACCGTCTAAATTAAACTTTTTCTTATCTGAAAAAAATAATCTAAACATTTTTTTTAAAGGTAATTTAAAATATTAAAAGAAATATAGGCGGGCTTCTTTATGACGAGGCAATAATCTCGGCACAGACTTAAGCTTTTGTCGAGCAAGGTATGAAGATTGTTTTAAAATCCGATTTACGGTCCAACGAGGCTCATTTAAGGGGCATTCTCGTGCTATTTGAGCTCCGCTTTTCATCGAATTACTGGCAGTTTTGATCATTTGGCGCTTATCAAAAAATATGTGGGCTACTTTGTCAGACCGCTTCAATTTCGAGAAATTTCTCGAATACTGGCACCTTCTTCCCAAAAGCAGAAATTTTATCTTTTTCTATATCGGTTAAATACGAACCACGTGGAATACTAACAAAAGTAAATTCACAAACCTTAACTTTCAAATAATTAGAAAATACTAAACATGCGTCTCTAAGTTATGCACCAGGAAACAAAACAAAAATTAGTTACAATGGTATATAAAACAATACAATGGGCGCTTTCAGGGCACTCAACAGATGGGAACATGTTGTTTAGTACACTGAAATTTTCAAATCGAATTGGCGATGATTTCACTAATCATGATAGGGCTCAATTTCGTTATTATTCGTTCATAGTTTTCTATTCTCTCTTAGATTTCATGAATTATTCATTTAACCTTTTCTCGAATGTAGTGAATGCGTTAAAATTAAGGTGCGTCTAAAGTTCTGCACCACAGTATATACTATGAATACAGTCCGCAATATCTTACAAAATTCAATGCTTGTCAGATGGAACTATTCGGCGTGCATTATGATATCATCACTTGGTCTCGGTCCAATCTTAATCGTAACCGGCCGTATATAGACTTGTGATCATTGAAACATTCTCACTTTTTACACATTGTCGAAACTGCCTAGGTTTTATGTTGGTTTCAAATCAGTTCGATCATGTACAAGCGTATCGAACATGCTTTTAAGCATGCACCAGTTTCCCATCATCCATCGAAAGTGGGGTCGATACGAAATCCAGGCACACGTCCGTAGCAATTTGATGCAAATTTTGTCTAAGCCGATTCAACTTTTGGTACCAATTTACCATGAGGACTTGCGACATCTTGCCGACTAAAATCATGTGATTCTCAATTAATCGGTGCAAATATGCTTCGATGACACAGAACGATTGTTCGATTTCCACTCGAACGTGTAATATTTAACTGAGCTTTTGTACTTGGAAAAAATGCGAGGTAATACAATTTTTGACTACAATTCAGTTCAATTAAATTAACCTTTCACAAAACAAAAACACATGTGAACTGTCCTGATCCTTCCTTTTTACAATGTTATCGATTCTCTTCTCTCTCAGTACAATTAAAAAAAATTTAGAGTTGACCAATGCATCTTAAAAATGGTGTTAGCCTATTAGTGTTCAAACCTAGAAAAATGGCGTTAAAGCGACACGCCTACCACTAAAAACTAAGTCAATGGCATCATTGATTCCAAAGTCTTTGACGAAATTAACCAACAGACAAGTGGATGGATCAGAACTCGCAACTACACCGATGTTTAGATTCTTTCTGTAGATGAATTCATTCTTTTCTCGTCTTATCACGAGTATTGCACGTTTTATTATGGGTTGTAAAAAAGCTTTTAAACTATTGTCTGTGAAACGAAATATAAATAAACGGAAATCAAGGACTGTTTATGTACGTAGATTTCAAAATTTAACAGCACGACCTTTAATCTATTTATTACTGACGTAAGCATTTTTATAAATAATATTCTATTGTCATAAATGTATACCAAGCAAACGTGCTAATGAGATTTACCACCGTATATCCTAACAAGGGAATGTAACAAGTACATATTTTGTGTGGAAATTATTATTTAAAAGTTTTTTACTGTAACCGGGAAACCTACACACATATTGAGTTGTATACTATACCTACATATCAATGAAGAAATATTTGAAAAGGGTAAATCGAAACCCTCGCAAAACATAGAAGCCTATTGTTCGTGTGTGTTGGGTAAGAAATTTGGTATGAAATATTGAAATTTTTACAATTAAGTTTTCTTAACCGTTTTCAATTTTTACGGTCCTTAAAATAACACCGAAAAAATTCAATTGTCATAAAAGTTTAAGTCGGATTTTAAATAATTTTGTTCATTTGTTTTGTCAACCCAACATTACTGCTTTATTGCCACCTGTTGCTGCGCAGTATTATTCGATTGGTGCCATAGTGTCGTGAAAATAGCATTTCGAATCATATACTCCATACAATATCCTGCCGTTTTTAGAAAAATTGCAACCGTCAAATGCCCTGAATATCGTATAGAAAAGTGAAATAACAAAGATAAAGTTTTTTTATTTAAATTTTTTTTTTTATTTCTTTCTTATTTCTTCCTAAAAACAACTTTGTTAATATACGGATGAAAGAGAGATGCAAACCGGTTCGCGAACCAAACCACAAAACCCCTGAACGTCTCATATTTTGGCGAACCAAAAAAAAAACACTTTTAAAATGAGTGGTTGAACCAAAACAAAAACCGAAACTTTTCTTAAAATAATTTTGAAAACGAACCCCACAAACAAACAATTTATATGGTTGTTTATAATTTGGTTCATGTTTTTTAATTTAATTTAAAATTTTGTCAGAAAAATTGAAAAATAAGTACAGTGATTGTTTAATTTTGGGAATCAACGTCCAATTTATTGAAAATGGAAAAATCCAAGTTATTTAGCTATGAGAGAGGGTAAAGTCAAGCATTCGAGTGTCAACATTGCTAAAACTGTAATAGATATTTTAAAATCATATTCGAGCTAAGTTTAAACCAAGTTTATACAATTACGTCTGTAAATGGTGCCAACATGTTAAAAGCAAGTGCACTGCTAGGCGAAGATCAAAGCATTCAAAATAAAAATAATGAGAATTTAATTATATTCGATAAAGACGGAACAGACGAAACCGAATTTAACAGTTACACATACATCATTGATGACGAATTTTTATTTGATCTCAAATATGAACTAGAAATTGTCAACTGCCAACACAATTTTATAAAGAAATTCGTTGTGCTGCACGTACGCTGCAATTGATAGTTTGTGATATTTCGAGAGATAGCTCGTTTTAGAGGCACAATCGAGAAAGCAAAACAAGTTGTTAAAAAAAGTTTCGGAGCCGAATTCTATAAGCATTTTTGTTAAAATGCTACCAAACCCAATACACCTCATCCCACCCCCACCCCACCTCCCATACAACCACTCCTACCACCCCTATAACTACACCACCCACACAAACAAACATCTACACGAGATATATTTTTATTCCACTTTCATTCACATGTTCTATGAAACCAAAATAGTATATAAAATAAAAAAAAAATATTATCAATTTTAAGGAGGGGAGTTAACAAAACCATTCATACCTTCGAACACCGTAAACACAGAAATGTCCAAATAAATCCCATGAATTGTTTGAACTTTTAGTAAAGAAATTAAGTTGATATCTCCATTCGTTCTCAAGTTATCGTGGAGAAAGACGGACAGGCATCAAACCGAAGCCCATATAGCATTTTGTTTAACAAAACTGCTTAAAAACCAATTAAGGATTGTGCTATCAGTAGCATCTCTAACAAATAAAAATTATCTCCATTTTAATACCATGAGGTAGACCCATTTTGTTACTGACCCAGGACTTGATCAATTTTTGCAAATCTGAAATATATGGAATTAACATATTCACTCTATCGAGGATTGGCCAGCACCCAGAGATTTCCAACGAACACGGTATATATGTATAGTTGCTTAAGATATCCTTAACAAATAAAAATTATCTCCATTTTAATACGATGAGGTAGACCCATTTTGTTACTGACCCAGGACTTGATCAATTTTTGCAAATCTAAAATATATGGAATTAACATATTCACTCTATCGAGGATTGGCCAGGACCCAGAGATTTCCAACGGACACGGTATATATGTATAGTTAGGTTAAGATATCCTTAACAAATAAAAATTATCTCCATTTTAATACCATGAGGTAGACCTATTTCGTTACTGACCCAGGACTTGATCAATTTTTGCAAATCTGAAATATATGGAATTAACATATTCACTCTATCGAGGATTGGCCAGCACCCAGAGATTTCCAACGAACACGGTATATATGTATAGTTGCTTAAGATATCCTTAACAAATAAAAATTATCTCCATTTTAATACGATGAGGTAGACCCATTTTGTTACTGACCCAGGACTTGATCAATTTTTGCAAATCTAAAATATATGGAATTAACATATTCACTCTATCGAGGATTGGCTAGGACCCAGAGATTTCCAACGGACACGGTATATATGTATAGTTAGCTTAAGATATCCTTAACAAATAAAAATTAGATCCATTTTAATGCGATGAGGTAGACCCATTTTGTTACTGACCCAGGACTTGATCAATTTTTGCAAATCTGAAATATATGGAATTAACATATTCACTCTATCGAGGATTGGCCAGCACCCAGAGATTTCCAACGGACACGGTATATATGTATAGTTAGCTTAAGATATCCTTAACAAATAAAAATTATCTCCATTTTAATACGATGAGGTAGACCAATTTCGTTACTGATCCAAGACTTGATCAATTTTTGCAAATCTGAAATATATGGCTATCGAGGATTGGCCAGCACCCAGAGATTTCCAACGGACACGGTATATATAGTTAGCTTAAGATATCCTTAACAAGTAAAAATTATCTCCATTTTAATACGATGAGGTAGACCAATTTTGTTACTGACCCAGGACTTGATCAATTTTTGCAAATCTAAAATATATGAAATTAACATATTCACTCTATCGAGGATTGGCCAGGACCCAGAGATTTCCAACGGACACGGTATATATGTATAGTTAGCTTAAGATATCCTTAACAAATAAAAATTATCTCCATTTTAATGCGATGAGATAGACCCATTTTGTTACTGACCCAGGACTTGATCAATTTTTGCAAATGTGAAATATATGGAATTAACATATTCACTCTATCGAGGATTGGCTAGGACCCAGAGATTTCCAACGGACACGGTATATATGTATAGTTAGCTTAAGATATCCTTAACAAATAAAAATTAGATCCATTTTAATGCGATGAGGTAGACCCATTTTGTTACTGACCCAGGACTTGATCAATTTTTGCAAATCTGAAATATATGGAATTAACATATTCACTCTATCGAGGATTGGCCAGCACCCAGAGATTTCCAACGGACACGGTATATATGTATAGTTAGCTTAAGATATCATTAACAAATAAAAATTATCTCCATTTTAATACGATGAGGTAGACCAATTTCGTTACTGATCCAGGACTTGATCAATTTTTGCAAATCTGAAATATATGGCTATCGAGGATTGGCCAGCACCCAGAGATTTCCAACGGACACGGTATATATAGTTAGCTTAAGATATCCTTAACAAGTAAAAATTATCTCCATTTTAATACGATGAGGTAGACCAATTTTGTTACTGACCCAGGACTTGATCAATTTTTGCAAATCTAAAATATATGAAATTAACATATTCACTCTATCGAGGATTGGCCAGGACCCAGATGTAATACATGCATACCACCCTGTATGGCATATACAATACTTTGCATAAATTAGCATTTCCCAATAAGTTAAATTGCATTTACCAATAAATTAAATTAGCTTAAACTGCAATTAAATATTAATATTTCAATTAACAAAAAGTGATGACAAAAAAGGTAATTGTACGAGGTACAATGTACTGAAGAACGCTGACGGGTTTTTTTGTATAAATCGAGCGTTCACCAAAATTATAGATGAATAATTGATTATAGAATTAGAGTTGAAGCAGAGCAGGTGTGAAGAATAAAAAATGTAAACTAAAGTGTAAAATAAAGTAGAACTAAGTATGTTATAAATCCCGTGTCTCCCGTGTCCCGATTAATGAAGTGAATAAAAAACCAATAGAAACTTTACAAGAGATTTCCAACGGACACGGTATATATGTATAGTTAGCTTAAGATATCCTTAACAAATAAAAATTATCTCCATTTTAATGCGATGAGATAGACCCATTTTGTTACTGACCCAGGACTTGATCAATTTTTGCAAATCTGAAATATATGGAATTAACATATTCACTCTATCGAGGATTGGCTAGGACCCAGAGATTTCCAACGGACACGGTATATATGTATAGTTAGCTTAAGATATCCTTAACAAATAAAAATTAGATCCATTTTAATGCGATGAGGTAGACCCATTTTGTTACTGACCCAGGACTTGATCAATTTTTGCAAATCTGAAATATATGGAATTAACATATTCACTCTATCGGAGATTGGCCAGGACCCAGAAATTTCCAACGGACACGGTATATATGTATAGTTAGCTTAAGATATCCTTAACAAACAAAAATTATCGCCATTTTAATACGATGAGGTAGACCCATTTTGTTACTGACCCAGGACTTGATCAATTTTTGCAAATCTGAAATATATGGAATTAACATATTCACTCTATCGAGGATTGGCCAGGACCCAGAGATTTCCAACGAACACTGTATATATGTATAGTTAGCTTAAGATATCCTTAACAAATAAAAATTATCTTTATTTTAATACGATGAGGTAGACCCATTTCGTTACTGACCCAGGACTTGATCAATTTTTGCAAATCTGAAATATATGGAATTAACATATTCAATCTATCGAGGATTGGTCAGGACCCAGAGATTTCCAACGGACACGGTACATATGTTTAGTAAGCTTAAGATATCCTTAACAAATAAAAATTATCTCCATTTTAATACGATGAGGTAGACCTATTTTGTCACTGACCCAGGACTTGATCAATTTTTGCAAATCTGAAATATATGGAATTAACATATTCACTCTATCGAGGATTAGCCAGGACCCAGAGATTTCCAGCGAACACAGTACATATGTTTAGTAAGCTTAAGATATCCTTAACAAATAAAAATTATCTCCATTTTAATACGACGAGGAAGACCTATTTTGTCACTGACCCAGGACTTGATCAATTTTTGCAAATCTGAAATATATGGAATTAACATATTCACTCTATCGAGGATTGGCCAGGACTGAGAGATTTCCAACGGACACGGTATATATGTATAGTTAAAGCTAATTATACATCATATATACAGTGTCCGTTGGAAATCTCTGCGACTTGGCCCATCCTCACTCTTGATACTAACTCTCTCTCAAACAGGCTACTTTTCAATGAATTTGAATAAATTTTCAAATTTCATTTCACCGATCCTAGAAATGTTTACGGGATCCCTTTCATATATTCCAATAGGTTAGAAAATTGTCTATCCATATTGTGAAAACGGGACACGAATGATGATTTTCACCTTTTTTTTCAAAATTCTACATTTTCAATTTTTTCTCAATTGAAAATTTTGATATTTTCTCTAATTGGAATTTTACCCCATTGACATTCCCAAATAAGCTACGAACCCGATTTATTGGAATAATATTCAAATGACAGAAATCCTAGGAATGTTCATGGGCTCACGTTTAGCTCACCACCCTTTTATTAGTAATTTTCCGTATAAACAGCAGATGGTTGGGACGATCAATAAATTATATTGTGTGGCCTATTTTGTGTCACCCTTCTTTTTTTTGCCTTTTTTCTACTATATATAACTATTTTTTTTTTTTACAGATAAGTAGATACTCCTGATGATGATCTAATAAGTCGAAATCGATCGAGTGATTTTTTAAACTTTTTGGACGAATTTTTTAATTAAAATAATCATAATTTTTTTTTTGCGAAATTAACAAATGTTTAATAAAATGTGAATAATGAGATTCTATTTATCACTTTCAAAGGGTTTTGACTAATCTATTTCACCATATAGGTTCCATCATATAGGATCGGTGAAATACAATTTGAAAATGTATTCAAATTCATTGAACTCCTAACTAGCCTGTATGAGAGAGTTAGTATCATCACAAAATTACCATGTTCATTTCAATGTTAGAACTTTGTCTACACTATCCTAAAATACATTTAAAAAGCTGTAAACATCTAAGAGTGGTAACAGAAAAATTTGAAAATAGAGTAAAATCAAAAACCACCATTCTTTTAAAATACACTGGACTAGTTAAAAATCACCATAATTAAATCTTGTGCACCACTCAAGTGGGGTTTTGATTTAGCTTTTCGTTCGTATAGGTAAGACCCCGTGAACATCTCTAGGGTCGGAGATAGAAAAGTAAAATATCGTCTAAAGTAGCCTTCTTTAGAATTAAAAAAAACTTTAGTAAATTGAAAAACAATTTTCTCGTGTTTATTTCATTTTGTTCAAAATTATTTGATCTTTACAGTGACACTTTTAAGGACTCAGGGATTTCTCTAATATAAATGTTAATGATTATCTAAAAATGTTTCTATTTTACTACAAAACAAATCCAATTTGAATATTTTTAAATTTAACAGTCTAAACTTTTTGGTGGATATCTCAGGAGAAGTCACCCAAAATACCACCCAATACCACAATATTGCTTTGTAGTTTTCCATATCGGTTGTATATCTGTTGAAAGTTGTGAGTTCAGACAATAATTTTGAAAAAACTTTAGTTCATAAAACCACCGTTTTGGCGCTGGTAGCTAATTTTTCGTTTATTTCGTTTATTAAGATCGCCGAAATTTTATCTGACCGCCTTGGTACTCAAAACTACCGTTGTGGCACTGGAAGCAGTTTCATCCTTTATTATTTTCATATAATCATGTGGCTATCATTTCATAAGTCTGAAAAGCAACAATGAGCGATTTAGTTCACAAGCTCATCGGTTTGACGCTAGTAGCTAATTTTTCGTTTATCATAGAATAAATACTACTTATCGTTGAAAAGGTTTTGAAAGAAGCCGAATATTTTTCTGAAAACTTTAGTACTCAAAATTACCGTTGTGGTGCTGGAAGCAAATACAATTTTTCTCATTCCTATATAACCAAGTGGCATATCATTTGAAAGATTTTCGAAAAACAACAAATCTGTTATTTGTGATTTAGTTAATAAATCCACCGTTTTGGAGCTTGTCGCTAGTTATTGATTTATTATAGAATATATAAGAGTGATATACCAATGAAAATGTTTTAAAGCATGTCACATATTTAGTTGAAGCAGGTTATTACTCCAAATTACCATTATGGCGCTTATTACAGATAAATTTTGTCTCATTCTCATATAGGGCGGTATGTTGTAATATCACTTTTTCGACTTTTGTCGAATATTGTATCTCTTTCATCACGAATAAAATTTAATATTCTTTGTTTATCAGTTACGTTGGTTCTACTGCCCATAATCATGCATCTGGCAGATCGTTTTTATTTTTTTAGACGACAGACAATTTTTTTTTTATAAAAGGAATAGGAATTTAAATATAAATTTTGCTGTAATTTCTCGCAGAAGCAAGAAAATACTTTTATTGAGAAGAAAGAAAAATCGCTACTCAATAAATCCATAGTCGATAATTGCTCTGAGAAAGCAAATTAACTTGCCTTCTAATTTTTTTTAAGATAATTCAAACTTAATGTTACTTGTTCAGTTAAGTTGATTAGATGCAAGTTAGAAATATAATGAAAACGCGGTCATTATGTTTGTTTTTCTTTTATCTTTCTAGTCTAGCTATTTTTAGTGATGTGTGTTACCCCCATTCTTTAAAAGGTCTGCAAAGATACTGTCCTAGAGTGAATCATGCTGCAATCAGCTCTTCGTTGGATTTGTAATGTATACTCCCTTCATAAACTTTGCGAGTAAGCCAGCCCCAAACATTTTCGGTGATATTTAAATCATTGGCATAAGGTAAAAAATTTTGAATTTTAAAAATGAATCACTTAAAATTGCTGTGCGATCTGTTGATTTGCCGGTATTAAGCCAGTTCTGATTTTGTTGGTGGGAAGGGCTGAATTAGACTCTAGCTTATGAATTTTTCTCGATGAATTTCTTCCATATGAACTGCCTTTTAAATAATTTCGCACAGCATTTTCATTGTGCTCGATTTTACAAACGAGGTTGGAGAATCTCTCCAAGAAATTGACTCACAAATACTTAAATTTTGCAATCCGTCTATTCAAGTGAACCGTTAAATTATGAGCAGGGTAAAATTAGACCAGCATCATTAACGTCGCCTAATGGATGAAACTCTGCTCACGGTTGAGGAATGTTGATATGTTGAGAATGTCGAATTACTCAGATGACTGCAGAATCGCCACACCAGGGCACGAACTGTCTCAATCATTACCACAGCTTCAGATAATGTATCATCTTTTCTGGAGAATTTGGTTAACGGTTTACCTTTCTCGCCTACAGCAATGACCAACGTTGTCGAGAACTATTGAATACCTCGCCATCGGTCAATTAGATTTCATTAAAGAGAAAACCATGCCAGATTTAAAAACGTTACAAGGCAAGATGATCGTCAATATTGATTACAAGGATTTCGCGAATTTTGCATTGAAATATTGCCGAGTTCTATCCAAAAACAAAAAATTAAATAAAAATTGTTGACTCTGTTTGGCAACGGTAAAGAAACATAATTTTCAATTATAAATTGGGTCCTCCCCCCAGTATTCCGTTGTAATTGCATTTGAATTTTATTGACTCGTTAGTAGGTAGACGCGAGTGTATGTATGCATAGCTCAACCTAGCACTTTACGGTAAATACGAATGTAATTTTAATCAATTTAATTGAATATTGATTTCAATATACGATTTAATTATTCGAACAATTTAATCACGCGTGTAATGCGCTCGATTAAATAAATTAGCTGCAGGCTAATCACATTTAATGATGGTAATATGTTTTTTTTATGTAATTATCGAAATCCACATTTGGGCAATTATTGCGGCTTTTTAATGTAATATAGGTGGTTTATGCGGAATAACGGAATATGACCCATTCAATGTAGACTTCTACATACGTAGATAAAGCTGCATGGTATAGTGGTCACCTTCTGATAAGCTACCAAAATTAAATAAGGTAATTATAACAGGCATTATTTTTAGTCGTGTTAAAAATCCCACAATATTTTTCGACAATAACAATTCACGAGAGAAACATTGAAATGGACAAAAATTGTTACAAAACCAAAATACAAACCACATTTTCCCCGGGGTGAGGTATGTAGGCGTCTAAAATATATTACCGTGTAAAATAACATCATCTATATAGATGCCTCGTGTCTAATTATAATATTTCGCCTATAAGTAGACCCGGGCAATCATATTAATAGCCGATTTAATTTTCTTATCACAATCGGATTATTTTTCAACATGGGTGTGAATTTGTTTTATATTTTGTAAGGCATAAGCGATAATGATGTGACGTAATCATAACCCAAAGTAACCAAGTAGAGGATATATTATATTGGTGGTTTACAGGTGCAGCAAAGATAAAATTATTTTCTTATGCATACCTAAAAAAAATTGTCTAAATCACATCAAAATATTTCAGCCTTGTAATTTTTGAACAAAATAATTAATTAGGACGGAAATTGAGACAATTTTTCCCTCCTTGATGTATTTTGTCCGAGAAGGTAATTAATTTTCTACATCGTTAAAAAATTGTGAACCCAATTAAGCGTACATTTTTGTACATAAAATAATTTAACAGATATGACGTGCTGCCACACTATCGAAGGTAGTTTTCTCAGAACGACAAATTTTAGAGGTTGATGGTTTCTTCAAAGATATAAGCAAATCGGTTTATTTTTCAACAAGATACCTGTATATAACTTTTGACATATTAAATAGTAGTTTACCATTGGTTTGTCATGAATTGGCGTGAGATTCATCGCGACTATATAAATCACAATATATAATATCTACCAAACAATTCTTAACAATTTTATATTGACTCCCTTTTTGTACTTCACACGCCTCTTTCCAAAAAATCGCCCAAAAGAAAATATAAACCGTTTTTCGTAGTATATGGTAATTGTGTTTGTTGTTTTGTTACCTTTTCTTTTTGTTTTGAAATTATAAGATAAGATTTTCCTCCAATTTCTCTTGTTAACGTTTCCCGTCTTTCCGTTTTTATAAATAAATAATTGAAAAATGTGTATACAAAAAGAAAACGCTAACCAAAATATATTTTTCCATTTTCTTGTGGAGATTTTAAACTTTATAACTTTTTCAAGTTTATAAGATGGTCTTTGAAATAAAAAAACAATGAGAGCAAAAGATTTGTACGGCTGGAGGTTTCAATGATTTCATAGGTCAACCGATTAGCGCTTTTAATATTTATATTCAAGACGTATGATCCTGAAGTCGCACACATAATAAGATTATCTACTTCAATATCCGTCTGTTTCGTTAAGGAGATATACCGCACCAACAACAAATATTTAATTAAAACGCCTTAAAGCGTTTTAAAGTAAATAGCACATAAATCAAACAACCAAGTGGCAACAAAAAATTTATGGTTTTGTCGTGCATAATTAAATTTAAGACCAACCACGACGTGCACATAAAAAAATTACGAGCTTATTTGAAAATAAAAAAGTTGACAACAACAACAACACCGGATATTTATTGAGTGTAGTGACAACAACAACAATCATCCCGACACAATGCTGCATATTGACGAATAAACTCATGAGCGACGACTAAATAAAATATGCCACCACAAGTTCGATCATTTGTTTCGAATTCATTGCGCAATTGAATTAAAGTTTTGTTTAGAGCTTTCTATAATAAGCTTTTTTCCACTATACGAATATATGCCAACATTTTGTTCGTAAAAATAAAATAAAAACTTTTATTTGACTTTGTCACATCTCGCATGTCATCGTCGTCCATGGTTGTGATTTTATTTTTAATCGAATTTAATTCCAGCGAAACAGAATAAAAGTTTAATGGAAAAATAAATCGAGAAAGGTGTGGAAAATTTTATGTGATAAATTCATTTCTGTTGACTTTTAACTTTTTCCGGTAATTTGAATGGAAAGCGTCATGATTAAATTTTATAATATCAGGATTTGATAGAATCTGAGTTTGAAATGGTACAGGTACAGGTATATATGGTGCCATTATTCGAGCGAAGTATGTAATAGCAAATAAATTATGTATGTTAGCAAGGATGATTGAGAATTTTCTTATTTCAAATGAACTTAATTCTACCAAATATGTGCCATGTTGATCGATGAACTTTTACCATATGTCTGATCGAGCCATGATCCCACCACTGTAGAACTTCTGTGGGTTAAAGGTGAAAAATCGAGACAACTCACTTTTTTATTTCTCAGGCCGAGCCAAGCTCTCTCACTTCCCAGCCAAGCTCTCTCAGTTTCTGCCGGGTCATCAATGATGTGTGTGGTCTAGTCTTACCAGGATGAAACACAACCCTCTTTCTGTTGATCAATTCTGGACGTTTTAACTGAATTTTTTGTCTTAAACGCGTTAGTTGCTGACAGTAAAGATTATAATCAATCGTTTGGCCCGGTGGCAGCACCATATAATGCACGATTCCTTTCCAATTCCACCAAATACACAGCATTACTTTTCTTGGCGTCAATCCTGGTTTAGATACCGTTTGGGAAGCTTCACCTCGTTTTGTCCATGATCTTTTTCGCACAACGTTGTCGTATCTTATCCTCTATTCATCACCAGTAAACATCCGCTTTAAAAATGGATCGATTTCGTTCCGTTTCAGTAGCTTTTCGCAGATAGAAATCCGGTCCATTAAATTTTTAACTGTTAATTCATGGGGTACTCAAATATCAAGCTTTTTTTTTGTTTGTATCCAGCCATTTTGTGATCCATATTTAGTTCTTTACCAATTGCATGGCTGCTTATTTTTGACGGTCTTCTTGAATTTTCTGCATTATTTCATCGACTTTTCCAGTGGTTGGTCGACCAGAGCTAGGTGCATTTTTGGCATCCATATTTCCAGAACGAAGCGCGCAAACCATTTCTTTGCTGCTGATTTTGGTAGAGTGCCTTATCCATAAACAGCACAAATTTGTTCGCAAGCCTGAGCCGCGTTTTTACCTGTGTCATAATAAAATTGTAAAACATATTGAATTTTTTCATTATTTATCTCCATGTTTAAAATGTTTTAACTTTTTATTCACTTCCCCGATTTTAATGTTTTGTATGTCAAAGTGCAAGTTAAAATGTCACCTTGCAAGCAAACATAAAAATTGCTCAATACTGAGAAATATCCATCTAACGAGGAAAATACCACGAACTTTTTTACCTTACCTACTATATAAGCAATCTGTTCATTTATCAATCATTCAATGATCTAGGTGAATAACAATAGTAGTTTTTTTTCACAACTACAAACGAACAAAAAACAAAAACTTATAAAAATAATTTTCAAAATTCATACTTTTGAAATTTATTAATTAGAAAAATAAGAAAATTATTATAATTTAAAAAAACTTATGATATTTTCTAAATTCTTATATTTAAACTACATACAACAATATGTTTAAAATTTAAAAAAAATTTAAACTAAATTTTTTTTAATGCTTAAAACTTTAAAATTTATCACCAAAAATTGAAAATTGTTAAACTATTCTAAATTCTTTAAATAATTATTTTAAATACTGTTTAATTAAATTGTTATAATCTTTAAAATCTTTAAAATATTTAAAATCTTTAAAATCTTTAAAATCTTTAAAATCTTTAAAATCTTTAAAATCTTTAAAATCTTTAAAATCTTTAAAATCTCTAAAATCTTTAAAATCTTTAAAATCTTTAAAATCTTTAAAATCTTTAAAATCTTTAAAATCTTTAAAATCTTTCAAATCTTTAAAATCTTTAAAATCCTTCAAATCTTTCAAATCTTTAAAATCTTTAAATTCTTTAAAATCTTTAAAATCTTTAAAATCTTTAAAATCCTTAAAATCTTTAAAATCTCTAGAATATTTAAAATCTTTAAAATCTTTAAAATCTGTAAAATCTTTAAAATATTTAAAATCTTTAAAATCTTTAAAATCTTTAAAATCTGTAAAATCTTTAAAATCTTTCAATTCTTTCAAATCTTTAAAATCTTTTAAATCCTTCAAATCTTTCAAATCTTTCAAATCTTTCAAATCTTTCAAATCTTTCAAATCTTTCAAATCTTTCAAATCTTTCAAATCTTTCAAATCTTTCAAATCTTTAAAATCCTTAAAATCTTTAAAATCTCTAAAATCTTTAAAATCGTTAAAATCTTTAAAATCTTTAAAATATTTAAAATCTTTAAAATCTTTAAAATCTGTAAAATCTTTAAAATCTTTCATTTCTTTCAAATCTTTAAAATCTTTTAAATCCTTCAAATCTTTAAAATCTTTCAAATCTTTAAAATATTTAAAATCTTTAAAATCTTTAAAATCTTTAAAATCTTTAAAATCTTTAAAATCTTTAAAATCTTTAAAATCTTTAAAATCTTTAAAATCTTTAAAATCTTTAAAATCTTTAAAATCTTTAAAATCTTTAAAATCTTTAAAATCTTTACAATCTTTAAAATCTTTAAAATCTTTAAACTCTTTAAAATCTTTAAAATCTGTAAAATCTTTAAAATCTTTAAAATATTTAAAATATTTAAAATCTTTAAAATCTTTAAAATCTTTAAAATCTTTAAAATCTTTAAAATCTTTAAAATCTTTAAAATCTTTAAAATCTTTAAAATCCTTCAAATCTTTAAAATCTTTCAATTCTTGAAAATCTTTAAAATCTTTCAAATCCTTCAAATCTTTCAAATCTTTCAAATCTTTCAAATCTTTAAAATATTTAAAATCTTTAAAATCTTTAAAATCTTTAAAATCTTTAAAATCTTTAAAATCTTTAAAATCTTTAAAATCTTTAAAATCTTTAAAATCTTTAAAATCTTTAAAATCTTTAAAATCTTTAAAATCTTTAAAATCTTTAAAATCTTTAAAATCTTTAAAATCTTTAAAATCTTTAAAATCTTTAAAATCTTTAAAATCTTTGAAATCTTTAAAATCTTTAAAATCTTTAAAATCTTTAAAATCTTTAAAATCTGTAAAATCTTTAAAATCTTTAAAATATTTAAAATATTTAAAATCTTTAAAATCTTTAAAATCTTTAAAATCTTTAAAATCTTTAAAATCTTTAAAATCTTTAAAATCTTTAAAATCTTTAAAATCTTTAAAACCTTTAAAATCTCTAAAATATTTAAAATCTTTAAAATCTTTAAAATCTTTAAAATCTTTCAATTCTTTCAAATCTTTTAAATCCTTCAAATCTTTCAAATCTTTCAAATCTTTAAAATATTTAAAATATTTAAAATCTTTAAAATCTTTAAAATCTTTAAAATCTTTAAAATCTTTAAAATCTTTAAAATCTTTAAAATCTTTAAAATCTTTAAAATCTTTAAAATCTTTAAAATCTTTAAAATCTTTAAAATCTTTAAAATCTTTAAAATCTTTCAATTCTTTAAAATCTTTAAAATCTTTAAAATCCTTCAAATCTTTCAAATCTTTAAAATCTTTAAAATCTTTAAAATCTTTAAAATCTTTAAAAACTTTAAAATCTTTAAAATCAAATCTTTCAAATCTTTCAAATCTTTAAAATCTTTAAAATCTTTAAAATATTTAAAATCTTTAAAATCTTTAAAATCTTTAAAATCTTTAAAATCTTTAAAATCTTTAAAATTTTTAAAATCTTTAAAATCTTTAAAATCTTTAAAATCTTTAAAATCTGTAAAATTTTTAAAATATTTAAAATCTTTAAAATCTTTAAAATCTTTAAAATCTTTCAATTCTTTCAAATCTTTCAAATCTTTAAAATCTTTCCAATCCTTCAAATCTTTAAAATCTTTAAAATCTTTCAAATCTTTCAATTCTTTCAAATCTTTAAAATCTTTCAAATCCTTCAAATCCTTCAAATCTTTCAAATCTTTAAAATCTTTAAAATCTTTCAAATCTGTAAAATCTTTAAAATCTTTAAAATCTTTCAAATCTTTAAAATCTATAAAATCTTTAAAATCTTTAAAATCTTTACAATCTTTAAAATCTTTAAAATCTTTAAAATCTTTAAAATCTGTAAAATCTTTAAAATATTTAAAATCTTTAAAATCTTTAAAATCTTTAAAATCTTTAAAATCTTTAAAATCTTTAAAATCTTTCAAATCTTTCAATTCTTTCAAATCTTTCAAATCTTTCAAATCCTTCAAATCTTTCAAATCTTTCAAATCTTTCAAATCTTTAAAATCTTTAAAATCTTTAAAATCTTTAAAATCTTTAAAATCTTTTAAATCTTTAAAATCTTTAAAATCTTTAAAATCTTTAAAATCTTTAAAATCTTTAAAATCTTTAAAATCTGTAAAATCTTTAAAATCTTTAAAATCTTTAAAATCTCTAAAATCTTTAAAATCTTTAAAATCTCTAAAATCTTTAAAATCTTTAAAATCTTTAAAATCTTTAAAATCTTTACAATCTTTAAAATCTTTAAAATCTTTAAAATCTGTAAAATCTTTAAAATATTTAAAATCTTTAAAATCTTTAAAATCTTTAAAATCTTTAAAATCTTTCAAATCTTTCAAATCTTTCAATTCTTTCAATTCTTTCAAATCTTTCAAATCTTTAAAATCTTTCAAATCCTTCAAATCTTTCAAATCTTTCAAATCTTTAAAATATTTAAAATCTTTAAAATCTTTAAAATCTTTAAAATCTTTAAAATCTTTACAATCTTTAAAATCTTTAAAATCTTTAAAATCTTTAAAATCTTTAAAATCTTTAAAATCTTTCAAATCTTTCAAATCTTTAAAATCTTTAAAATCTTTAAAATCTGTAAAATCTTTAAAATATTTAAAATCTTTAAAATCTTTCAAATCTTTCAATTCTTTCAAATCTTTCAAATCTTTAAAATCTTTAAAATCTTTAAAATCTTTAAAATCTTTAAAATCTTTAAAATCTTTAAAATCTTTAAAATCTTTAAAATCTTTAAAATCTTTAAAATCTTTAAAATCTTTGAAATCTTTAAAATCTTTAAAATCTTTGAAATCTTTGAAATCTTTGAAATCTTTAAAATCTTTAAAATGAGTAAAATGAGTAAAATTATTAAAATGTAAAAATTATGTTCTCGAATCTGTAGGACTGTAGGCACAAAACGGTATGTCCGCAAGATATGGCACGTACAGGAACATGAGATTCTCTGTGTTCACCAACAACTTGCACCACCATACCTTGTGAGACCTACCAAGAATTTTAGAACAGTCACTAGGTGCAACAGGCCTTCGGAAGAAAACCTAGTGGATAATGACTGCGAGACGCAAGACTTCAACAGAAACAATATTTTGCGAAGAACACCAACAATAGCTTAAATCAAGTCCAGCCAGTCAAGTCCAGAGACTGAAGTTACCACGCGCAGTAACGAAACAAAAATGAGGTTGATAGACAAAACAGTCGACCCTTTCGAACGAAATAGAAAATTATTGGGACCAAGAAATAAATGTCTTTCCAAAGTATTTTACCAGCTCAGAAGGGCAGTGTGCAAACGGGTGCCTCAGGCATCGTACACAAATAACGTGAATAAATGGAATGAAGATTACCTTCATAAGTGCAAGGCAATCATTTTAAAGATGAAGAAGACATCTGCAACAGAGAAGAAAGAGACAAATATGTTCCAAATAAGACAAGAACTAATGGAAGTGAATCCGGCCAAAGTAATGCTGACCAAATACCTAAATCAGGAGGTAGTAATTCCTAAATGTTTCCGTTTATCAAATGTTTCAATCAGTTTGTTGTGTTTTCGATTAAATTTGAAAAATCGTTAGCATAGCTGTGGGCGCTCTTGATGAAAACTGGAGTAGACCAAACCTCTGCTTCGATGTTAAATTAAACTGAATTGAGATAATAAACAACGAAAATTTCATGTTTTGTGATTAGAAGTCCAATAGGCTTCTGGTCTCCTTAATCCTTATTAAATCAGAATGTGTTTACTGCATTGCCCTTTTAAGCAAAGTAACAAAATTTCCTACTTTATGTGGTTTTGGCATTCATCATGCCACCTGCAGATGATCCGACAGAAAGAAACAGGACATCTAGAAAAAGCTTTAGATCTTCCTTCTACCTTCTAAATTAAAAGCTAGCTAGTTAGCTAAAAGCTATGTACTGATGGGTCTCCTGTTGCTAGCATGAGTCATGTAGTTGAGTCATTAGATATTCTGTACGGATGTGAATTACCACATTAGAGATTTACTCAATGAGATTAACCACTAAAAGCAAATTGCAAAAGTGCAGTGTCAGCGCTGGATCGAACTAATGGCAACTGGAAGGAAAAAGGTTACATCCCAAAGAATAACCTTAATATAAACCACCCTTATGGGCACTAGGATTTTTTGGACATACCCCAATGATTTTATATAAAATAGAAACTTTGCCATTTACTTTGAAGATATTCGTTCCTTGATTGGGAAATTAACCTAAAAAACGTTTAGTGTGTACCTGTATAACAACCTAATTTGTAATTTAAATTGTATTCATAACAAACAAAAAAAAAAGTTTGAAATAATTTTTCCCCTCGTATTTTTATATTTATGACGAAAATCGTATCAATGGGAAATCATAAAATATTCAAACGAAAGCAGAGAAGTGCCAAGAAAGTTTCAGTATTGGAACAAATTGACACAAACAAAATAAAAGTTTTACGGAAAAATTTCAATTTTTGTTAAGCTTTTAAGCGTGTGCGTCACGTTGTTGCTAGTTGGGGGAAGAACTATAATTTTATATTTACAAGTACTGACATTTCTTTTATACCACCACATTATTTATAACGATGTAATTTCAAAGTATATCCGTAAAGCTTCATAGAAATTCTAAACACATTTTACCATAAACAGCTTTGTGAATAGAAAATTTAAAAAGCTGAAAGCTATTTATTAGCTTTTTGAATAGTTGGACAAGCAGAAACATCATTACAGTTTACAGACTATATATAATGAAAATTTGTCCTTTTATAACGCGAAATAGTTAAGAATGTTGTTATAAATAAAGGTTTACCCTTTTACTGGTACGTGAAAGAAGTGCCAATGGTTTGTTATCGCTTTTTCGAAAAAAATATTTTAAATATTATTAAAGGCAAAAAGTAAGAGCGTATAATATATTGTAGGTAAGACTATGAAAGGAGCAATTTTTTACAAGGTTTTTATAAAGATTAACTAAGCCGGCGTAACACACACATTGTCTCTTCTGCACGGAAAAGAAAATAATTATATACAACCTTTAGTGGTTGCAAGGCAAGCATTTTGTAGAAACATTGTTCTTTTACATTCTTTATCGTAGTCGTAGTCTTGTAGTATAATTATAAAACACTTTACTAAATTTTACATATCCACCGAGGTCTACCCTTTCTTTGCGGTTTTTTGTAAATGCTAAACACGATTCAACCTCGTTGTAAACAGCTTTCATTGAAGCTGCCACTAGTTGATTCACCTAATTTTGCAATATCTCCATTTTCTAACAGAAATAGTTAAAGTAGGGAGTTTAAAACTCGTTATTTGCGGTGCAATTTAGAATAAAAAAAACGTTTTGTTTTTATTGGGAGTATAACTTATTTTTTTGTATTTTTTTGAATGAATGAAATGGTAAATTTTATATTAACAAAAATATTTTCCATCGTTAACTATGACGTTCGACCATCTTTCTGGCAATTTATGAATTCCATCGAAAAAAAATTGTTTGTCTTTGATGTGCGATCCATTGGTCGAGCCATTTTTTGATTTTTTCGTGGTTTCTGAAGTGCTGGTCTTGAAGATCGCTTGGCTTTGTTCGGAAAAACTCGGTTCGGTTTTAGCAGCTCACAATACACCACTCCTTCCTTATCCCAATGCACAACATAACCTTACGCAATTGAGGCAAAAAAGTAAGCAAAAAATTGCAAACCATTAAACGATTTGAAATGATGGCTTCAAACAGTTTCCCATTTTCCTTCTTTTTGAATCATTTACATGGCATGTAAACGTTTGTTTATGGCTGCTTCAGTGACATTTAACTGATCTGCAAGTTCTTTTTCTGTTTGAGCTGAGTTTTCTTTCAATAATGCTTCCAACTCTTCATCTTCGAAATTTGTTGGTTGGCCAGAACGTTTTTTGTCACTGACATCAAAATCATCACTTTTGAATTGTTTAAACTAGTTTTTGAAAGTCTGTTGAGTTGTAGCTGTTCCCCATAAGTTTCTTGTATCAAACAAAAACTTTGAGCAGCTTTTTTCTTTTGATTAAAGCAAAAAAGTAATGCTTCCGAAAATGCTGTTTTTTATTTTAAAAATATGTTGTTAACGCTTTCACGAATAATGACAAACTACGCCATCTTTTAGAAAATCCAAACAACTAAGATATACATCCAATAATTTACAATGTTTAGGTCCAATAGTTTTTCTCGTAAGTGATATACTTTTTAAAATATTTTCAAAATCAAAAAAGCTCCTAACAACGAAACGAACAAATTTTATGTTCATCCTTCACAAATTGCAATTCGTTTAAACTAGAGACGTTCGTGTCTAGAATTGTAGAGGCTAGAGTCTTACGTAGCTCCCGTGGACAGGTATAACTCCGCTCGTCCCGCCCTTCGCTTATCAGTATGAGAGACTTTTTATTTAAATTTCGGGGGCGTAATTGAAAAAAAAAATAAGAAAACATTGTGAGAAAAAAAAATATTGTATGGGTTAAAAGCAATTTTGACTCTGAGCCGTGGATGCATGGTCTTCTGTTAGACGTTCTTCTTTCTGTAGAGTTTCATCTTCTTTCAGTGACTCGTGGCAGGGCAAAGGTGTTACCTTGCTTATGCATCTTTTCACGTTCAAATTTCACGCTGTTTTGAGCGTAACTACTCTGGTCTGCCCATTGCCGCCGGTGTCTAGTTCTACAATTTTGGCGGCCGGTCGTCTCGCAACAGGATGATATCTCCTACTTTCAGATTTGTCCGTAGTTGTCACGTAGGCGGTTGTATTACCATTTGTTTCATGATTAATCATGTTTTTCACTTTTGTGTACTTTCATCACCTTAATAAATTATAAATAAAAACTAGTTTTATTTTTTGAATTTTTAGCAATATTTATTAATTCTTCCTAAAAGTGATAATAAATTGTGTCCGTCACGCCAGCCGGAACCATATCAGTCGGAACGAAACAACTATGGCACAAGTATCACGATGCCTTGTGCATCATTGAGCACTATATGCTTTTTCAGCCGGAACCTTAACATTCCAGCCGGAACCTGATAAAGCCACACAGAACCATAGAACAGCCAAACTAACTAGGGAACTAGTAGCACGATGTATTGTGCATCATTGTGCACTATATAATTTTTCAGCAAGAACCTTATATATGATTTTTCGGTGGAACCTTATAACTCCAGCCGGAAACGATGGTTTGGTTTATACAGTCAAACTAACTATATCACAAGTAGCACATTGGATAGTGTATCAATGTGCACTATATTCTTTTTCAGCCGGAACCTTGTAACTCCAGCCGTAACCTTATAAAGCCAGTCAGAACCATACTGTAGCAAAACTAACTATGGTACAAGTAGCACGATGCATTGTGCATCATTGTACACTATATAATTTTTCAGCCGGAACCTCATAAATCCTGAAATATACGATTTGCCGTGAAAAACCTTACAATTTCAGCCGGAACCATACCCTCTACAGCCAAACTAACTATGGCACAAGTAGCACGATGCATTGGGCATCATTTTGCACTATATAATTTTTCAGCCGGAACCTTATAATTCTGACCAGAACCTAATAAAGCTAGTCAAAACCGTACAACAGCCAAACCAACTATAGCACAAGTAGCACGATGCATTGTGCATCATTTTGTACTATATAATTTTTCAGCCGGGACCTTATACATCCAGTAAACTACAATTGTTCGTGAAAAAACCTTATGAATTCAGCCAGAACCATACCCTCCACAGCCAAATTAATTATGGCACTAGTAGCACGATCCATTGTGCATCATTGTGTACTATATAATTTTATATAGTAGTTTTCTATATGTTTTTACAGCCAAACTATAATGCCATCCAGAACCATAAAAGTCCAGATGAAACAAAATGTTTACATAAATAGTGCAACATATGATTTTTTCGAAACGATCAAAACGTTATGCAGTACAACCCAACCAGAAACAGCAAATCGAACTAACAAATGCATCGTCCATAGAACCAGCAAATGCATCGTGCTACTTGTGACATAGTTATTTTGACTGTAGGGCTCTGCTGAATTTGTAAGGTTTTTTGCCCGGAAAATCGTATATTATTGGATTTATAAGGTTCCGGCGAAAAAATATATTGTGCTCAATCATGCACAATCCATCGTGCTCTTGTGCTTAGGTTGGTTTGGCTGTTATATAGGAATGACTGGCTTTGTAAGGTTCTGGTTAGAATTATATGGTCCCGGCTGAAAAATTACATAGTGCACAATGAAGCACAACGCATCGTGCTACTTGTGTTATAGTTAGTTTGGCTGTAGAGGGTATGGTTCCGGCTGTAGAGGGTATGGTTCCGGCTGAATTGGTTAGGGTTTTTTCCGGAAAATTTTATATTTATGGATTTATAAGGTTCCGGCTGAAAAATTATATAGTGCACAATGATGCACAATACATCGTGCTACTAGTGACCTAGTTGGTTTAGCTGTTGTATGGTTCTGTGTGGTTTTATCAGGTTCATGCTGGACTTATAAGGTTCCCGCTGAAAAATCATTTAGTGCTCAATGATGCACAATGCATCGTGCTACTTGTGTCATAGTTGTTTGGTTCCGGCTGATACGGTTCCGGCTGACGTGACGGACACAATAAGTTTGAATATCGATTTTTTAAAATTTCTTTTGCGCTCCCTTGACGAGCGGTGAATTGCCTGAATGTGTTTAAAATCCCTTTGCTGAAAGTTTTGAAGCCACTTCGATGAGCATTGCTTTGGTGGCTAATCAGATAAATATGCAAATGTATTCCTTATACGATTTATTCCGCGACCTTCGCTAATCCGAATATGGATCGGGCTGTGTGGGTCGCAGGCGGGTGGTCGTGACACCGTGACACGGGTAATTTTCAGATTTCCCACTAGTTGTTCTGCGGGTATAACTTTGAATCGACGGCAACCATGAGATTTTTTCCGGGGGAAGGCCAAAGTTAACGCATTGCCAACTTGGTGAATGGCGTTTTCTTCGTAGGTTAAGGACGAGCTTCCAACCTTCCACCAACCCAAATTGTTTTTTCTTTATCGGGGAATGGGTTGAGCGAAATAATTCTGCTGCGTTTATTGATTGGTTTATCTTGTTTCAGTAGCTATAATGTTCTTCTGCAAATACCACCTGTTGAACCATTACCACTAACTGTAACAAGACTAAGTCCCACTCTTCCTAGTTGATTAGTCCTCTTCCTTTAGTTCGCCATCTTAATATATGAATTGTTAGCCATGGTGAGAGACCTGAGGGATGATTGCTTTTTCATTAAGCTCTGAGTTGAAAAATAATGGCTCGTTTTTCGAAAAAAATAACAAACATTCACGTCGCTAGGCTTACTGCATAAATCTATGGATACAAAGATAAAATTAAATAATAAAATTATAATTAAAAATTATCAAATTGTTTAAACTCGATTTAAATTAAATCATAAAATTAAAAATTAAACCAACTGATGGCAATCTAAATAAAGCTGATCGAACAACACAACTAAAGTATCAAAAGCTGTTAGATTCTGAGTTACTTATATACTAATGGAAAATTATCGGCCAACTTAAAAAAAATCGTCCCTTGGCTGTAGTTCCCGAAAATGAATTCTCTCTTGATTTTCATTTAAATGTCTGTCCCTAAATTCCCTTTATTTATATTTTCGTCTTTTCCTCCTAAAACTTGTTCGCCAGAACTAAATATGTCTCGGATTAGGACTACACGATTTTGCGATGAATACAACAAAAGCTAATTTTAAACCAAATAAGAAAAGATTGTTCAATGTCAAGGGGTGTATAACAAAATCCCGGTTTTCTAAATCCCGGTTTCAAAAATCCCGGTTTTCAAAATCCTGGTTTTGTATAAAAAAAATGCGAATTTTAGGAAATAGCGGTTTGAATTTTTAAAATTTGACATGTGGAAAAATGGGACTCTTAAATATTTTTTTAACAAAATGTATAAAATGAGTTTGCTATAATGTTCTAAAAAATGGCCAATAGGGATGGAACTTGCCCATTTCTTAATATATTTTGTTAAAATTCGATACGTGCGATAGAAATGGGATTCTAAAATGATTTTTCGATAAAGCGGTCAATGGGCCACTTCTAAACCGATTTTGCTGGAATTCTACACGAGCAATGGAAATGGATTTCTAAAATGATGCAAGTACTAAATCTTGCAATTACAAAATCTTGCATAACAAAATGGTGGACACCTAGGTTAGAATAGAATAAGTTATTAACAACAATAGTTGCTCAATTTTATATTTGGTTTGGTTCTACACTTAGTACTAAAATATTTGCTCAAATGTTCTCGTATAATCTTTGGAGAGTTTTCGGGATTAGTCTAGAAACAAATATGTTGGTATATAAAGGTGTAAATTGATGTGAAATGATGAGTCTTATTTCAAACGCGGTAGAGTGAAGTTTAAATAAAGTGATTATTAACGCAATTATTGGAGTGATTATTAAAGCGATAATTAAATAGTGTGTACTAATTGGAATATTTTGTTGTTAATTTTGTGTTGTGGAAATAAATTGTGTGTGTTCAAATTTGAAGCAGGCAAAAACGTAACAATATGGTAGTTTTTGCACTTATTGTCAAATAATTAAAATTTATTTACTTCAATAAAATTAAAAAACACGAATTCTTTATCGAATTTCATATTGTATTTATGTGCTTTAGAAGTTCACAAGAAATATCTTAGTTCAACATGCATCATACAATTTATAGTCTTTTGTTATAAAAATTTGATTGTTTTGTTATGGCCAACATCCTTTTTTAAAGACGAACGCATAAATATGTAAACAGAATCAAAAGAAACTTATCAGAGTTTTGGTGAAAATCAGCTTGCTGAACAAATTTTATTGCAAATTTATAATGCAATTTTTATAAAAATGGTTTGCTAATTAACTTCAAATTTTATTGGGATCTTCTACATGCTATATAAGATAGCGGAAATTTGACACCAGAAAATAAGAGATTTCGCTACTCGCCGCAAGTGGCAGCACTATCACTAAAGAGCATTTATTTTGTGGAAATCTTTTATTCATTTTGTATCACTTTTTTCACTAAATAAAACATCTCAACGGAGTAAAATATTAAAAGTGATCATTAAAGTCGCAAATTGATTGATCTTCGAAGTGAAGAAACTCGGTACCTATATGAAATCTTGAAATTTAACAATATTCCATCTTTCCGCCATTTCTTAATGAATTACGATGAAATTTGGATACTAGTATTGATCAGGGATTTTAAAGTATGTTTTGAACAAAATTCTAGGATCTGTTCGTGCTAGACTAAACTGGCCATGTCATAACCAGTCCTTATGAAAAATGATATCTGTACATTTTACACGATATAAATAAATTTTAAACTGAAGCTATTATGAGCTAGCTATTTCTTAATTAAATTTTGAAAAATTTGCCTTGCATACAGGGACAATTCCGAAAAAATTTATAGATTAGAATTTTTTGATTTTCTGCGGCCATATAAGTTATTTTCAGTTTTTGGCCAATATCTCAAAAACTTCTATTAGTAACCAATATTTTCGGTGGTTTTTCTAGCTAAAATTTATTTATATCGTGTAAAATGTACAGATACCATTTTTAGTCCAGCACGAACAGATCCTACAATTGGGTCCAAAACTTACTTTAAAATCCCTGATCAACACTACTATCCAAATTTAATCGTAATTCGTTAAGAAATGGTGGAAAGACGGAATATTGTTAAATTTTCAAGATTTCATTTACCGAGTTCCTTTATTTCGGAGATCAATCAATTTGCGATTTTAAGAATCACTTTTAATATTTTATTCCGCTGAGATCTTTTATTTAGTGAAAAAAGTGATACAAAATGAATAAAATATTTCCACATAATAAATTCTCTTTAGTGATTATGCTGCCACTTGCGGCGAGTAGCATAATCTCTTGTATTCTACTGTCAAATTTTCACCCGTTATACAGGATATCTTCTACATATAGGAAAGTTTAAGTATAAAGTTTCATTCCAATCAATCCGTCGGGAGCAGAATTAGAATGTTGAGAATGGAAATGTATTTCCCAGACTCGTCCTTATTTTCCAGGGTAATAATTAAAACTCCTAAATTTGTGTCTTATCATTTTAGAATAAACCTTTCTACCTACAAATATTAGAATAGCAGAAATACGTTCTACGTATATATGCGATATTCTATTCACCATTATTCGGCAGAAACTAACTTTTTTATAACTTTATAATTAATTTCGAAATAACTATAAAATGTATTGTTTTGTATCCATAAATGGATGGATGGGTATATCCAACCAATCTAAAAGTTGTGGATTGTTGTATATCATTTTCTCTTGCTATTTTTGTTTAATTGCTTTTGAACGACGTGCTACAACGATAATGGCAATTTATTATGTTTTATTGCATCCAATTTGAAGTTGAAGTGTTTCGTCTTAATAAATAAAAATTATAAGTTTCTTATTTCTCAACTTTTTAAGGATAATATGTAATGTACGTAAGCGAATAACGAGAATATAACTTGGTACGAGTCGACTTAGAGTAAATTGATTATTACTTTGGAGTTATATTAAAAACGAAAGAAGCAATGGAACCCAAGTATTGGCAATATTCGTTGGTGGTTTTTAAGTCAGTAGAATACCTTACAAACTGAACAGGGCCGTATATATTTAACGATTGAGAACACGTGTGATATCGCTCTATGTATGCATGCTACATCAAGGAGGTATCCTGAGTTTTAAAACTGTTTAGCATAGGTAGAATAAGTGCTTGGCGACGACGGTCGATTAGTTATACTTGGGCCACATAGTTAGCATATGGAGGGGATTGCTTTTGCACTGATGATCTAAGACATATATCAATAGGAACATATCATTTGTCCTTTCCTCTTTTTGGAACATAAAAGAAATTTCTAACTACTCTGCCGACCACTAGCAGGACTGCGTGTCTATACGATTTTAATATTGAAATTTTCAGCTTGAAAATTCCAAAAAGCAAAATCCAGCTTGAAGTATCGCGTTTATGTGAAGCACTTATATTCCGTCAGATTAAAGAAAAATCAGAAGGATGATAAATAGAGTCTTTTCTTAACACTAAAGCCATTAAATGCACTGGTGATGAAGTCGCTTTTTCGACCAAAGTGGAAGAAATTCTGTAAGTAAAATTGAGTATGTTCGATCAAGTGCTGTGAAGAAACTGCAAACCTAGAAAACAGTGAAACAGTCCGTTGTTTGATGTTATCGTTATGTGCTTGACATGATTTCTTTGCATTTGATCAGCCAGTGTGTGTGCACGCAGTCGAATTTGTCTCCGATGGCATTCTACTTTAAAAACCTACATATGTTCTTCATCTGCACAATTTGTCATTTCACTCGGAAATTTGGGATTTAATTATGCCGCCTTTTAACTAAAATGTGAATTTTTTATTTCCTGTTTCTTTGGATCCTAGACTACCATAATTTTTTTCTCTTGAGTACTTATTAGCACAAATTGGGCTTTAATGGCAAGTGAAGTTCTATTTTACAATTCGAAAGACGAGTGGCAACTCAACACCTGCACCTTGGTTATCAGAGTAACTAATTTCTACGATTTGAATGGATATAGTATTGTGCCTCAGTCAAGTCAAATCCTCCATAATCGCTATCACCTCAGCTTGGTACACGTAGTAATCAAGATTTTGGACTGAGGCATTCACGTTTAGTTGACAACAGTAGATTTCGTTTAATACTTTACCGCATACAGTGAAAACTCCAATGATTCGTTTTTCGGCACCAAATCATCCTTTTAAAGATCTTTGGTAAAGCGAGCTATTTCAAATATTTTATTGAAGTATCGTGAATCGTCGAGTGTCCTCTTTGCTAATGGTAGGCCACCATACACTTGGGCCAGTGTACTAATCTCGTTTTATTCATAAAGGTGAGTTCTAACCTCATTTGAAGTAAGGTAGCGGTAGGATGGTAGGACGATTTTTGTGCTGGAAGAATTGACCACCAATTTACGTCTACTTCACATTTAAACGCAGGCATTTAGTGATTATTCTATCGTCCGCCTACGGAATGTCAAATTATATCTACAGGATTTCCCTAACAATAGGGTAGACTATAGGTTTTGCTACGAGACCTAAATCCTTTGAATGTATACGTCTGACAATCTTTCTAAGGTTTTCAATAGAAAGGACGACAGATCAATTAGTCTTAGGTGTTTTGGGTGACCATTTGACCTCATTGTCATTTTCGAGGTGTCATCTACAATTCTGTCCATTTCCTAGAAATATATATATCAGGTTTAAACACCCTAGGAAGACTGCATTTCTACTGGAATGAACCGGTCTCTCACCCACGTTATCCGATTTTTTCTAAACAATACCCCTTTGTGTAAAGTATTTACGGATACGTGCAGAGCACCATCTAACCCTCAAAGTTTTCTGGAAGAGAATTTCTATAATAATCTCGAAGGTTTCCGCACTTGGAAGATATCCGATTTAGTCGAAGACTGGGATAAGTTGGATTACAGGAGGTTTGGCAGACCTATTCCATTTTATCAAAAAAGAAACTCTTAAACTTCCTTTGTGCCTTCTTAAGTTCTCTTTCACAATTTTTAAGGTTCTCCTTTTAGAAGTTCCAACACAGAAATCCTTGCACTTTTAGCTTTATTAAAGATTTTTCTATTTACTGGTAAGTCTATAGTTTCACGGCCATAATACTGGTTTTGTCTCGCTTTTACCCTTTATTAAAGTACAAACATATTCTATAAAAATGTTGCAGGCACTTACGAATATGTTAATATCTGCTTTTGCAGTTCAGTTTCTACAACCTTTCCGAATTTGACATAGCCCCTTCTAGTTAATATTACAAAATAGATTTTTTTATTTCATAAACTATCACAAACTGACTTTCTTTTTTCATTGATATCCGATTTTACTCCCATCTAGTCGTATTCATACGACGGATAAAAATCCGGGATTTTTCTATCCCATCGTTTTAACCAATTACATCACGTAAATTATACAACAGTCACGCCTCTTTTCATATAAAAAAGTTGAAAAAAATTGAAAAAAAATCTCGGATGGAAAAATCTGAGATATTTATCCGTCGTATGAATACGACTTCTACCCGTAAAACTACCTCTCCAAGGCAGAATTTTTCTCTTCGCCTTCCCTGAGTGTATGATTCTATACTCTTTCGCTCTAAGACCACGGATCCTGTTATTATTTATGTATGGTTCTTGAGTAAAAAATCAGTTTATCCCAATCTTATAAGTGGGAGAAGGATTTTTGTTAATTTGAACTAATCTGTTATGATCATCAACTGCATATACCAATTCTTCTGAATTGGATCGGTTTTCTATTTTTCCACCTTTTTCATGTCTCTACTGTATAAGTTATTGATTTAAAGACGAAATAATAACTCTGCCTCTGTTTGCAAGAAGGGCTATGAACTCCTTATTTATCGCTATAGTTTATTCCCTATTTGTCGATTTTGGTCTGCCTAAGATTTCCTCCTTGTTGCGAGCCACGGGCTTCGCGTCTTCCCACAACCCACCAACTCTAGCTGCAACTTTCCTGTAGAGCTCAGCTAACCTGTCGTCGTTCAATATCGTCAGATTTACACGCGGTTCATATCAATTTACATCCTTGCAGGTTGGTGGAAGATCCAGATATTTTCTCAGTACCTTCATAAAAATGAAATTTGTGCCTTATACATCTTCTTTTATTTACGTTCACGATAGTTAGTGTTAAACCCTTTTCGTGTTCTTCCTCATGCACCTTGGTACGCTTACTGTCGATTACATCTACTCCAGCCTAGGATCTCTGTCTTTTTGACTTGGGGACGCTATCCCAGATCTTCCGCTTTATACCGTTTGGTTGCTTTTTTGATGGGTCCCTTCTGCTCAAATCTAACCGGCCATGGAAGTTTTTGATTGATGTATTAAGCTTTATTTAAATTTAAATTAAATGTTTTAAAAAGCTATTAAGGTAGCTGGAATCCTGTAAGCAAGGGAAACAACGTTTAGCCTTCAAATATGGTTCAGCAAACAAACGTTGCACGACATGATTATATTCCATCATAAACTATGAATAGACATCATCTCTTGCTAGAGCTTGTGCAAGCATAAACATATGCACAAATTTGCTGTGTTTTAATATTGGAGCACTATCCGGAGCCAAATGGCAATTTTCTATTGAAACTGCAGCTATTATTCACTGGTGTCGCTGTACTATAAAAATTAAAACTAAATTCATCAATAAAAAAACCATTTATCACCTGAAATATATTAGTTATAAACAAGAATTCATTTTGCTGCATTTTAAATTTTTATTGTAAGATTTAGTTTCTAATGGTTTCAGGGGTTTACAAAATAAAGGCCTTTTCAAATTTCCCATTGAAATGGATAGCGCTCTCGATAGCGGCTCCCGATAAATAAGTGAGCCAAGATATTTTTTTATCGATTTTTAATTAAAAAGTTGAATGAAAAATCTTAGTTTAGAGTTAAATAAATTAATTAAATGCAATAATAGCGCGCTAAATGTAAGTTTTCACATAGAAAATTGGCTGCTCCGGATACAGCTATCGGGCGCTAATAAAAAAACACAGCAATTATAGTAAGAGATTATTCAAAATTATTTGATTATTTACCATAATCGCTTTGTAGAACAGCCTTTGCTGATTTTCCTGTCTGATATAAATGTTGACCGGATTTCAAGGGGTATCGTTTTGATTAAAACTCCTCCTACTACTCACTGTGCCAGGGTTGGGTTATATTAATTACGTACTTCATTGATGAAATATAGGATACGCACCTGTTCTACCAAAGAATTTGTCAGATCCGATCGAATTTAAAGGTAAATGTGACAATGCACTTTTTCATAATTATGATACGCTGGTGCCTCGTGCTAGGACATGATCACCAGTGATTTTGCTACCTGGGTTAGTGCTGTCATAGCCTTGATCTTCAGGAGTGGTGTACTTGGAGAAGTACATTCCTCACATTTTTGTATTCAATGCTGGCGTTCAAAAACGCATTCGGTATTCGCATTCGGTTAAATGACATCACACCTTGTATATACACATTGTTAAATCAGTGTTGTGTACGTATATACACAGCTACTAATCCTGATCCAAGAAAAGCAAATACCCGTTAACTGCACCATCATGAACGCAGGCACCTAATGAAATATGTAATTCTAAATTAACATGTAAACATTTCATAACATATTTCCTGTATACACTGAAAAAAATAATCGGTAATATTCACAAAAAAGCTGAGTAATATTTACTGAAAACTGATTAAAAATTCAGCCACACGAGCGCTTTGTATTTACTGCGATGTTAGCAAATCAATTATTACAACTTGCTGAGTAAATTTTATTAGTTTTATTTCACGGTGGATTAGCAATATTTGCTATTGGTTTGATATATTTACCCTGCAGTTTGTAAAATACTTTAGAAATTCTTTACAGAGCGCATGGTAAATAATGACAGCAAAGTGGATAATGGTTTACAATGCATTTTAAAATTTGCGGATTGAGAAAATTGCAGCGCCTTAATATTTACTATGCACAGAAGCAAACACTCGAAACTTCTAGATTGGAGGAGACAGAATTTAATATTTAACATATTAAAAACCAATTTTAATGAAACACATTCTTTATAATTAATCTTTTTTATTCACTTTTCACAAAAGGCCATCGATTTTTCTTAAAACAAAGATGATAATTATCCGAAGATGTAGGATCGACAATAAACTTACGAGTGAATTTTGATCAAACATGTTTTTCCTTTATGCAGCCTTAAAAGATATGGAATTGTTGTAATGTTGCTAATAATTAAATTCTCTTCATATGAGGAACCATTTAATGTTGAGGGAACTGAGTTGGTCCGGTCCTCTAAAGTTGCTTTATAAAATCCTGAAATTAAAACAAGAAAGCAACAAATATAAGTAAAGCCACATAAAGTATTGTAAATTTAATTTGGGTTTACCATATATCATTTCAGCACTTATATGGTTTAATCCGGAAGGTTATAGCGGTCATTTCTTGCGACGCGAAGTAAGGTTACAAAAAAACTGCAAATGAAGGATAAAAATAAATATAATTTATATATTATTTTATTTTTTAATAATTACCATTTTTCGCAACAAATCTGGAAACTAGACGAATTGGCATTTTTGTGGCAATTTGTGTACTGCTTTAAATTCACTTTAAGACTAATTTTAGTTTGAAATTTTAAATAAAATTTGGAGAACAAAACACAAAGTCGGGTAGAATAAATGATTTGATTGGTTATAATCTCCCCGCAAAAATTGTTTTACAAAGTGCAAAGTAAATATTGAAAAGTATTTGAACATTTTAAAAATACTTTGCAATTTATTCTCAACGAAAACAACAAATTTTTCATTTTTAATATGTTTGCATTGAAAATGATATATTTAAATTGCGCAGCTCAAATTTACCTAGCAGCATTGTAATATCATTAATTTAATTTGTCATCAGACGGTGCTCAGCAATAATTTTAATATTTAAAAATGCACTGTAAATATTGCACTGCAAATTTTACAAGGCTCGTACTTAATTAAGACATTATTGGTAATAATTGCAAATTTGGGTTTACACAGCAAAATGTGTAAATATGTCCGCGCTATTTTTTTCAGTGTACACATAGACATTACAGAAGGCGTTTACACATATTCCTAAACATATAAAAATAATCAGCAACAGTGTATACAGTTTCAAAGAACAGCAACAACAAATATAATTTTTCCAATTTTCCACTTTGCATATGAGCTTTTTGTAACACACACATACTACTTTTGTACGTACATATTTTCAATTAACTTTTCCATTTTCTAACACACGTTTTCATATTTTCACAACAACATGAAAGCACGCAAAAAAATGAAAATCATATGATGAGCGCAATTATTCAAAAGAAAAACACTGACGGTACATCGTCGCTTTTGTATCGTTGTGTGTCGAAAAAATAAAATTTAAAAATTTTCTTTATTCAATTTTCCCAATTGTTTTCGATATTGTAATGAGCATACAAAAGGAAAATATAATTTTCCGTATATTTATTTTTTCGTGTTTTCATGTACGTATTTTATGCCAATCAGTGTGATTTTTTTTTTAATGAGACATGTCAATGGGAAATTTAAAAAAAGACTCGACGATATGGATGGCGTGCTGTGTGACGTGGAATAGTGGAGCTTGATTGGCGTTCGTGAGATGAAAAAAGAAATCTTGTACATTGTCAATTTAATTATAAGGAACTTTTTCGTAATTTAATCAAAAGATATGTTCGTATATGCAGCACATAGGAGGGTCTAAAAAAGCACATTTCTTTCCTTTTTTCCAATTTAAGAGTAAAAGGCCACCTACTGGGCTGACTTTCCAAGTTGATTCGCGTCTACTAGCATCGTTTGTTCCATGTTACAGGTGATCGTCTAACTTTTCTGTCAGTTTCTTGGTTTCACTCCAAAGACCTTTTTATATCATTGAGTGACTTAATTAGTGTGTGACCAATTCATCTCCAATTGCGCCTTTCTATTTCGGTCCCAATGGCTGCTTGACTAGAATGCCTAATGAGCTCAATGTTTGTTATATTGTTGTTGTTGTTGCGGAAGCACCCCAGTATTATCTTAAGGTATTTATTTACCAACATCTGTAGCTTATTGTTGGTCTTATGTGCATGCTTCCAGGTGTCGAAACTTACTTTAAAGTGTTCCAGACTTTGTGTAACATGTTGAATGTTGTTCTGGTTTTGTTGACCCGTTTATTTATGTCTTCATCAGTTCCACTCATTTTCGTTAGTGTAACGTAACCAAGAACCAAGATATACAAATTCATTGCCTTCTTCTATTTTTTGTTGGTTGATATAAATTGGTGATCAGATCATTGAGTTTCTGCGTTAAGCCCTACTGGAGGCCGTTAGAGACGCAAGTTATTGTATTAGTTCGAATAATTTCTTTGGAATGACCATTTCACAAAGTATTACGTTGCTGTGTATTGTCGAATGTACGTTGGATGTTCATGAAGAGCAGGTGCAGGGGTGGATTCCATTCCTTGGAGGGCTCGATGATGATGCGTGTTATGTTGTTATGATCAGTGCAATTTTGTCCTCGACTTAAACCAGCTTGTTCCTTTCTTAATTTGGAGTTGATTTCCGGTGAAATTCTATCCAGGATCATCATTGCTAATACCTTTATGTTTGTGTTGAGGAGTGATATACTGCCAATCTTTACATTCTTTCAGGTCACTATTCAAGGAAATCGTTCTCTTGTAGATGTGACATGTGAATATGTCTCTTTTGAATATTTCAGTTGGTATATTGTCCGTTTTATAGAGGCTAGGTCGTTTTTCGTTTTAGCAAGACACTGCTAAATTCCCACTCTGTTGGTGGATATAGGCATATTTAATGATTTGGTTTTCACTTTACTTTGTTGAAAATTGGGACCCTCTTAAAGGTTTACCGGTTGGGAACTAGACCTAGAATGAAAGGTAAGGGGTATTGAAAGATCAGAGCTGCAATGGAAAGAAATGTAAATCACGCAACGAGACAATCCATCCTTGAACCAATTAATACACATGCTACGGATGTTCAAAAGGAGTTGAAACTATACGTGCTAATCCAATCCTCGTTTTATCTAGAATTTTGGAAGACGAACGAGTTATAAAATCGAATCCTTGGCCGACATAACACCCAGAATTAAACATTGGAAAGACCGAACATTTCGGTCAAAGGGTTGTTTCCACCGAGATAATGAGGTGGTCAAACTGATACATCACTGGCGATGGCAATAATGGCTACGGCAGAATCTTTAACTAATCTGACGGTGGACACTAAGTCCGTAGAAATAGTAACTCCTGACTCGTTACCGCTAAATATCCTTACGGTATCCACAACAGTTTCATATATCTAGTCCAATTGTACATTTTCGCACGATTCAACTATGGTTATGTGGAGCACGAAAGACATTCTAATACCGAGAGCTTCAACGTACCTAACTTTACCTCACGACATCATAAATCATTTTATTCCATCCGATAAAATAGATTCTGACAAACGAAATAAACCAATCCCTGACTTTTATGTTCCAGTTAATTACCAATTTACATTAACAAATCACGCATGGAACTATCAATGACTATGCAACCTACATCACAAAGCTGGGCTGAAATATAACATACGTTTCTCCAGACAACCTCTAGCAGTACCAGTAAACCAATTATATGCTATAATGCCTAAATTTTTAATCGAGGTGGCAGAAAAATGGTATTGGGCGATAGAGATACGTAAGCAGCAGTTTTATGAATCTCTGAACGGTTTTCTCCTTGAAGTTGAAAGTATGAATCATCGGTTGAATCGGCCGTTCCACGAAATAGATTGGTTAGAAACAGTTAGGGAAAACATGAAATTCAAACTACAACAAATGACTGCATTTGTCGATGTCCTCTATAGAAGATTTGAGAGTAATTTGCCAACGATACGAGCGATTATGGGCTAAAAACCGAATAAGCGACTGATCACCAATTTACTGCGGAATGACGTACTACACCTTCAGCTCATAGGCGACTCGTGAACTGGAGAATAGAGGAAGCTGCGTTAAAAAATGGAGTTTTAATTTTCTTGGAATTTAGAATAAAAAGTATTGTTGAGCCAAATTATCAGACAAATTGATGAAATAATCTCATTTTTTTATACTTACATCAAAATATAAAAAATAGACCTAAAATACACAATAACTATGAAAATTAAATTAAGCCTGATTTTTATTGCCAACATAAAAATGTTTTATTTAAAAGATTTATTTAAAATATAATTCAATTCGACGATTCTTTTTAAAAACAAAAATTTTCATTACAAATTAATTTATAGAAATCTGGTGACATTTTAATCTGAGACAATAGTTTCTTTTCAATAGAAATTAACGAAACATGAGAAAGCCGTTCATCTCCAATAGTACTTCTTAAATAAGTTTTAATTCGATGTAAAGCAGAAAAGCTTCTTTCGGATGATACACTTGTAGATGGAATCGTTAAGAATAGTCGACATAACGGTGATACTTCATTGAATGAACTGATTAAATCATTGTCTTTAGAAATTCTAACATCTCTAATATTGATTTGTCCAAAAAGTTCTCATCGCTATACACAACAATTAATTCACTTCTCAATTTTTGAAAATCGAATCGTTTCCCATAAAAATCTTGGAGATTTTTAAATTGTTGCTCCGGAAAGTTCAATTTAAATTTAGAATTTTTTTTTTTGAATTTATAAGTTCCAAGAACGTGAACTCAGCAATATTTTGAAATCTAGTACTTAATTCGGTTGAAATATGATCAATTATTTCAAAAAATAATTTTCTATAAGAAGTTTTTAAATCTTTGATGATTTCGAGTGTGATTCTCGAGTGCGTTTCATCAATTTCCACGACAGCTTTAATTTTTTCCTAAAAACTCTAAAATTTATCCCTAATCACATCTTTATTACCTTTTTTAATAAATTTTTCAATAAACCGATCACTTGTCGCTTCACGAGAACATGAGAAGATAATTTATGCAAAATTGAAAACAAATAATTCATTTCAGTATTTTCTTAATAAGCTGCTAAATTTGCAGCGTATTCTGAGAGTAACAAGTGAGAGTATAAACAAATCTATGAATAGATAAAATACATACACATCGATAATTAATTTTGTTGATAATATCACGGTGAAGGGAAATAAGGTAAAGCTAAACTAAATGCAGCTTCCATCAGAGAGAATATTTTTTGTTATTCTGTTTTGTTGCGTTGGATGCAAGATGCAACACGTATGCTATAAATCAACGAGAGTATTCGTATTTATTTTGGTTCTATGTATGTACTTATGTACTATGTAATATCAATGCCTTCTATACTACTGGCCTTTTACTACTCTCATTTTTTGCACATGACGTCAATTTAAGTCTATACCGGGACTGCGCATATAATAATTTTAGGATATTTACACTAACAAAGCAACTAGAGAAAGCAACAACAACGTCGACTTACCGTGTCGTCATCATTTGGTGTAAGCGGCCAGTAGTTTAGAAGGCATTGGTAATATATAGGTGGATAATGTGTATAAAATAAATTATAATGAGAAATCAAAGTTATAAAGAAATATACAAAATATTTTTAAAGTTAATTGCATTAAACTAGATATCTATATTTGCAGACCTGTAAGGCGTAATAGTGCATATTATTGTGAATAAAATATTTTTAATCAAACGTCTTATACATAAAATAAATCAAATTTGAAATTTTATTTTAACGATAGTGATTTTTGAAAGGGATGCAGTGCTTCCCTAGCTTCTATGGACCCTTCGCCCCTGCTTCAGCTTATGGTGTCAACCTAGGTAATTACGATACCTTGCAATCGACGATAAACGGTGAACCGTAAACCCAGCGAGAATGACATGTCCGGTAAAGATTATAACCCGCTACGCATGCGACCGTAACATGCAGTCTCCCACACCGAACCATATTCATGGGATAAAGAACAGTGGCGCTTCTCTAGGAATGCTAAAACATTAAGCATTAGCATTTCTTACCCATTTAAAAGTTAGTTATAAAACTATTTCAGCTGTAGTGGCTAATGTAGACGGGTCCAACAACAAAATTGCCGGGTTGTCGATTTGTTCGTAAAATTTAATAATCAAACTAAGATTATCTGATTTTATATTGTACCTTCTTCTCTTGAGTTTAACTCCTCCTTAATCACAAATTATAATAAACATGTCACTATAACTCAAGTACACTCCGAAGAATTTAATAAAATGCTCATACTCATCCTACGAAGAAAAAACATATATGTAAAAAAAACTTTTTAAAAAACCTAGCTTATATTTAAAGGCTCTAAAATGTAGATAATAAAAGGCTTTAAAAAGTAGACAATAAAATTTTTCTTCCTGTCTCCTATCAAGGTATATTTATAACAAAAAGAAATTTAAAATTAATATGACTAAAAATATAAGCGTGGGGCGCTATAATTTAAAAGAGAGCACTATAATTTAAAAGAGGGACCATAAAACCGGTTGCGGGCCCCGCTCATATTTGTTCGTATACCTTTAAGTTCAGTTAAGCCTTGCACGCTCTTGTTGCACCTACTGTATAATTTTTTGAATTTGAATGAATGTTTACCAATAATACTCTTTTTGTGGTGAAATTTAACCATTTTCAAATCATAGAGGAGGTCTTGGGCTATAACCAATGAAATTTAATTTATTTGTAATAAATTCTTATCCTAGAACCATCGCGATATCATAGCTACAACACTAGCTCTAATTTATTATTTATTTTATATGCTAAAGCAACCACTTGTTCCTCGAAAATGGTAATTAAATCGGAAATTTGTTATAATAAATTGGAATAAAAGTTTTATTTATCATATATTTATTTAATATAGCGAATTTTATGTAGAAAATCGGCAGAGGCAAATTCGCATAGCACGTACAAAATTCAATATAATTCTAATATTTACAAAATTGAATGTTTTAAAATAAGAATATTAAATGTGATAAATGGCTTACAATAATATGACTAAGCTATTAAAAATTTCCATTACAAATACTACTACTTATAATAACAAATATAATAAAAATAATAACAATAATATTTAAATTTCAAATTCAAAACATGTGACGTGTTCAACACTTTTTATGTAAAAAGCCTGGATATAAAGGTGATATCAACAGTTTCAAATAGCCATTGTTTAACTCTAGGTAAAAAGGACTTCAAATGACTGTCCTTCCTAATGTCAAATTGTAACGCAATAAAAAAGGTTGGTGCAGCGGCAAGAGTGACAGAAGTGGTCGTTGTAAAATCTCGGAATGTTGCACAGAAATTGAGGGTTACCGCGAAAATTGTAACGAAAATCGCTTATCATTTATGTTGACCATTTCGATTAAAAAAAAACTCTCAATACCTTATAAACATACATATGTTTTAACGTGTAAGTCACGTCAGATATCTCATTTCCGAAACTAGGGTTGAAGGAAGGGTCTTTTAAGTGCGATTCTGGCTGATGGGGAGTAGGCACAATCATGAAATTTGATCTGAATGTTCATTTCAACTTGTTTAAGTAATTTCATTAATAAAAGGTGGGATTTCCAGAAATCACACATACAAAAAAAATTTTCAGAAACTGATCTTTTGAAATTAGGGTTGAAGAAAGGGTTTCTATGTTCCCAATTCTGGCTGATTAGGAGTATGTCTTATCAAACTATGTACATCTAGTCTAAACATTGTGAGTAGAAAAATACGACATTTTTTTTACTTAAGTTGTTCACTCAATAGTCGTTGTACATATCGCTTATAAATGGGCAGATAAAGCCATTCTAGGGAAAATCCAGACCAATTCTGGAGGAGAACTAAATTGGTTTTGACACGCACAGTTTTGCATAGTTAATCTAACGCAAAACATTAAACGGATCTATGAGATTTCTGGTGTGATAATCAGATCAGAAATCCCAAATATTTGCAAAGTACATTATGTACATATTTTACCGTTAGACTCACAAAATTGCACATTCAAAATACAACTCGACAAAATAAAAAAACCGTGGGATTTCCAAAATGGGATTTCTGACGTGACAAACGTTTTAACGGCAAGATATTCGTTGTAAAGAATAAATTCCAGGATGTTGAACCAGAGCTAGCGATGGATTGTCGCTGTTAAAAATAAACCTCCAGTCCACACGATCCAACCTGTTATGTAACAACAACAGAATGAGCTTCTTTCTTCTTCTTGTGGAGTTTTCGTTCAAATTAGAGCCTGATGACAGTATCTGAGAAACCTGAAACCATATCTCAATCAGAATGGTGGTCAGAAATTTTTAGGTTCAAAACCGACGCTGTTATGTAAGATCATTAGACCTAAGTCGAGCAAAAAAGTGGTCGATGCAAGTTGAAGAAAAAACAGTAACCCGTGTGGGAGTTATAATAAATGATTCAAGCCCAAAACAAGAAATAAGGTTTATATAATCAATGCTGCTATTTGGAAATCCAAGAATATCAATGTACATGTATCCAAGAGCAAACGGATTTTTGGACCTAATACTGCCCAAAACCTCGTCAATTTCCCGAACAAAAATATTTACAGCTATAGATTGAAGCCGCCGATAAATGCATAAGAGACATACAAATCAGAAGCAAATTTTCATTCAACTTTTATGATATCGGATGATGGTAAATCATAGGCACTTACTAAGACATCTAAATACGAATCATTGCACGCACCACACAACGTATAACCGTTTAAATTATATGAAGACATTAATTTTGGCAACCAGTACGTCAAAATTCCTTCGAAGACTTCTAACAATTTGATGTACAATTAAAAAATCCGGAAAATTACAATAGTCCATAAAAACTAAAAGGGTTGAAATGAATAGATAAATTGTAACAAATATAAATCTGATAGCCAATTAAATAGCAGTTAACGTTATATCCCACTGTCGATATGATATCGAGTTCAAAGCTATTACATCACACGATAGTAATGAAGGTATTCGAAAATTTTTACACACAAGTATCTTACAAAATGAACAGTCTGAAAAAAGTATAGTAAATAGGTTTCAATGAGGCGTGTGCTAATTTGGTCGGTGCAGGATTAAAGCACACTAAAAATTATGGTGTACCATTTGGTATTAACAGGTTGGGATTAAACTGTTTTATCTGGCCCACTAAAGCTTACCATTCCTTCTTGCTATATGGCCAGCTACATGCGCGTGAAATATTTACTAAATCAATACTCGTGAAATATTTCCTAACGAAATCCTATGTATACTAGTGTTAGTGAAAATAGTCTTAAAAGCGAACATTTAAGCGAGAAGATATTTTAGGGAAACTCTTATTTTAAAAAATATGGAAATTAGCTGATACAAACGAATTAAAAAATTTAAATTAAATTTAAACATAAAAAACATCTACAACTAAACTTTGCTGCAAATTTTGCCAAGTACTCATCAATTCCACTATGTTTCTCGGTTAGCCGTATAAAATATAAATTTAATTTTTTGACCATCCACCATCAACTTTACTTTCTACCAATATAATAATTTTATTGAATCATCAACCACCATCTAATTACAAATGAGGAAATAAAATATGGTGATGGTGAAAGAGAAGAACTGAAGTAAAAGTTCACTCAGATATTATATACGATATTAATTTAGATAGAATTTACACTGCTTTTCCAAATAAGAACTAACAACAGATTGAACATTGTAGAGAGATATATCAAATGCCAATGTCCATGTTAATTTTCAGAATTTTGTCATAGTTCTGGCATGGGCAAATATGGCCCCGAAACGTGTTATGATTAACAGTATTTTTGCAACATAACTCACACGTTTCGGGGCCATATTTGCCCATGCCGGAACTATGACAAAATTTTTGAAATTAACATGGACATTGGCATTTGATACATCTGTCTCGAATACATAACGGGATCGATGAGAACCAGGCAAAATCTTGATTAGTAATCGTTTGAATGGCAAAAATACTGTAAATTATAATTCACACGTTTCGGGGCCATATTTGCCCATGCCAGAACTATGACAAAATTCTGAAAATTAACATGGACATTGGCATTTGATATATCTTTCTGGAAAACATAACGGGATCGATGAGAACCGGGCAAAATCTCGATTAGTAATCGTTTGAATGGCAAAAATACCGTAAATTATAACTCACACGTTTCGGGGCCATATTTGCCCATGCCAGAACTATGACAAAATTCTGAAAATTAAAATGGACATTGGCATTTGATATATCTTTCTGGAAAACATAACGGGATCGATGAGAACCGGGCAAAATCTCGATTAGTAATCGTTTGAATGGCAAAAATACCGTAAATTATAACTCACACGTTTCGGGGCCATATTTGCCCATGCCAGAACTATGACAAAATTCTGAAAATTCACATGGACATTGGCATTTGATATATCTTTCGGGAAAACATAACGGGATCGATGAGAACCAGGCAAAATCTTGATTAGTAATCGTTTGAATGGCAAAAATACTGTAAATTATAATTCACACGTTTCGGGGCCATATTTGCCCATGCCAGAACTATGACAAAATTCTGAAAATTAACATGGACATTGGCATTTGATATATCTTTCTGGAAAACATAACGGGATCGATGAGAACCGGGCAAAATCTCGATTAGTAATCGTTTGAATGGCAAAAATACTGTAAAAGATAATTCACACGTTTCGGGGCCATATTTGCCCATGCCAGAACTATGACAAAATTCTGAAAATTCACATGGACATTGGCATTTGATATATCTTTCTGGAAAACATAACGGGATCGATGAGAACCGGGCAAAATCTCGGTTAGTAATCGTTTGAATGGCAAAAATACTGTAAATTATAATTCACACGTTTCGGGGCCATATTTGCCCATGCCAGAACTATGACAAAATTCTGAAAATTAACATGGACATTCTCATTTGATATATCTTTCTGGCAAACATAACGGGATCGATGAGAACCGGGCAAAATCTCGATTAGTAATCGTTTGAATGGCAAAAATACTGTAAATTTAATTCACACGTTTCGGGGCCATATTTGCCCATGCCAGAACTATGACAAAATTCTGAAAATTAACGATATATAGCATAATGTTTTTATATCACATTATTAATTGTTTTATAATTAATGGTATTTTAAACATATTGGTATTGTAGAATTTGGAGATATACGTATTGAAAATTTACAATATTTTTACTTTATGGTGGAATTTTCTAAACATTTTTAAAAAATTATTTACGCCTAAATGTATGTTTTTCGTGTATAACTACTAATACACACACGCAATTTTTACTTAGGATTTTTTTAGTATTATTTCACGTCAGTCCAGGTACTCTGTCATTCAACCAATTTATTTTCACTCTAATCGAATTTTAAATTCCTATAAACTAAAATTAAATTTCCCCTTCATCCACCTGTGGCATTATTCTGATTTTCCCTGGGAATAGAGAATTGGGAAAAATATTTTCATAGCATTTTTGTCTAAATTATGTTTTTCTGGTCTACTGTTGCAATTAGTTTGGTGTAAATATTTTCAAAACAAAGTTGATTGGGAAACTTGTGTTCCACAAAATTTTTATAGGGAAAAATTATTCCCAATATATCTTTGTTTCAAAAATATTTACATCAAACTAATTCCAACAGTAGGCCAGAAAAATATAATTTAGACAAAAATGCTATGAAAATATGTGTCCCAATTCCCTATTCCGAGGGAAAACCAGAATAGTGCCACTGATATAACCCGTTCCTAAATTCTCGTTTTGTACCATATCGTGTTTTGAAATATCGCATGTTGTATCATATCCCGTTTTGTACTCTATCGCATTTCGAAATATCGTTTTGAATTATCGCGTTTTGAAATATCGCGTTTTGATAATTCGCGTTTTAAAATATCGCGTTTCAAATGGGACCCATTTTGAGTATGCCGCGGTAAGATCCTGCACACAAACATTTTTTTTTCTCACAGTTTCAATATGCTAACAGAATTTTCTTTTTTTCTTTGCAGGTAATTGAAGAAATAACTAAATAAAATTAATTTTCATTAACAAGTAAGTAGATTTGTTACACTATATACAAGATTTCGATTTGGAACAAACCTCGAAGGTATTAAACCACAACAAAAACTACTACGCGTATAAAATATCAAGCCGGAGAAAAGAGATTTTGGTATTCAACAAAACCCATATTCCTTTTAATTACATTAATTATTCATTTTTCGATATTAATCTTTTATATTTTGTTATTCCGCCCCCGCCACCACCCCCCTTTACAGGAAAACTTATTTTAATGTTTACGCAGGCCAACAAAATTTTTTCTTCCTATAAAAAATTTAATTTACTCTTTACTAATAGAAGATCTTACGAGGTTTAATATATAAATACAATGGACGTACTACCGAAAGGTATACGAGACGACAAAATTTTCTCCTAAATAATTTCTATTATCAAGTTTTCTTATCATTCCGAAAATAGAAAAAAGACACAGCGCATTGTTTATTTTCTCGGCAAAAAGAAAATTCCATTAACATCATTTATGAGATGCGAGAACACACAAAATTTATTGAAGTATGAATGGTACAAGAGATTCTGTTACTCACCCAAATAAAAATCATATCACGACGGTAGGTTGAGAAATTGTCGGTACCGTGGAAGATGGTAACAGCGGTTACGTATACACACACACAAGCACAATGAAATCACAAAATAATATTTATTGAGAATATCCGAAAACGCAAGTGAATTATGTCGTCGCGTCTTTTTGTTGTTTGGCGGTAGAATACGATTTTTGATCTTACTGTTGTTCTAATCAATATGTTTTGTTCGAGTAATAATTCACAAGAAACACAAATAAAAAAGAAATTTGGTAAAATGTGGTACGAAGAAATTTTTCTTGGGGGTGGTTTTATTTTTTTGTGTACAGTCAACAGATTGTGTGTTAGAAATATGTCAAAGCATTTCATGCCTCTGGAAAAACGTGTGGAGTTATGATGTAAATAAAAAGTATATATAGTATGAAGTGTCATAGAGAATTATTGGAAAATGTTTACGAAAATTTATAATGTGGCAGTTTGATGTACAATATAATACAATGAAAATATTTTTTTGTGTTATTGAAAGTTAAGTACGGTACGCTAATATATTCTATTTTGAGGAACTACTTATCATAAAAAGTATGAACACCACTCTATAAACATTAAAAGGGTTGATCGTTAAAATTGTTTTCAAGGATTTTAGACACCACGAATTTTTTGTTATAATTTTGCCATCTTTTTGAGATTACTCCGTTCAGGTATTTTCATTCCAGGTAACGAGAAAATTTACTAATATATTTCTTTCAAAATTCTACGTCCCTAAAATTAGCAAAACCCATCCCCAGTCAGCAAAACATTACTAGAAGCCATGAAAAAGTTGGGGTTTCCATCCAGTAGTCGGTTTATGAACGTAAATCATGATCCATGGATATATAAAAAGTAAAGGCTCGTTATGCTTTGTTGATGACACTAGACCATGTTTTTTCATTGGAAATGTTTTTTTTTCAAGAATTCTTTATTTCTGTATAATATTACAACTAATCATATGGATTATCTAGTAATTGGTTTTTTAGTTAAGTAGTCCATTCTTGTGGAATGAGACCTTTCGGTTCATCCCAGCTCTGGCAGTCCTGCCAGTCCTTTGATTTAAGCGGCTCAAGGAACCACTAATTCTAAAGGCTTTTAAAAGGTTCTTTTTAGGTGCTTTGGTCCATTGGTGCAATCCAGTAGGTTCTGCAGCTCCTCGTTGCCATGCTGCTGCAGTCGCAGTGCAGGACTCCTAGCAATTTTTTGTATTTCACCGCTGAGGTATTCCATGTTTAAGTTTCGATAGAGATTGTCATTTCTAATGTACCAAGGAGCATTTACAATGCTACGTAGTACTTCGTTTTGAAATGTTTGAATGATCTTCACTGTAGTTTGCCTTGCGCAGCCCCAAAGCTAGATACCATACGTCCAGATAAAAGAAGTTTAAGGATTTGTTTATATATAACAGAAGTTTGTTGTGTGTTGTCAGTTCGGAGTTTTTTCCAATAAGCCATTTTCCTGAATTTTAAATTCAGTTCTTGCCTTTTCTTTTTAACATGCGCTTTCCACCTGAGTTTAGAGTCTAGCGTCAAGCCGAGGTACTCAGCATTATCAGAATATTGAGTATGTTGTGAATTCAGTCTAATCGGAAATATTCTAATTTCCTATTTGTAAAGTTGATATGTGTTGATTTCGATTCGTTAAGTGTTATTCTCCGTACTCTCTGCTATTCGTTAAACATTATTGTTTTGCCCAGTAATTTACTATATAAACAGCATTTTGTAGTTTTCTTGTGGACTCAACGATACTAGCATCGGCGGTCACAATTGCTGTGTCATCAGCAAACGTTCCTACTCTAGCTTCTTCTATGTTTTGTAGATCATTTGTATACTGGAGGTATAATACGGGGCCTAGAACACAGCCTTGTGGAACCCCTGCCAATATTTTCTTCAGTTTAGTCTTTTTCGTGTAAGTAAAAAGTAATAATGAATACAATAATTGTGTGCTGCTACTGCGGCTCCATGTTTGATCACACCCCGGAAATAGTGCCACATTTGCGCGCTGCATTCTTAAAGAATTTTTCCCTTATATGCATTGAATGCAAAAATAAAAACAATATGTACGCAAAAATTCCGTATCTGACCGATTCCATTGCTGTAATTGCAAATCGCTTGGAGAACTTTAAATCATTTGACGAAAATTGCAACCGCCTTTTCAATATGGAAAAGAAATTAAATTTATTGTGCGCTAGTGTTGATGGCATGTCGAGTTCGTTTGATCGCATTGATGACAATATTGCAAGTAATTCCAAATCGATCGCATTTAGCTGATAAATACTTTACAAAAATTTTAAAATTTATTGATAATTTTGACGTCATTATGAACGAGATGTTTTGCAACAAATTTGATATAATTTTTTCGGACTTGAATACAAATATGTCAGTAATATTATTTTTGCGCATATTACGTCCATTTTGAATCTGCCTGATACTAGAGTTGGCTCGAACCAAGTACAATGTAAAAATATATCTCACTATAAGGGTCATGTCTCCTCCATTAAAGTGACAGTTCCTCGAAACTATGTTCGACTTACTAATGTCATGCGAACCAAAAAAACTGAATTATTGGTCCCTTTATTATCAGAATGTAAGGGGACTACGAACAAAATCCCGTGAAGTATTTTGGCAAACTCAAGCCCTTTTTTATGACATTTTTGCACTCAATGAAACAAATTTAACTAATGACTTTAACAGTAATGAATACTTCACGTCAGATTATAACGTTTTGCGCAAGGATGTTTCGGTTTCTGAAAGTGTACTGAATGGTAGAGACGTACTTATTGCGGTGCATGTTAGGTTTGATTGTTCAGTAGTGATAATCCCAAATACCGACAATATTGAGTTGGTTTGTGTTAAAATCAACACAGGTTATACGAATAAACACATTTATATTTTGTGTTGCTATGTACGCCCTAATAGCCATGCGGACACCTACCAGCTTCACCGGCGTGAAGTTTTTAACGAAAAGTGTAGCTACACAAATTAACGAAAAGTGTAACTTTTAAAAAGTGTAGCAATTAAAGGTGTAAAAAGCACACCTTTACTAAAGAATATCGTCAAATTGTATATATATTTCATGTAAATATCGTTATCATAATAATTCTAGTCTAAAAGTTGGGGTTATTACATGTACAAATATTATTCTTTAATTGTTTGAAATGATATACATAGATATGAGACACTATGGCCGAAAAAAAAATCTCAGAGATGTTATCAAGTATAGACCTATGCCGATTATAGTGGAAACATTCAGATATTTAAAACAGCTAACCACATTGAAACTAAAAGGCGTGGGGTTGCTCCACGGCAACTTATATATCGGTAAATTTAATGAATATTCTAATATTCGTCAAAATACCTGCTACACTATGGCCGATTCCAGAAAACTCAGAGATGTTATCAAGTGTGGGCATATATTTTCTGAAAGTGGATGAACTGTCTTATTCAAAACAGTTAACCACAGGATAATATATGCCCATATATTATTATATGCCTATATATTATTATTTACTTAGGTCTCGTTGACCTGATTCAATTTGATCATAAATTCTCCTAAACTATGTCGTAATGTATTGTCTTGTAACGAATCAATATATGGAATTATATGTAGAGGCGAGGGATGTACAGTACCGGAAACAAAGGTTAGTTCCATTGGACGGAAAAACTCACCAAACAAATCGAAATAAATTGAGGATGTACAATTTTGCGACATTAATCTCAGTCGTTCACCTCGCACGGGTGTTTTTGTGCAAATTTCAATAATCTGATGGTTTGACAGTTGAACGTAATATTCCACCAAGCATTTGTCATTAAGATTCTGCAATATTTGAATGTGCCCTGGTGAATAGTTTGCATTTCTAAAAATTATCGATTCGATATTAATCGATTTATGTAAAATTGCGCTGTTGTCTACTGGTAGAATATTACAGTTTTCAACAACAATATTTACATTCGCATTACACCTCTGCAAAAACAATTGAAATTCATGTACCATTAAATTCATGTCACTGAAAAATATTTTTGATATTTGCAGCATTATTTCGGGGAGTTCATTTTGATTTGAACATATTAAGGTACAGTTTTTAAATTGTAAATTGCACCGGCTTGTAAATGGTTTTAAAACAAACAATATTTCTCTAATTTCCAATTCCATGTTTTCAAATCGTAAGTTTTCTATTTTAATTGGTCCAATAGAAGCCATTGAATTCATGGCCTCAGTAAAACGTTGATAAATAAATTTTGTGGTTTGTGAAATCTCCATAATCGTAAGTCGTTCGCCTCCATCAAATGGTATATTATGGAATTCGAACCGCCGTGGTATAATCACAATGTTTGACGGTAGCCTTAGATTAATTAAACCAAAATCACAGTGTTCAAATTTAATACTCGATGAATCATTAAAATGTGACAATAATTTGAAATGTGCTGTGGAATCAAATGTCATATTACGAAATACAATATGAGATTCGATTAACCGTAAATTATATGGAAACTCATCTCCAATGAAATTTAAATTACAGCTGTCCAAAATAATTCTTAAATTATTCTGTCGAAATATTTCCATGTAGAAGTCTACCGACATATTGGAAAATCCAATACTGTATTTCATTTGGTGATCTAAACTGGTCAGTTCACAATTCGAATCGATTATTTTACATATGTTAAAATTAACCATTGAGCTCGGATCCAAAATATTTAAAACGGCAACGATATGTTGGAGTGTGAGTTGCATTTCATGATAATTCAACTCTGCTTTTATTAAATTATTTTGATAAGATGCATTTGGAACCAACAGTAATGGTTCGCAATTATAAAAATGAACTTTTGTGGCACTGGACATTGTAGCTAAAGTGTTCAGTAATGTTTGTGTTTCAAACCTACAATTTCTAAATTCTAAAAGTTGTAAAGAGGTTTTTGAAAGAATTGTGTCAACTACATCCCGATCAATAGGCAAAATGTAAGAATTCTCCAGCAACACATTAGATGAATTATGTAACCCTTCCAATATTCTGTGCAGGGCTAGCAAATCAAATGAAGTGTTGCGAAAAACTAGGTGCACAGGTTTCGGATGAAATTTAGGTGATTTATCATTTTCAAAACGGAAATGACAACCATCGAATATGATTTGGTTTCCAATTTCACAATTTTCGAAAATTTGGAAAAGAGTTTGAAAATTAAGTATAGTGCTGGTAAAATAAAGATTATTTCCAACGGTAAAATTTCGCTGTTCGTCAAAGCACAGAGGTGAAAAAATGCATGACACAAACCTTAGATAATTTGTACAGTGTAGCCTGTTTTTAAGTTGTCTAACCGTTGACATATCATTCCGAGGTGTATTTATAATACGACAATTTTTAAATTCCAAATAATAAATATTTTTTAAAAAACTTATCACTGTAATTTCAATATCCATGTCCCATAAGCAACACCAACTAATTTTGCATCTATTAGAAATGTTTGTAAATTTATCGGAGTTATTTATTTCAATATGGCAGTTTCTTATTTCAATGCTGATGTCGTCCGATTGCTCAAGAATTGTGTTTAGCGTGCTTAAATTTAATTTAACTTTTTCTAATTTTAACCAACCATGACGCATCATGGTGAGCAAAGAACTTAGAATATCACTGGATACTTGACACAAATCAAATTGGTATAGTTTTAATGAAGCATTGCCCGCCCTTAAATGTTCTGTCACATACCTCAGTACAGAATTTATCTTTGACGGTGAAATATTATATTTAGATTTTAGTTCAAGAAAATTAAACTGATTAGCAATATTTATTGGATCAAGTGAATTATCTGCTTTGAAATTAAGTGAAAAGTTGTGGCTCGCGTATTTAACACCATAATCGTAAAATAGTGTCCGTATTGGCTCGTAGTGGTAAACGGCACAAATATCGACTACCTCGTGTTCACCCATTGCTTTAAAATCGAGGTGAATTATCTCGTGGTATATAAAATCAATGTTGTATTTTCGTGTCAGTGTGTGAATTTCATTTAAATCCAGAACATTTGGAATAAAGCATGTTCTAATAGAGTTATGATACGTTCGAATAAAATGACGTACTACTTCGCTCGACCTGAAACCCCGGATATTAGGATCAAAATTTTTGACACCGTTATATAATAAGGGAAATTTTTTTCGGAGAATTATTTGGATATCGTGATTTAGGTACTCGTCGTAAATTGAATTACCTAAATTGTTGGCCAATTCGAGCGATAAAATATCCTCTAAATTTAAATACTTTAAAAATTTTCCATGAAACACTGACAGTACAGTTTTAACAATGCTTTCCGTTGTTTCGGCGTAAATCCGATTTTGATTTTCCGCCATCTTCACATATGTAACAAACAGTGGAAGTGTAGCCGATCTATCGGCTTCTCGAAAAATTTTATCAACTTTCGTTTTTTGTATTTCATCAAGGTCTGGCCGAAAATGATACAACGCAAATTCGGCTCCAATAGAGATAAAAAATATACAATTATAGGTAAAATTGTAACTCACACTATTGATTGCATTCAATTTTGTTTCAACCTCATTCTGAAAATAAAGAAATAGATTTTATATGTTTTGATTTTAAATGTAGCTGATGGAGTTTATAATTAAAACGAACCCTTTGGTTGACAATATAGTCCGGGTTTCCATTAATCCATGGCATTTTATATCTCGTTATGTCACTGGTGTTTCGTATGAACTCGATTGCATGACTAATTTGAGTTTAACCTCCGCAAATTCCAATGTCTGTACTGGTCGTAAAATGGCCTTTGCTCGGTCTATAGATGATGATGAGGTCTGATCCGCAAGCTTCTCTGAACTCCTACAACATTTTGAATAGTTTTTTATTTTATTTCAATTCTTAAGTTTTCGCAGATTTTCGTCATATGTTTTAAGTTTACGCAGCAATGCACTAACAATACTGAAACAAATTTGTGGAAATTATTATTTAAATTAATGAAGAATAGTTACCAGATGGTGTCTCTATAGCTCGCTATCACAACAGTTGTGCCAAGCATTTAAAACCAAAAACAACATAACCAGTCAACCAATGATGTACGTGAAATGAAATTGACTTAAAATTCTACAGACGGGGAAAGCAGAATAATCAACACCTGAACCGATGACTTGTTGTTACAGATAATGAATGCGCAACACAAAGAATCACCCCAAGTTATCTATTGGAATGAAATATTTCGTATAATTTCGTATAAAATTAATTTTCCTGGGGAATCTGTTAATTCTGTTGTAAATTCCAAACTCCGGCCTGTTGGTCTGATTGTAAAAGAATTTAAGCGGTGCCAGCGGAAAGTTCTTTTTAAAACCTTTGGTCGAACCGTCCTTTCTCTCTCTCTCTGGCTTTGTCCTGCTGGCCACTGAATAGAGTTGACGGTGCTTTGAAAAAGTTCACCTGAAATATCGATTTTGTATGATACGTACTCATATTTCTTTCCAAAGCTTGCTTTCGGCATCATGCGTTGCGCAAACAGATCGTCAGTATTCGCGATCTTTGTCACTAGTTTGCGGAACTGTTCATCTGGTACTGAAATATGTATGTGGCAACGAAAAGCCACTTTCTGGGTTGCACCATTTGAATCGAGTACTCATCCATTAATACAACGTCATTGGCAGTTGTTTTAATATTAGGGACAGGTATAGTCGATTGTGATGCTCCAGGTAGATTATTATTTCATGTTGGCTTTAAATGATCTATAATTTGTCGGTTTTGGATGGCTGACGGTGATGTTAGTGCAACCATCGTATGGTTTTTGTTTACTAGACTTGACGTTTCGGTATGGATGGGGGCTTCGGACATGGATCTTGTGACCCGACTTTCTTCTGGTTGATCAGAAGATTAGGACAAGGCATGAGCCACTGTTGTTAATGTCTCTTCTAATGGATTCATTTTTTTGAGAACATTATCGATTATGGTATCCTCTGATTTTTTGATTTTTTTGAGTGATTTGTCGTTTTTGGATAGGATGTTATTCAATAGATTTACAAATTTACTACAGAACTACCGCAAACCAGGCACATCGTCCATTACTAATTTCATACCTTTCCGTAAATCATTTGGAATTTTTTTCAGCAAACTATTTGCGTTACTATAGCCACACATCTGTAATTTATATATAACGTTGTTACATAAGTAACCGCTGCATGAAAAAACCATTCATCGACGATTACAATTTCTTATTTTGGATCGACGTTATTAATATGTACACAGTTTGCTTTGAGTTTAAAATTTAACAATCAGCAATATTTTTACTATACAACACTACTGCGCTACACTTAAAAAAAATTGACTTAGAACAGTCAGCGATTCTGAATGTGTATTATTAGGTAATAAAATCATAATTATTAGGGTTAATTATTTGGTAATTGTTAGAACAACTACAAAAATAAAATTGAAATTGAAATACAAAAAACACGAGAAACAAAGAAAACACGTCCAAATTGGGCGAATGTTGAAAATTAAATGTTTCTAAATTACTTAATTAACTAAATTACTATAAACGTTATTTCACAATTTAAAACAAAAAAAATTTTTTATTGTGCTTATCTTCGTCCGAATCAAATTCAAATCGAGAAGCTTTATTGGAATCTGCTGATTGAGATTTTTAAAACAGAAAACTATTTATTTTAAAATTTTTGTGTTCAAACAGAATATTAACCAAATTAATTTTTTAAAACGTAACTTAATGGCAATCGAACCGAATAACTCCTAATACCACGGTTATAGCCTTACCACTGTGCGATTTGCTCGGCTTAATAATGGTAGAATTATAAACAAATAGCAACATGAAATAATATTATGAATCATACAGATTGTACATAACGCTTGATTGTCGATTGGTCGACCTTTAATAATAGACTAGATGAATATTTTCTTATCGTACCTTGCTAAACCAGTCGAGAATCTCGTTACGAACCGTAAACACGACTGTATTCCTATTCTCAATAGTCATTATTTTGCTTTCTTCTCGCACCAATTCCAAATAATTTTACACTTCACGACCACAACCTTAGTAATTCCAAATAACAGCACTTAACACGTTGATCAACTGCACACAATTTTTATAATTTTGAACCGATCTGGTGAGCGAATGCTAATCAACTAACATCTACATTTTTATATATACCAAAAATGAGAATAAATTTCTACGCCTTTTTACGTATTCACACTAATTTCTGAAATACAGTACATATTTATGCAAATAACAGTTACGTAATTTCGCCATCGTTTTTAAACTCTGAGTTTGAGATTTCTCTCGAATAATATGACGAGAGCTATACAATTTATTTTGTTTTATCATTCCCTCAAACTGCAAACAGACCGTTGGTATAATTTAGAAATGCTTACATTTTATTATTATTTTTTTATTTTTTATTTCCGTAAGCAGAGGGTTTGCCCGGTGGCAAAGTGGTCAGCATGCTTGATGCAGCGACTGGAGGTCCCGGATTCGATTCCCGGTGGTGACAAGAAAAAAATTTCACGGCTGGTTTAGGATCAATGAATTAATCACTCATTATCCGAAATGAAACTATGATTATGAAACCTCATTCGAGGCGGCCTGATGGGATATAGTGCCAGAGAGAGAGAGAGAGAGAGAGAGAGAGAGAGAGAGAGAGAGAGAGAGAGAGAGAGAGAGAGAGAGAGAGAGAGAGAGAGAGAGAGAGAGAGAGAGAGAGAGAGAGAGAGAGAGAGAGAGAGAGAGAGAGCGAGAGAGAGAGAGAGAGAGAGAGAGAGAGAGAAGTAGATGGTTTTATGTACACATTTTAAGACTCTACTCTACCAAAATTGTCGCAAATGACGAAATGCGGAAATGACGAATTATGACAAAAAATAGTTCTGAAACATAAATATGACACAAGTACAGCCCAGACGAATTGATTTTCGTTTAAAAACAAAAAGATTGTGCAATTAATTCAGATCATTTTCAAGGTGGATTTTGATTATTCGAAAACACTGCATAATTAAACTTTTTCCATGAATTGGAAGATTCTTTAAATTTCCAACCATCAAGGGTTTACTTTGTGATGTGAAAGCTTACGAGGGTAGTCCTTGTGAAATTTCATTATACAAGACAGTTACACCAAAAGTCCAAGTTTTACCAGTGTATTCCAGATCTCTGTACACATTCGTGGTAAAAGAAGTCGGGGTATTAACCACAACATATACACCCCTCCATTTTATTTCCTACAAGGAAGTTACTTATTCATTCAACCAACTCCATTGACGTATACTTCGAGAAAGGAAACAACGTACTTATTATATTTAAACAAATTAATTTTATTTTAAAGTATTAAGAATGGTCGATAATTTCTTCGTTCGAATCGTCTAGTAAATCGTTTAATAAATAAAATAATTCGATCGGTTTACCAAACCGAAAATATTTTAGCTCTAGTGTCATGTGATCGTCTGCAACAATTTTCACTTTTAATTCTTCCCAATGAAACCGTAATTCTCTACCTTCTATATCTCTAATGTATGGAATTAGACAAGTTGGCAGGTCGTACTCTCGTTCCGGATCGAGATTCTTTGCAAGAGAGTGAAAATACTCTGTAAATATTTCAAAATATTTGGATTCGTCACAAATTTGTCTTAAAATTAGTCTTAACCGTTGACCATATATCCTAGTTTTGGTGCAAATATCTATAATCGCCCGGTTGGATAGTTGGCCTTCATAATTAACAGTACATTCCTCACTTAAATTTTGAAGAACTTGCAGAAAACCGGGCGAATATTCAACATCACAAAATGCTATAAAGCTTAAATCCAAAGATATATTTGACAACATGTTGTCAGACACTTGTAAAAAATTACAATTCTCAACTATAATATTTACCAATTTAGAAAACTTTTGCAAAATAATCTTAAATAAATTTACATCAAACTCCATGCCTTTGAAATATACGACCGCTAAATCTAGCGTTATATTCGGAAGTTCTTGTTCTTCTGTACACAACATTATACAATTATTGAACTCTACACTAGACTCGTTTGTAAAGTTTTTACAAAGCCTTAAAAATACGCCAACGTGTAATTTCATGTTTTCAAAATATGTATATTCAATTTGAATCGGCCGTATCAAAAACACCTCACTTATGAGCTGAATATTACATTCTGAAAACTTTACCTCTGTTTCTTCTGAAATCCTCTCCAATATTTTAATCAATACCTCCAAATCGAAATGAATTTTTTGGAAATTGATCCATTCCGATTTAATTATGATGGCTGGAAACAGATGTAAACGCGTAAAATTAAAATAACAATTTATGAATCCAATTCTCGATGTCACACTAAAATTGGAAAATAATTTTAAGTGAGCCACCGATTTAAATGTCATGTTATGAAATAGAACACTCGACTCGATGAAATTATTTGGCAATGGATCGGTATCGAAATTTATGTTACAGTCGTTTAGCACGATTGTCCAATTTTCTTGTTTAAACAGAGACATCTGTAGATCGACATACATATTAACAAAGTTAATTCTTATTTTTGATTCGTGATTATAATTTTCCACCTTGTTGAGCGGATCGATTATTTCACAACCGTAAAAAAAAGCGAGCGAGTTGTGGTCTAATATATTCAAAATGGCAGCCAAATGTGTTGAGCTAAGCTTCATTTTTTCAAATACCAAGTTTGTTAAATTTATGGCAGAATTTCGATGCACCACATTCGATTTCAACAGCAAATCGCAATTTTCAATGTGAATTTCTGTCGTGCTTGTTATTCTACCTAAAATGTTTAGTAATGTTTGCGTTTCAAGCCGAGACTGAACAAATTCGATATATTCGATCGAGATTCTCGTATTTAATGCGTCATTCGCTTGTTCATCAATCGGAGAGATGTACGAATTTTTAAACCATACCTTAGAATTACGATGCAACTTTCCAAGAATTGTGTACAGCGCGAATAAATCAAAAGTTGTATTTTTAAATATTATTTGTATAGGTTTCGGATCGAAGTGCTGGAACTGATCGTTTTCGAAACGGAAATGACAATTATCGAATAAAATTTGATTTTGAATTTTACAATTTTGTAACATTTGGAAAACGGTCTGCATTTTAATCAGCGTACTTCCAAAGCCAATATTCTGTCCAACCGAGAAACACCAAGGTTCGACTATGTCGCAGGGTGTGAAAGCACACGACTCAAAATAAATAAATCGAGGGCACTGTTGTATCACGTTCGTCGTGGTTTGTTCTAATTTCAACATATCCTCACGTTCGGCGCGCAGAAGGCGACACGAAAAAAAATCCAATAGGTCGATATTTTTTAAAACGCTGATTATGGCAAAGCTAAGATCCATATCACAGAAACGTAGATATCGCATTTTTGGGCTAATTGTAAATTTCTCAATGTTATCTAAAATATTTACTTGGCATCTTTTCAGTTCAATGCCGTTTCCATCAGATTGCTCAAGAATCGCAATCAGCGTATTTAAATTAAACTTAATTTTTTCAAATACTAACTGGCTATTGCGCATCATGCTGAGTAAGGCACATAGAATATGTTTCGGCACATAGTCCAACTCAAATGCGTGTAGTGTTAATGAAGACAAGCCGGTGGCAAATTGGCCCACCATAAAATTGTCTGGTATGTACTTAAGTAAAGCGTTGGTTTTGGATGGAGAACCATTATTTTCAGATTTTAGTATCAATTCAAAAAATTTGTTCCGTCCGTTCATGGAATCGAGTGAACCGTCTATATTGAAATTAAACGAGTAATTTTTGTTTGCATATTTTGGACCATAATCTAAAAAAGTTTTAGGATCTGACTCGTAGTGGTGTATCGCACAAAAGTTTACGATTTCATTATCATTCGCTGGTTTGAAATCAATGTGAATTATTTCGTGATATGCCAACTCGATATTGTACAAATCGGTCATTTCTCGAATTTCGCTTTCTGTGAAAATGTTTGGGATAAAGCATTCGTTAAGAGAGGCATGACATTTTTGGATAAAATGGCGTAGTACATCGGGCGATCTAAACTCTCTCAAATTAGCAAATGACGCTTTATCCTTTTTATAATACACTGCAAAATTTTCCAGAAGAAATTTCTGAATATCGTGCTCTAAGTCTCCATCCCAGCACGAAGTATTAGTTTTATTAGCCATTTCTAGAGATAAAATATCCTCTAGCCCTAAATAATTTAAGAATTTTCCATGAAGCGCTGTCAGTATATTGGTTCCCATTGTTGGTTGAGCCCCATTGTTGTACACCCCGGCCTTCGGAAACGTTATGAATATTGAAGAAGGTACCGCTCCCGTTTCAAAAATTCTCTCAATAATCAACTTTTCGGCTTCATCCAGATCAGACCGAAAATGAAAGAGATGAAATCTAGATCTGATTATGATAAATGTGGTACAATTATATGTCAATGCATGATTGGTTTGCATGATGGCCTTCAATTGCTCTTCAATCCATTCCTGTAAATATAAATACTAGAGATTTAGTTCAATTTTTGACATAAACATGTACCAAAATTACAGACCTTTTCGAATTGGTACCGTACATAATAAGTGTGCGCATTTAGCCACGGCATTTTGTACCTCGTTATTTCACTTGTGTTTTGTACAAAGTCCATCGCTGCCTTGAATTGAGTTTCTTCTCCGTTGATTTTGAATTCTGTGGAACTGATGAAATGCCCATTATTCGATTTGCATTGGACCACACCTGGATCACAGTTTTCATGGACGAGCTGTATATAAAAAATATTGGCAATTAGAAAGTTATTTCAACAATTTGCGGAGGAAATCTCAAAAGTGGTTTCTTCTCTTGTCCTAAATTATTGAATAGCAAGCTAAACAAAGGTTTATGTTGTGCATTAATTGCAGTAATGGACATCAGCAAGAATTTATCCATATGAATCGAACAGAATCGACCTATCATGTGAACAATGTTATATTCATTGGAAATTGAGATTATGATATATAATTCGCTAGATCAACTGGTTTATACTTTATACAAAAGCATAAACAATTATGACATTAAGATGTTTGCACAGATTTTTCATTCGCTATATCGCAAAGTCAAAAAAAGTAGTTTTTAAATAATCTCTGATCCGGATGAAACTTCAAACTTAAGCTTTTCTCAAAAACTGGGAGATTCCAGAGATTTTTGGTTGAAAACGGTCCACCAGAAGTGGCAGCCACCTTAGGAGCTTTTGCTTTTTTGCAAATAATTTGAAAACCATATCATTTACGAGAAAAACGATTGTAAACTAAAGGAATTTAAATTAATTTTGCCATAATACCGGTCCAGATCAATTTTCCATAATTTAAGCGGAAATAACAATTTTTGACAAATATGAATGAAAAATTAAATACTTATACATGAAATTGGCTTGTACTTTTACATCAAACTACCTCACAATTTAACAGTGTCTTCATTTTTTGGCAGATAATCCCTGTGTTGATTTTGGTACGAGAATTTTGATTTTCGTGATTAAATAACGCCTTCAACGTATAGAAGATTATCTCTGTAATTGTGTTTTGTAATTTGGCGGTATCACCAAAACTGACACCACTGCAGTGCATCGAATGAGAGGTTAATTAAATCCTCCAAAAATGTACAACGGTTTATAAGAGAATGTGGTCAGACTCTCTATAATGTGCGCAGTATGTTATAATACAGGTTGTTATTTTATATCGCACTAATTAAATAAAATATATTACACGGAAACTTTTTTTAATTACAACGTTATTTTTATTTACGTTATGAAAAACTCGTTCACGATTTTTATGTACAATTAAAATAACTTTCTTTTTGGATTTTTAAAATCATAATGAATAAAAATAATCGAACAAAAAAAGTTTTTGTTTTTTTGCCACAACCTACCATGGTAGATCGGGTTTTTATTATCTCTTCCATAATTTTAGCGAGTTCATTGCAATTTTACCAATTTGACAATTAAATTTGTCGTTTAAGTTTATAAACATCGCCACAATACTCTCTCCCCTATAAATTCGGAAGGATTTATGAAAATACAAGTCATCGAGGCCGAAAAAATAACCAAATTAAAGAACTGACGGTGATCCAGAAGCTGCTTTCAGTCAAAACGTACCGGTGATCTAATTTTTTTCCCAGTCCTGGTTTGAACTAGATTCTTCGGTGGAAGATTCAAACGAACGAATTTCCTCACAAAATCCGACCTTAAAAATACGTGTGAACACGTTGAACGCTCTTTGCTTACAGAAGTTTTTACATTGGAGTGCCTGGTTGCCGGAGACGATCTAATCTCATCAAAATGTTTTTTAAGATTATTTACAAAATCATTCTGAAGAATTTTATCGGTCGAAAAAGAATTTAAAAATGGGCCAGGCACCCTCAACGTACTTCCGTAAACAAGTTCAGCAGGAGAAGTTTTCAATTCCTCACTATATAACGTGCGTAAACCTAACAGTACGGTTGGCAAGAACGTTACCCCAATCAGATCGCTCGTGACACATGATTGCAATCTTTAACGTTCTGTGCCATCTCTCAATCATACCGTTGGACTTTGGGGTATAAGCCGTCGTTCTTACTCGCCTGAATCCGATCAACGCTCACAATTCATTAAAAAGACAAGACTCAAACTGCAACCCTTGGTCGGTGACTATAACGTTTGGTACCCCGAAGCGTGAAATCCATGTGGAGTATACCGCAGAAGCGACAGTAGCTGCAGTAATATCAGGAACTGGAACTGCCTCACCCCACCTCGTATACCTGTCGATTTATGTAACGCAATACCGCTGATTGTCAGAAATAGGCAAAGGACCAATGATGTCTAAGTGAATTTCTGCGAAGCATTGCGAAGTTAATTGATAAGATCCGAGAGGTGAAACGGTGTGTCTTGAAATTTTGGACTTCTGACAAGCTAAACAGGATTGTGCCATAGTTTTTGAATCTTTCGTGATGGAGGGCCAGATGACATTTTTCGTCAATAATTTAGTTGTTGCTTTAATTCCAGGGTGTGAAAGATTATGAAAGGCTTCAAAAACTTTTTTCCGAAATTCAATTGGAATAAAAGGTCTTTGATTAGCTGTCGAAATATCACAATATATAGTTTTGTTAGAGTTAAAACTCAACGGAACTTGGACAAACTTTAAAGTTAAATTATCGCCCATCAGATCTTTAAGCTCGACATCATTGGTTTGGGTATCCGCGATTTGTGCATAATCTATACTTTCAGGAATAGAAATTAGATTAATGCGGGAAAGTGTATCTGCGACGACATTATCTATGCCTGATATGTGTTGGATGTCGGTTGTGAACTGCCCGATGAAACCCAAATGTCGGAATTGACGCGGTGATGCTTTTCCTGGATTCTGGCAAAAAGCGTAGACAAGTGGTTTATGGTCCGTAAACTGTTGTCCTTCCGAAAGATATGTCAAATGCTTGATGCCAGAGTACGCTGCTAACAACTCTCTGTCATAAGTACTATATCTTTGTTGCGTTTCATTAAGACGAACCGAGAAGAAACTGAGTGGTTGCCAAATACCGCCGATATACTGTTGAACTAGCTTTACACAATTTATCCTTACAATTGTGGAAGGCATCAATGGACTCTGCTGACCAATTAATTGGAATTTTACTATTTTTCTTATAATCTTTAAGAAAATCATTAAGTAAAATTTGATCAGCCGCGGCGTTTGGAATGAAACGTCTGTTGAATTAATCATCCCCAAAAATCTTTTGAGTTTATTAACCGTTAAGGACGTTCAAAATTTTTGTAAAATGCCATTTGCATTAACAAAATGTCCAAATTTAACTTCAGGTGAAGCGAAGACACATTTTCCAGGATTGATTATTAAACCTTTGTCTGATAATTTTTGGAAAACTAATTCGAGATGCGCGTGATGCTCCTCGAAAGTTTTAGACGCTATCAGAATATTATCTAAGTAGATGAATGCGAAATTAAATCCTAACAATACGGAATGCATGAATCTCTGAAAAGTTTGTGCTGCATTCCTGAGACCAAAAGTCATTTTAGTGAATTCAAGTAAACCGAAGGGAATCGCAATAGCGGTTTTTGGAATTTCAGACGGTTCAATAGGGATTTGATGAAAAGCTTGGACAAGATCAAGAGTCGAAAAAACTGTACATCCTTCAAGCTGGTACGAAAAATCTTGAAGATGTGGAATAGGATAACGATCTGGAATTGTAACACGATTCAGACTTCGGTAATCTCCACATGGTCTCCAATATCCATTTTTCTTCAAGACAAGATGCAAAGGACTAGACCATGCACTATTACTCGGACGACAAATTCCTAGTGCCATCAGATTTTCGAATTCCTGTTTTGCAATCGTTAATTTATCAGGTGCCAAACGTCTAGTTTTACAAGAAACCGGTGCTCCAAAAGTTTCCAGCCGATGAGTGATCATATGCTTAACTGGTTCGACGTTTAGGGAGTTTGTCATAATTTCTGAGAATTTAGAAAGAAGTTGCTGGATTTGATTATTCACCTGAGATTTGTCTAGTTGAGACAGTGTTGACTCGGCGGTGAGAGATGTAGAACCAACAGTGAACAATGATGTCGTTGGATCTAGAAGACGATGTTTGCCAAGATCAACTATCAAACCAGAACTTTTAAGGAAATCAGCACCAATAATGGGCAGCGAGACATCTTCCACTATAAATTCCCACTTGAAATTACGCCGTAACCCAAAATCTAAATTTAGAATTTTTGTTCCATAAGCTTTAATTGGCAGCGAATAATTTGGAGGTAGTAAATGCCTGTGGAATGTGACAAATTTTGAGTGGAACAACCGAAACGTCAGCACCAGTGTCTATTAGAAATGCAACTCTTGAATTGGCATCATGAATTAATAGAAGACTGGTGGTAGGTTCATCAGTAACGGCCGTCACGTCCTGATGAACATTTAAAAATCCTTCTTGATCGACTGACCTCCGCAGGTTTTATCATAAAATTTACAGCCAGACTGGCATTTCTGAGCCTTTTCACCAAACCGAAAATGATAAAAATATAAATCGAATTTTGGGTTCTAGATCTCGAACGAGAATTTGTTTGACCTCTACTATTTGAACGAAATCGAGATCTAGGGTTAACCATAGATTCAATTTCAGCCAAAATTTTAATTCTAAAGTCTTCTAATTTAGCGTACTTAAATTAGAAGCATCAGAAATGCCAGCTGGATCAACATACCCGTTAGATGCTGCAGACGAGGATGGGCCGAAAGGGTTGCACGATTTAACAGCATTTAACCCTAACGGTGGCATCACCTCCATCATGTTATCGGCTCGTGCTGCTAAAACATCTAACGTCACGTAGTTTTCAAAAGTGGTTAGTATAACCTGAATCTGCGAAGGCAACCTCTTCATCCAAAGTTGTCTGAGCAAGTTGTCATTGAAATTACTGCCAGCGTTCAAGCGTATTTGACTTAGCAATTGTGACGGCTTTTTATCCCTCAAAGTCAGGTTCGTCAGGACTTTATTAAGGCGTGACATCCCTGACTCGCCCAACACGCGAATCACTTCCTCTTTGAAAACCGAATAAGGAAGTGTATCCTTATCGCGAAGAATTAAATCAGCGAAACGATCATGCAGTCTCGCATCCAACGCCCCCACTGCATGAGAGAACCTGGTGGTCTCCAATCTCCAAATTTGGATTTTGGACCCCAGTCCAACCAGGTCCCGAACCAGACTGCCCAGACGATTGAACAACTCCTGTATCCTGGAATAAATTTTGAGCTTGCAGAAACAATTGAAACTGTTCTGCGAATAAATTTTGCAGTTGCGATGCAGAATTAATTGGATCTGCAGAACTTGCATCTCCATAATCCTCGTCATTTATCGGGGAGTTGGATGGAGTATCAGACGACATTTATAAACTCAAACCGAAACGCGAAACAAACAAGTAGAAAAAAAAATGAATTAAGTAAAATGCCGAAGTTAATTTTAATTTTTAAATAAAATTTTATTTGGGAATTTAAAAAAAAAAATTGAACTCACTAAAATTAAGGAAAAAAAACTTTTCCCGATCTACTCACGTTTACACTTTGTTGTGATCCGTTGATGATTATCCTGCCGGCTGATGTCTTGATGACTTGTCCCATGTACCGCAACTGCTGTTAATACCACTGTTGCAATAGTTATGGTAATTTTGTTGTAACGGCTGTTGCACTGCTTGGAGTACTTCACAGCTGAATTTAAAAATCCTCGATAAAGAAAAACATCCGTGGTCTGCTGCCGTATTCTAATGCACACGATTAAATTATTAAATCAGGTTGTTATTTTATATCGCACTAATTAAATAAAATATATTACACGGAAACTTTTTTTAATTACAACGTTATTTTTATTTACGTTATGAATAACTCGTTCACGATTTTTATGTACAATTAAAATAACTTTTTTTTTGGATTTTTAAAATCATTATGAATAAAAATAATCGAACAAAAAAACTTTTTGTTTTTTTGCCACAACCTACCATGGTAAGATGAGTGGCTGTGAGACGAGTGGCTAAGATTAATTGAAACCTGCCATGAGCGTTCGTCATAATCTAGATTGCAAATTACGTTGAATTACTTTAAAGTTTGAACATAAAACGTATATGATTAGGTTGCCTTCGATGTATATGGACACATAATTTAAATTACGATTGAACGTTGAATAAACTGGTAAACGTCATCTGCGATCTATTACAATCATAAAGGCTGTACATCGAAATGCAATTGCTCCAGATCGACTGATGATCTGTACCGAATATTAATACAACAAATCTGCAGTGAACTTAGTAGCAGATCGATGATTAAGTTATCATCGGATTTTGGAAATTTTTGGTGTTGTGTTAGTGATTTTATATTATAATATTTAGTAAATAACACAAAACTAGAACGACTAAATTGTTGTTACTTTTACAAGTGGATTTTCAATATTGTGATACCAAATAAATTTTCCGGCAAAATCCAGGCACTTAAGTGATACTAATTTGGAAGTGTGGCAACAATCGCATAGTTTCGTGACATATTTTACAAATAAACACGTACCTGACAAAACCAATCCACAATCTCGTTGTGAACGGAGAATACGGCACTGTCATTGGATTGGTTTGACATTAATTTTGCAATAAATTCGCACGAGCACAAACAAAATTCTCTTCGGAAAAAACTGTTTAAACAAAACACTTGGTTTATAATTTTATATTACTTAGCATTTGGAATGAAGTCGTAACTTAAACTGGCTTCACTTAACTATACTTTACTATATTCAATTTATTGCAATTTCATGACCCGCACGATTGAAAATAGCGATTTTGATAATGATAAGTAATTTACAAAATCGGTTTACAAAATATCACGTCCGCACACTTTGGTATTTCTTACTTCTGTTCTAATTCTAAGAAACACACACAAATGTGATAAGAGAGAATCGGCTCAAGATAATTGCCTCTCTATCTATTTTATTGTATCTATTTTAGGTTTTTCGTCGTTTTGTATTTAAATAAAATTTTGTTGTTGAACAGCACATAACTTTGTAATTATTTCTAGCATTTACGTATAGAGTGCGCTAATCTGTGGCAATTCAGAAAAACCACTTATCTTAGTGTTATGTTCGGGAATAGATAATTCTTATTTATCTAATGAAACACTGGATGTTTTTCAATATACTTTTTATTATTACTTTTACTTCTTCTTTTTCCATCAGCTCCGTCACTGTTCTAATCCAATAATAATCACTTGAAGTTATCTCAAATTCATTTACATAATTCTAAAATAACCAGAGGGTTACGTTCAGTATAAACATATTTACACACATAATACTCTCATTCTAAGATTTTTGTTATTTAAAACTCTTATACATATTGGCTTTTTAATCACCGCCTAGGTAACGCCACTTCCTATGAGGGCGAAAGGTGATATTTCTTTATACGAGAAACAGCCTCACTCCATTAGGTATTCGCCATTTAACGCAAAGTGGCTGACATCTGACGAAATATGTTGTAACTAGAGCGAAAGGTGATGACTGGATCACAGATTAGTGTGAAGTTTCTGACAAAATAACAAAAAACCTCACAACAGCCAAAAAGGGAAAATGAAACCACTACACTTTTCTAAAAATCGAATATGAATATATCAAGGTCGTATTTTGTTATTTTTTACCCATATTTTGATATTTGGTGATACATAATATCATATAGTATAGACTCAGTTTTAATAAAATAACTAAATTAAAAATAAATTATAATAAAAAGAGCTCATTTTAGTGAGTAAGAAAATAATATAATCTAAAATACATTATTACGAATTTGTTGATTGTTTCACCGATTTACACTAAACCAAATATAATATTGCCGATCTCATATACATTTTTTCGCCAATTTTTTTTAAAAGATGGAACCAATGCACAGTAACCACACCATGCGGACACTTTTTTCATTAAAAAGTTTAGCTAAGACAACAATTTTTGTGAGACATCTAACGTTACATGAACAAAATTTTACGAACTTTAAATTTTTGTATCGATCTTTTTTTTTCGACGATTTGCACATGCTGGATGCACATGTTGAAGTATGTGCATATACTTGTTGAATAAAAACGTAAACAAGAAGCAAGGCAAGATCAAGTTTGAATTTCTACAATGGTTTTTGTACGATGTTTTTGTAAACGGTTAATCGACACAACATGCATTATTGGAGTGTTACAAATCTGCACTGGCTTCGTCAAGTTGAACATCAGCGTCCTTGGACTGTCAACGTGTGGTGTGGAATAATTGGCAACAAACTCATAGGCCCCCACATTATTGAAGGCAACTTGAATGGTCAAATGTACCGAAACTTTTTGGAAAATGAACTGCCAATATTACTTGAAAATTTGAGCTTAGAAGTGAGACGGAACATGCGGTTTCAACATGTTGGTTGTCCTGCACACTATTCGGTGGTGGCACGTGAAATGCTTGATCGTGATTTCAATGGTCGCTGGATCGGTAGAGCTGGTCCGGTAAATTGGCCCGCCAGATCACCAGATCTTACTTCGCCAGATTTCTTTTTGTGGGGCTATCTCAAAGACAAAGTTTACAAACAATAACCAACAACACATCTATATAGCGAGCCGCTTGATACAAATTAGACGCCCACTTCAGCCACCCATAACCGGGAGAACAGACGCCGATTTACTTTTGATGTTACGGGGTCAATAACTCGCCGAGTCGTGTAGTGTTAATTACTATTGGTATAAATATGGTATATGAATGTCCATAAATATGGATAAGATCATTTTTGATATTTCGGTATTATTGAGGCATCCTATCAGCCCATCAAGCTTCAGTTTTGAATATTGAAAATGCGTAATATTCTTTTAACATCGTTTTGTGACATTTTGCTCAAGCCTCTTTCAAGTTGTTAGTAGAAAGCATACATGGCTTAATCGTTAACGTTTGATAAATCGAACGGGAACGGCGACATACTTTCATATTGTAACAAACTATGTATAGTTGACCAAGTACTTTTTATTTACAAAATGTTTTACAAATTTATTACGAGTAGTCTATAATCTGTTCATCCGAATCGTCCGGCAAATCGTTCAATAAATAAAATAAATCGATCGATTTACCAAAACGAATAAAATCTAGTTTAACAGTCATGTCATCGACCGCAATTAATTTAACTTTTAATTCTTCCCAACTATATAAAACTTTACCTTCAATGTTCTCACTGTATGGAATTAGATAAGCTGGCAGATCGTATTCCTTTTCCGGATCGAAAATCTTTGCTAACGGTTGAAAGAATTCTGCAAATAATTCGAAATACATTGAACTGTCGTAATGTTGTGTCGGCAGCCTTAATCGTTCACCACACACAGAAGTTTTTGTGCAAATTTCTATTATCGCTCGGTTCGAAATGTGGCCTTCGTAGTTCACGATACATTCACCGTTTAAATTTTGAAGGACCTGTAGAACTCCGGGAGAGTATTCAACATTATAAAATTCTATATAAGTTAAACTCAATGGATGGTTTGACGGCATGTGCTCGGGTATAAAATCACAGTTTTCTACTATAACATGCATCGTTCTAGAAAATGTTTGTAAAAGAGTCTTAAATAAATTTACATCAAACTCCATATCTTTAAAATAAATGACCGCTAAATCTAGAGTTATGCCAGGTAGTTCTTGTGGTTTTGAACACATCATTTTACAATTGTTAAACTCTACACAGGATAGGTTTGTAAAATTTTTACAAAGTCTTACAAATATCGCAACATCCAGTTTCAAGTTCTCAAAATAAGTACTTTGTATTCGGATAGGTCGTATAGCAAATACCTCATCTATGAGCCGGATATTGCATTTAACAAATTTGACAACCGTTTCGTACGATATCCTCTCCAATATTGTAACCAAAACTTCTAAATCAAATGATACTTTTATGAAATTGATTGATTTTGATTTAATTACGATGTTTGGAAATAGATGTACACTCGTAAAATCAAAAGAACAATTTATGAATGCAATTCTCGACGTCTCACTAAAATTTGCAAATAATTTTAAGTGAGCGACCGAATCAAATTTCATTAGTTCAAATACAATATTCGGCTCGATTAAATTATTCGGTGATAAATCGGTTAACAAAGTACAGTTGATCAGTACGAAGGTGCTTGTTTTTTGCTGGAATAAGGCCATCTGTAAATCTATAGGCATGTTATAAAAGTAAACTGTAATGTGCGACGTCTGATTAAAATTGCACAGTTCATTGAATGGGTCGATGATTTCACATGCATAAAAATTAACAATTGAGCCTTCATCTAAAATATTTGAAATGGCAGCCAGATGGTTTGTGGTTAGTTGCATGGATTTAAAAATTAGTTCGGTTAACTTAACCGAAGAATTGCGATACACCAAATTCGAATTTAAAAACAGAATACAATTTTTAATAAGAATTTTAGTCGTACTCGTAGATATGCTGCCTAAAATATTTAATAATGTTTGCGTTTCAAGCCTACAATCTATAAATTCGATATATTCGATCGAAATTTTTGGGCTTAGCACGTCTTGGACATGTTCAGCTGTTGGGTATATATAGGAATTTAGTAGCCATACAGAAGACTTATTATGCATTTTCTTAAGAAACGTGTACAGTGCAGGTAAATCAAATGATGTATTTTTAAAAATTACCTCTACCGGTTTCGGATCAAAGTGTTGCAGCTGATCGTTTTCGAAACGAAAGTGACAATTATCGAAAAGTAATCTATTTTGAATTAAACAATTCTCTAAAATTTCAAAAACTGTTTGTATTTTAATTTCTGTGCTTCCAAAACCAATATTATGCCCAACCGAAAAACATCCTGGTTCCACAATGTCGCAGGGTGAGAATGCGCAAGATTCAAAGTAAATATCATGAGCACAGTGGTGCATTTCGTTCGAGTCTAGCCGTAATTTCGCTATATCCTCCCAATTGGTTGTCAGAATCCGGCAACCATAAATATCCAATAAGTCGATATTTTTTAAAACACTAAGTATGTTAAGGCTGATGTCCATGTCGCAGAAGCGCAAAATTTTCGTATTTGACTCGTTCGTAAACGCCGTAATGCTAGTTACAACATTGACCTTGCATCTTTTAAGTTCAATGCAGTTTTCTTGCGATTGGTCAAGAATCATAATCAACGTATTCGTATCAAAATTAATTTTTTCAAATATTAATTGGCCATTGCGTGTCATATTCAGGAGGGCATGAAAAATATCGTTCGGTACATGATTAAGATCAAACCCGTATAACGTAATCGCCGGGGATACGTTGGGAAATTGGCCCATCATAAAATTTTCCGTCACGTATCTAAGTACTGCATTGGTTTTTGCTGATGAACAATTATTTTCGGATTTTAGTATCATTTCAATAAATACATTAGAACATTTCACCACATCGAGTGAATCGTCCATATTGAAATTAACTGTAAAATTTTGTGTGGCGTATTTTGGGCCAAAATCTAAAAAACTCGAGGGATTTGGTTCGGTATGGTAGACGGCACAAAAATGTACGATTTCATTTTCATTCGTTGGTCTAAAATCAATATGAAATATATCGTGATACGCCACTCGAATATTATATAAGTGAGACAGTTTTTGAATCTCGGTTACTGTCAAAATATTTGGAATAAAGCACTCATTCAGTGAGGCATGACACTTTTTAATAAAATGGCAAAGCACATTGGGCGATCGGAACTCTCTTAAATTTACGAAAGACGCTTTATCGTCCTTATAATAAACGAAAAAATATTCGTGAAGAAATTGCTGAATATCGTGATCCAAATCGTCGTCCCAACATGAATATTCGGTCTTATTGGCCATTTCTAGCGATAAAATATCTTCTAGGCCTAAATAGTATAAAAATTTGCCATGAAATGCGGTCAATATATTTGTTCCAAACGATGATTGTATTTGGTGTTTGTGCCCGCCCGTTTTCGGATACGTTATGAATAGTGATGAGGGTCCAGCCCTAAATTTAAAAATCTTATCAATTATCGACTTTACAGCAACATCAAGATCGGATCGGAAATGGAACAGGTAAAATGTCGATCTAATTATAGTAAATGTGGTACAGTTGTATGTAAATGAGTGACTCGTTTCCGTGATGGGTTTTAATTGTTCTTCAACCCATTCCTGTAAATATATAAATAGATTAATGCAAAATATTGATTTACAAAAATCAACAACAATATCAAACCTTTTCACTTGGTAGGCGTACGTAGTAGGTATACTCGTTAAGCCACAGCATTTTGTAACTCGTTATTTCACTAAGTTTTTGGATAAATTCAACTGTTTCATTAAGTTTAGTTTCATCTCCGCTGAACTCAATTTCTGTTGGAGTTGTAAAATGTCCATTGTTAGGTTTGCATTGAGCATGGATATCAGCTCCGCTATTTTCAGACACCAACTGTGGATTTAAAAAAAAAATTGTTTGGTAAATATAATGGAATTTATCTGTTTGCTCAACACGTTTGCAATATACTATGGGTCTGTTTTATAATTTAAGCGAGCAGACAGTGCGCTGTTAAAAAATACTCTATGCTTTTTATCCAACCTGAGTAATTTTACGCTCCGCACTGCGTTTTTCTTTGTGAACTGTGGTTACACCGCTTGTACTCGATTCGTTTAATTTTACTGTGAAATCGATGTCCGGTGTACGAAGAGTGAGCGAAGTAAAAAACAATTTATTACTCTATGCACACCGGATCAGTTGACCCTGTACAACCTTTGCTCGGTACAACCTTTGCTCGGTGTTTTCAATCAATCTTCGTCTACTCAATCATTTTTAATCCTGGATGAAGTTTGACCAATTATTGATGATGGTGCTTCCGAATCGAGCAATGATAACGTTGTTTGATAATTTTCTTTTATAACCACAAGGAAGTGGTCGTCTACGAACGAAATGTTAAAATGACGCTTGTATATTCTAACCAGCAGAGCCGATTTTTGATAGGTATGAAATCCAGTCACGAACTGGCGATATCGGTTGTTTATTAGAAACCCAACTCCAAATGGGATTTGTTAGTATTGTTGCTTTAAAAGAGCGTGCATCAAAATTCATTATAATCAACGATGTTATTGTCAACCAGTCGTGTACATGAAGGTTCTCCGCATATGATACTCAGGCTGAGTACATTCCGTGTTCCGAGTTTTAAGGCATACTCCTAAATTCGTGTTCGAGATTTATCCAAGGCTTATGTTTAGGTTTCGTAACAATTTGTCTTTCATTGGTTGGGTTGTTAGCTCAACGCAAACTAATAAAGGATTTTTCCCTCACACAATATGCCTATCCTTTTTATTAGGTGGTTACCGGTGGTCGAGCCGAGTCCTGTGTTTATACTGCTATTTAAAATGCAACCTGACCAACAGCTCAGCCATTATCATTCATGGAACGTAGACGATTTGAATATAAAAATTCAAAGTCATATCGCTGGCCAATTGCATTCATTTAAGTCGAGCGATTCCATTACAGATCCAGATGAAAACGTTAATTATCCAATTGAATTCCTGAATTCATTGGATTTGCCCCAGGAATGGCGCCGCACAATTTGCAGTTAAAGGTCAGTTCGGTGATAATCATGTTACACTCCCTGACCCAACCAAAACTATGCAATGGAACAAGACTCACTGTTAAGAGGATGATGAACAACGTGATTGAAGCAACGATAATCATAGGAAAGTTCTAAGGCCAGGATCTTCTGATTCTGAAGATTACCATTGATTCCAACCAGGTTGCCGTTTCAATTTAAGCGTGTTCAATTTCCGGTTCATTTTGCATTCGCAATGATGATTAATAAAACGCAAGGCTAATTGTTGGAAGTGGGTGGAATAAATGTTGAAATGATGTTCGTTTTCTCTCCGGACAGCAAGGTATAATTAATATAGTTCATCATCAAGCGATGCTATGAATGCATTATTAATTGGCTGCAGAAGTTGTGAGATTTGACAACTCTCGATTCCTTTCAGAAACGTTATTACAGTCTATGCTGATAAACCAGCAACAATAGAAGGATTAATTACAGTTATTGATTTTACAAAATTATAAAGTAAAACAATAATGTGCCAAATGCACTGCTAAGTCAAAATCATTTATTCATTTATCATTTAAAAACCAGGGCTGGCCCTGCGGATCTAGGGGCTCCATACAAATTTGTGGGTCCCGCATCAAGGAGCCCATTCTATTGCATTCCTCCAAAGTTTCAATTTTTCTGGTTCAATGCTTCCGGTCATGCTGCCGATACTGAATACAGTACCTGATGATTTCCTGTCATGCACAATCTCCTTATTTCAAAGTAATTCTAATTTCTCCCGTGCCACGCCGGGTAATTCAGCTAGTTTTAAATAAAATCTTTTTAAACTATAGTCATTTTAAGAAGAATTGGGTGTCCATTAAAATGATATTTTATCCGAAAAAGCCGAAAAAAACTTAAAACATATAGTCATTTTAGTTTCAGAGCATCAAATGATACATTCAATGAAGTTCTGGAAGATAATTCGTTTAAAGCTACTTTTTTCGTTACAGGCCACTTTAATAAATAAATTGATTCAGCTCTGGCTGCTTAATCAAGAATTTTCTGTACTTCAATTCGAATATTTAGTTAATTAGTTAGTTTAATATTTCTTGGCCTATTATACAAATCGAGACGTACCTGAATAAACCAATCCACGATCTCGTTATGAACCAAAAACTAAATTCTGCCTTTACGATAGTTCGACATTATACTCAAGTTTGCAATAAATTCGTACAAACAGAAAACCAAATTTTCTTCCGGCAAAGGCTATTTATTTACACAAAATTGTTTATAGTTTTAAATTACAAACTTAGTTTACCACTTGACATGCACTTGGAACTATAAATTAATCGCACTTTTACTTCATTTTATTACAACGACACTCGCACAACTGGAAATATTGGCGCAATTTTGATAATTTTTACTATTTATGAAGTAATGTTTAAATTTAGATTGCAAAATATCACGTCCGCACACTTCAGTATTTTGTACGTTAAAGAAACACAAAAAAAAATCAAAGAGAATCGACGCAAAATTGTTACCTCTGTTTATCATATTTGCTAAATTAAAAATAATCTCTGTGCGTATCGCTCATTGCGCACTGTAAAACGATCGATTATCGTCGTTTTGCTTTAAAACACTTTACATTGGGATATACAAAATATAAGATAATTTGTTATTTAGAAACAGCACATAACTGCCTAATTATTTTGATAACACAATAGATTTGTAAATATCCTAAAAATTCACGAAGAAACAGTATTTTATTTGTTAAGTATCATGGGGCCCACATTCCAGACATCAAATTTGGAGGTTCTTGATTCCACAACAATTCACTTACCTGAGTGGGTTTATTTCAATTGTATCGTAGCGCATACGTACGTCCATTACTAGTCTACACTATGCAAATTCTCTGATATTTTCTATCAGGGTATCAATGTATGTGTGAGTATTTTATATTAATTTTGACATTATCAGCAAATTATCAGGATAAATTATTATTCACGATAAATTATCATGAATTATTACGAAATATCATCCTTCTGAGGTTATGTTTCATCACTATAAATTTAGTTCTCCGTGTTAAGAGATCAGTTGGTGTTAAATTCGTGTGCCAGTTCGTGACAAAAACAAATAATGGACAGACGTAAGCAACTCCTAAAAAGTTACTTATATTAAAGAAAATTGAAGAAATAGAGCGAAAAGAAAAGACGAGAGTTTTGGGTGAATCCGTTCCTGACGAAAAAAGCTACGATCTCATTATAAGAGGATTTATTACAAAGTCTTCTATGGGGAAATAATAAATCATTTAAAAATTTTACAAGCAACAGTAGGTTAGGTTAGGTTAGAGTGGCTGCTATCGCACACTTAGGCCAGTAGTGGCTCATTGTGATACCACAGGATCCTCTCTCCCCTTTACTCCCGCTGAAACCATCCAGAGCTACTTATGTAGCTTAAAATATCTTGCATTCCACAGCCCGCGAGTTCCGAAAGGCTGTCCATACCGTACACACCTAAATACTTATGCATACTGTATGATAGTGCCGGACACGAGCATAGGAAGTGATCTAACGTCTTTTCCTCCTCTTCGTCTAAACAACTTCTACAAAAGTCATTCGTCTGTAGACCCAGCCTTCTTGCATTTTCGCCAAAAAGGCAGTGTCCAAGTGATTGCGACTGAGCGCCGATTTAACGTTTTTTAAACATAACTTAAAGCTCCTGGCTATTTACAGTAACTAATAAATTTTAATTATTCTGCATCCTTGATTCAAACATGGCTGCTACATCTTTTATAGAACGATGTGGTGATATTTTATCACGTTTTGTTATCTGCGAACACTTTATCGATTTTTTTTTTTGCTATAGGTCTCCCCAGACCTGCCCTTTCCGGCTGCATCTGCAAAGTCGTACCATACCTAACTAGTTTGTCCACCCTACAGTTTCCCGTGGCGTCCGAGGGACCAGGGACCCAGATTATCTCAATGCTGAAATACTCGCTCATCTCATTAAGAGATGATCAAATTGCTGTCAGTAAAAGCCAGTCTAATGCCGTTCACGGTAGGAGGACTAACTACCGGAATTTTATATTTCTTAGTAAAAAGTACCAGGTCTCTCTCGGAAGGGTTGATCCCTAATCCACATTTGCTGGCCCATTTCGTAACGATCAGGAGTGCATTCTGCATAATATCCCTAATCGTATCCAGATATTTACCTGAGACAGCTATCGCTACATCATCCGCATACGCTACCCCTATCCCCCTCTCTCCAGTTCCAAGAGCAATCCATTCATCAGAACACTCCAAAGAAAGAGGGACATTACACCTCCTTGCGGGGTTCCTCCAACCATCCGCCTTCTAATGGTGGCCTCCCCCAGTTTCGAGGTAATAATCCTGCTTCCAACATCTGATTTATCAACCTACATATAGGGTAGTCCACGTTCAAAAATAACAATCCTTCCATGATCGCCTCCGTTTTTACATTATTAAAGGCACCCTCAATGTCGAGAAATGCCACCATACAGAACTCCTGTGAGTAAATTGACTTCTTAATCATGCGTACCAGATCGTGCAGAGCTGCGTCTACCGACTTCCCCTTACAGTACGCATGCTGCGACATTGTCCAACTCCTGGGCACAATTTTTGATTGAATACCTATATCTACCAACCTTTCCAAAGTTTTCAACAAAAAAGATGATAGACTAAAAGGTCTCAGATCCTTTGGATAGGCATGTGAGTTTTTTCCCATTTTCGGGATAAAGACCACTCTGACCTCCGTCCATTTTCTAGGAATATCGACCAGTTTCAGGCATCCCCTGAAGATACCTTCCAGCCAGGGGAGGATGACAGCCGAGTTGCTCTCGGCCCGCCGATTTATAAGGCTTAAACCCGTTCGGCACCCACCGGATTCACTTCCTATCCACGATGCCCTCCATTTCTATTGAAGGTGTTACTCGATGAGCTCCAGGCTCTATCGAATCATCATAGCTTCCCGGAAAATGGGTCTTGATGAGGAGCTTCAATGATTCCGCACTTGAAGCTGTCCATGACCCGTCTGGTCTAATTAATTAACTAGGACTGGTTGGGTCCTAGTCTAATTAAATAACTAGGACTGGTTGGGTTTGGGGGCAAAGGCCTAGATTCATACCCCCACGCTGGTGCTCCCTGGGCAACGCTAAATGAATCAGGCGGTGTAGTGGAGACGAGCAGACTAAATCCTGTTTATAGTCATGGACACTACATGTCAAGGCGGGCCATTGGCGCCTCAAAACCAATACCAAACCAGCGTCTGATCTCCAGGCTAGGAGCGGCTGAAGCGGGCGTCTGTCTTGTATCAAGCGGCTCGCTATATAAATGTGTTTCAAGGTAGGACTGGATGCCTTAAGATTCTCACCAGCACGTGACCCTCACACGTAATAAGCGGGTTGAGCGGCAGGCCAACAACCTTCTCTCATAAAAACATTTAAGTTATGAACCCTAAACAAAGGCCTCGGATTACCATATCGGATTCATCACAAACTCGACCTCGGAAATTGTACACGGACAACGCTTTAAAAATGGGAACATGGAACGTGCTTAGCCTCTTAAGACCTGGAGATCTCCGGAACCTTTCGAACCAAGCAAAGAGTTACACATTAGACGTACTTGCATTACAAGAGCTTAGATGGTCTGGGAGTGGGATCCATGACACCACCAATGGTTACACTCTTCACTACAGCGGCCATCAGAACGGAGGAGAATTTGGAGTTGGCTTCCTCATCCATCGGCGCGTGAAGCACCATATCATCGATTTCCGCCCTATCAACATGCGGATATGCACGGTCAGACTTCGCACTAAGAAATTTAACATCACGATCGTTAATGTGCATGCACCCACTGAAGATAAATTAGATGACATCAAAGATCTCTTCTTTGTCGAGCTCGAAGAAGTCATCAACAACATACCGCACCACGACATTAAAATCATCGTGGGCGACTTTAATGCAAAAATCGGTAGGAGTGCAGAAAATACATCGCACATCGGTCCCAACAGCCTGCATCTAACTAGTAACAACAACGGCCAACGCGTCATCGACCTGGCAATAACGTACAACTTAGTTGTATCAAGTACGTTTTTCCCACATAAGAGAATCCACAAAATAACGTGGAGATCGAATGATGGAAGAACTGAAAACCAAATCGATCACGTCATGGTGTCCAAGAGACACTCTACCAGCATATCTGACGTTAGATCCTACAGAGGTCCAGACATGGACAGCGATCACATGCTTGTCATATTTAAGTATAAGTGCAAACTGTCATCTACGTTTAATAGACAAGCACAAAAGACCGTTCGATGGAATATCGATGCTCTAAAAGACCAAGCGTCACTGCAGAGTTACCAATCAGCTGTCACTAATTATTTAGACCGGCCCCATAACAATGAAGAACCTCCTCCTAACATCCAGGAGCAGTGGCACGCTATACAGTCAGCCATAACAACCGCGGCGCAAAATACCATCGGAAGAAGACCTCCGAGGCCCCGCAACGATTGGTTCGATGATCAATGCCGAAGGGTCGTCGAAAATAAACGAACGCTTCGTGAAAAATGGTTGGCTCGCAATACCAGAAGCACTCTAGCAGAATATCTCCGCGCCAGGAAAGCCACGACTAAATTCCTTCGACAAAAGAAGCGCGAACATATGAGATTATGCATCGAAAACATCAGCTTCCAAGCGGAAGTAGGAAACTCAAGGGACTGTTTTGCTAACGCCAGGAATCTCACTAAAGTTTTCCACCCAAGAAGTACAGCCATCAAAGACGGGAATGGAGAATTGAGAACAAACGTGGCTAATGTTCTCTCAGTATGGCAAACCTACTTTCAAAATCTGCTAAATCGGAATGACGAAGTTACCCTCATTAGAGCAATAGCTCCGCCAGATGAAGAGTTCTTTGTCGAATATCCCACAGTAGAGGAAGTAGACGCAGCTATTAGTCGATTGAAAAACGGCAAGGCACCCGGTCTCGATGGAATCCCCGCAGAACTAATTAAACTCGGAGGCGCTACTCTTGCAGCAAGTTTATACGATCTCGTCGTTTGTATTTGGGACCAAGAAGAGTTGCCGGAGAATTGGAAGACCGCACTCATATGTCCGTTGCATAAAAAAGGCGACCGTCTTAAATGTGAAAACTTTCGTGGCATAGCTCTATTGAACACTGCTTACAAAGTGTTGGCTAATGTTGTACTTGCCAGACTCATCCCTTTCGCCAAAAACATCATTGGCGACTATCAGTGTGGTTTTCGTCCCAACCGATCGACCACTGACCAGTGTTTCACCATGAGGATGATCTTGGAAAAATGTTGGGAGTATAACATAACCATTCATCAACTATATATAGACTTCAGACAGGCGTATGACAGTATAAACCGCGACAACCTATGGGCCGCGCTCATATGCCTGCGAATCCCAGAGAAACTCGTTTCTCTGTGTAAATTAACAACATCCGGGTCTGTATGTAGAATCGTAATTGAAGGATCTGTGTCAGACTCCTTTGAAATAACATCTGGCGTTCGACAGGGTGATGCACTCGCGCCTTTGCTGTTCAATCTGGCGCTTGAGTACGTAGTGAGGAAAAGCAACATCGAAACCTCGCGCTGTGTATTTAATAAGTCAGGCCAAATTCTTGGATATGCAGATGATATCGTGCTTCTTGGCCGAAGACCTAGCGATATCAAAGACAGTTTCATACCGCTCGACCGCTGCGCAAGAAGACTTGGTTTGGAGGTGAACAGCAGTAAAACCAAATATTTAGTAACACCTAGGAACATCTCTATAGCAAATCTCGGAATTGGCGACCACAACTTTGATAGCGTCAAAAACTTTAAATACCTCGGGTCAGTTATAACATCGTCGAATGATATGCAGGCAGAAATAAAAGCCCGAATCGCTGCCGGACAACGAGTTTTCTACGCCAAATCAAAATTATTGCGATCGAAACATCTATCGCAGTCGTGCAAGCTTGCACTTTATAAAGCACTTATAAGACCTGTGCTGGCTTTCGGAAGCGAGAGCTGGACCATGACCACTAACGATTGTAGATTATTATCGTCCTTCGAAAGGAAGGTTGCCCGTTCAATTTTTGGTCCTATTAAAGTTGCGAACAACGAATATCGGATTCGTATGAATCACGAAATAAAGCAACTCCTCGGAGGCAGCGACATTATCGGATTCATCAAATCCAATCGAGTGAGATGGCTCGGCTACGTTACAAGGTCTCCCCAACAACGGATGATAAATAAAGTGTTCCACCAACAACCAGCCGGAGTACGTCGTAGAGGAAGACCCCGACTACGCTGGCGCGACGACATCGAACAAAATCTACGAACATTAGGATGTCGAAACTGGAGGACGAGAGCGGTGGATCGAGATGGATGGAGGGCCTTAGTGCAGGCGGCAAAATCCCTTCATGGGATGTGAAGGCCAGAGAGAGAGAGAGACTGGTTGGGTTAGTAGCTAGAGTTTTCCTAAGGCGGGAAGTCTCAGAGACCTCCTCCATCCTACAACAGAATAGTCTCCAAGACCCTCTTTGTGCCTTTCTCAACTCGTTTTTGAACTTCCTTAGGTCCTCCTTATAGGAGTCTCAATCTCGAACCTTCCTTGTGTTCTTAGCTTTATTAAAAGCTGTCCTACACACTCTCTGATAGGTTCCCAACTCTTTCGTTCACCATAACGGTTTCTGCCTGCCCTAGGCTTTATTAGGGGCACGCAGCATTAAATGAAAGATTGCTTGCTTTTGTGATAATATCTACCATGCAGTCCAATTCTTCTGCCGTCGCCGGAGGTCCAGAGACCTCCAGCGGCAATAGTTCCTCCAACACCTCACCATATTTGTTCCAGTTTGCCCTTCTAGGATTCCTGAAGGTTTTCCGAATCTGTTAGATATCGATGATCAGAGAATGCCACTCTCCACCTTCTGATCATATGAAAAATCATTTCTGACGCAAAGGCGACATCTAAAACCTCCTGTCAATTTTTAACAATGAATGTTGGTTCTCGTTTAATATTGCAAACTAAAAGGTTGGTATTTAATAAATAATCGAAAAATAACTCACCCCTCTCGTTGATGTCTGTGCTTCCCCAGACTGTGTGATGCGCATTTACATCACATCCGAGTACAACACCTATCCTTCTTTGATCTGCTTCGCGGATCAATTCCCCCAGGTTATCCAGTGGAACCTCCTTCTCGCGATCCATATAAGCTGAGGCTAGCCATAGTTTTGCACAGCCAACCTCAGCACTTACCGCTGTAACGTCTCCGCTACTAAATTGTGGAAGAAGAAAAATATTCAAATTATTTTTCGCTAAAATACACGATCTGATCTTTTCAGAGTTGTTTGAGTATAGTCATTTATACCCTTTCATTCTGAGGCCACAGATCCTGTTATTGTTAATCCAAGGTTCTTGGATTAATATATTTTAAGGGTGATCGACCCGAACCCGAAGTTGATCACTCCCTTTAATTTTGCAAGGGAAGCCAGGGATTCTTTATTGATTAGCATGATTGCCAATTTAAAGCCTCCCTTAGCTTCCTATCGCTTTACAATCCGCCAGTCTTCCGTTGGAAGATCGGGATTACTGGCCGAACGATCTCGAGAATCTCTTCTGGTTTATCCGGGTCGGTTGGTAGCCAAACACGTGCTCTCGGCCTGCTCGGGATTTCCTCCCTGCAGACTTCCTCAAGCCTCGCTCCCTGCCACACCTCGCCTATTTCGGCCACTGCTCTTTTATAAAGGTCGACCGATTTTTGCAGGACGGGGAGACCCCGGATTTTCTATCAAGATCCGCAGAAAAATTTAGTTTAGTGCATTAAACATTACCCTCCACTTCTCTGACGTGATACTCCCATCTTCCTGACTTTTGTCAATGATGGCTAGCACCAACACGTGCTTCTTTAGGATCTCACTGAATAGCTTCAGTTTTTGATCCCTAGGAGCACTCGACGTCTGGTCTGCTTGCACTGTAAGCTGCCCCTCAGGGATCGCAGAGAGTTTTTCTAAAATTTTGAACGCCGACCGTCTCTCCCTGTATCGACGCTTCGCCGGAGGGATCTCCCTCAATCCCCCCTATTTCCTTTGGCGGTTCCGCTTCCACCTGGCTTCGATGCCAAGGTGTCGCTTAACCTTGCCCCTGATGATAAAGCCCCACCTTCACGATTAGAGTTGCTTGCTTCTTCCGGTTTTTGAAGGGTGCCAGCCTCTTTATTTTTTTTTCATTTTTCTCCCACGAGTATCGGAGAAATATCAACCGCGCATAGATCCGTGTACGCAAGCAAGGCTAAATACAACTGGAGGTCGCCTGGTATCCAGAGGGCTCCGTTCACGACTGGGCTTTGTAAACTGGGCCGCCAGTCTAGCCGATCATCAGCACGGGTCGCGTAACACCTTAATCCAGCCCATTGGCTCATCGAGCACCCTATCTCCCCGCGCCCCCGCCCCACATTCACTCACTCATTCACCCATTCATATGGATATTCCAAACAATTGGGACCCACTTCATTCATGGGATTACCGTTTATAGGGTTCCCCACTCAGTACCTGGAGGCCCGGGAGCGCAGGTAGACGTGACGCTCAGTTCACCATGGTTGTGGTCGATGGTTTTATGACGGGATCAGTTCGCCTTTCCCTTCTGGATATCCTAGGCACTCAGAATTTGGTGAAGAGAGGTTACCTGCTCCCCCGTTCTCTGGGACTCTCCTCTTAGCAGAGTTGCGGTTGGGGACGGCTTATTTAACTCACCGCCAACCTCTTTCGATAGGCCGTTCACTATCCACCGAACCCCCCCCCCCCCCCCCAAAACCATCTGTATATTTTGATAAAAATCTTAAAAAATTGTGTAAAATCTCATTAATAACTGTGTACTAAGAACATTGTAGATCGACATCGGCACGACAATCATAATGGGGGTGAATATTTTTGATTACAACACGGAAGATCGGTTTGAAATCATAACAGGTTTTGAATATATTTGTATTTTTCCGAACATCCTGGGTGTAATAAATGGAACCAATTTGAATTATTGAATTCTAAACTGTGACTAGATTTGTACGATTACTCGGTGAGATGAGAATCATACCGACTATATAAAATAAATCAACTTACTTTGCTAAAGTCAGGTTCTGTTGACTCCTTGTCAAAAAACTGTCAAAACTGCTGGTTGTTTTTCGTAATAGAATTACCTCGTCCAAAAACTTCAACTCTCAAATAAAATCCATTTTGAGTTCTCTCCATCAAATTCACTACCAGCACCTCGAGTCTGGTTTTTCCTATAGGAAAAGAAATTAGGAAAAATATTTTCATAGTATTTTGGTCACAAAATTTTTTTTTCTGGCATACTATGGTAAAAAGTTTGTGTAGATTTTTTCAAAAACAAAATTAAATTGGTAATATTTTTCCTACCCAATTTCGATACCGAATTTTTTTTTTCCTAAATTATAAAATTTTAGATCAAACATGATTTCTCAGTAAGCCATTCCTTTTCCTATAGGAAAAACCAGAATCGAGCTGCAGGGGCGGTATGTTGTACCATAACTTCGAAGCGAAAAACGTTTAAATTTGCAAAAAGTCGAATCGAAAAAATGAAAGTTATATATTTTTTGCTTTTCGAAAATGATACAACATATACCGTCATTCGACTTTTTTCGAATTTCGATTCGAAGTGATGGTACAACATACCGCCCCAGATTTCATTTTATACTGTATTATTTTTTTGTTGTACGTATATGTTTCGTAAATCACGCGTTTTTTTTATTTCTTCGACATTTATATTCAGTTCGTCTGCAATTTTTTCAAGTGCAGAATTTTTATATCTGTTCTTTTATAATTTTTGCTGGAAACTTTCCACAAACATTCGTTTTTTCGATACATATCGATTAATTTTACTGTAGTTTCTGTATAAAAGAGCGACACTTTAACACGAATTTCGGTTATTACAATAACACAGAATACAGATTGAGTTAAACAAAATATCAAAATGTAGCTACTTCTTCACTTTGAGAATTAAATTTATTTAACATAACCTCAAAAGAATGACATTTCGTAATAATTTCATGATAATTTATCGTGAATTAGCCTCCTGATAATTTGCTGATAGTGTCAAAATTTATATAAAATACTTACACATACATTGATATTCTGATATATCAGAGAATTTGAATAGTGTAGACTGAAAACTTTAAGTTAGGGAAAGTTGCTTATGACTTTCTGATATTACTATGTAGTAGCTAAGTTTTTTATATTTTGAGAATTGCCTTTTTTATTTTAAGCAGGCTTTGGCTCCGGCAATTTAAGAACTTAAAAGAAATTGGTTTTTGGTTTCACTTTCTCCACACGTGGCATCTATAAAAAAAATAATTCTCATATTTTGTGTCAACCACGGGAATAATTATGCGTTGATTCGTTGGCAGTGGTGAGTAAAATTTTCCGACTAATGATTCTGGCCATTTTTTAATTTTTTTTTGTTGCGAAAGCGTCTCTGAACACTACTAAACTCGTATATCCTATATTTTTGGGTTAAGTTACCCTTGATCCTGCCGCATATGGATAAGAAAACAAAACATATACCAAAATCAATGAGCAATATTTTTCGGACCAAATTGTAATTCAAATTCTTTATTATAAGTAAAAATTCGTTTACAGTTTAGTTTTTGAATAAGTCTGGCGGTTAGGACTATTAATATTGCGTATGCAATCCCTTGCTATCTATATTACCGCCTGTAATCTACGTTGCATGGATTCGATTAAATTCTGAATACATCTGGTGTCAATGTTTTCCCATTCGAATTCGATTGCTGATTTTAGAGAACTTTTGTAGGTCTAACTGATTCTATAAATGCTCTATCGGGTTTAGATCCAGCCTTTGTGGAGGAGTTTCCAATACATGTGGGCTATTATAATTAATTACCAAGACCTAACATTATAAGCTTTATGCTTGGGATCATTATCTTGGTATCTCGGTTTCACAGCGGTTTTTTTTTCAGCAAATAGTATTAAATTTTCTTTTAAAATATTAGATCTACGCCATAGTAACCTATGGCACCCACACCAACACATTTTCACCGCCGTGTTTATTAGTGGAATTAATATTTTTTGTTTGCAATATGTTTGCTGTTAAATATGTTGCCTAAAAATGCAGGATATAGGGAGTTAGTAGAGTGTCAAAGATGCTTACGCAGTAAAAAGGTAAAAGAAATGGCCGGAGACAATGTTAAATTACATTAGTTTCCTAAATTAAGATTTGTGCGATAAATTTTATTCACCACTGTTAGTTCAATCCGAATGCTGTCCTTAAGTCATTGCATTATGAGTACAAATTATAAATGCTAAGGTCATCATTTCTTGTAATTTGTTTGCCTTTAGTGTGACACACTCAGCCATGTAACCTATATAGTTGTAGTTCAGAAGATCTTGTATTACACGTTTCTAAGATATAACTTTAAGGGACAGCCTTCTTCCGATTTTTCGATTATGGCTTACGGCGAAATGATTTTTATGTTTGTTATGTATACCACGTTTCCTGAAATATATGTGGCGCCGTTTCCAGTTCCAAATTTTTAATTTTTGCACTGATTCGGTTAAGACTGGGGCTGTTGCCGCACTTGTCGCATATCACAGATCATCCAACAGATTTATGTGTGATTTAATTACGGCTGTTTTTGATTCTATAGTAATACAATATTTGTTTGTAGGCGCTTTAAATATTTTTTGTCACTTCTACATTTGAAGAACACATAATTCGAAAGGGAAACGATTCGATAATTTGATAACTTCTCACCTTTGACTATAAGATCCTTATGAGAGCTGTGATTTCTATTTTTGGCATGGACATCTGCAAAACAGTTGGGAAGCTTACATAAAATTTTGAAAATAACCTAGTTTAGTGAAAATTTGCACACAGATGTTTTTCTAGGTGACAACACTGTCTACTAAAATTTAAAAATATTTGAACTTCAGGGTCGATAGTCTGGATGCCACTTATCACATAAAATCTTAACAAATTTTAATTTTTGTAGGTTAGATTTTTAATTTAAATTAATTTTTATTAGTTTTATTTAAATTACTTACCACTAAACACATGCATGCGATTTGTTCCTTAACATCAGATGTGCTCATTTAGGGTTTTGTAAATAATTAAACATTTTCTAAAATGATTGTGACTTATATTTAAATTCATATTACAATTAAGGTTTACAAAATAATTAAGAATGGTCGATAATAAACTCGTCGTCTGAATCTTCTGGCAAATCATTCAGCAGATAAAATAAATCGATCGGTTCACCAAACCGTAAAAATTCCAATTTTGCTGTTACGTCATTGATCGAAACCAATTTGACTTTGAATTCGTCGAAATAATACAGTACTTTTACTGGTGTTTTATATGGGATCAGGTACGTTGACAGATCGTATTCCGTTTCAAAATCTAAATCGTGTGAAGATGATAGGAATTCAGCAAATATTTCGAAATAATCTGACCTTGTAAAAACATGTGATAATAATCTTAATCGTTCACCGTATACATGGGTTTTGATACAGATATCTGTGAATGATCGGTTTGTTAGTTCGCCATCATATTTAACAATGCATTTGTCATTTAATTGTTGTAGACACTGTACGAACCCGGAGGAGTAGTCAACATTATGAAATACTATGCGACCTAAATCCACCGATTCGTTAAATAACATTTGCTCTGGAACTGCTGGAACTGAGATGAAATTACAATTTTTAACTATAACACGGACCGTTTTTGAAAACTTTTGTACGATAATTTTAAATAACGTTACGTCAAATTCCATATCTACGAATTTCACGGTTTCTAAACGTAATGTTATGTTAGGATGTTCAAATGGCTTTGTGCAAACAAATTTGCAATTTTTGAACTCTATATCGCAAAGGCTATCAAAATTTTTAGCAATCTTTAAAAATATCGCAACAGCCAATTGCATGTTTTTAAAACGGAAATTTGTTATTTTAATAGGTCTTATTGAAAACACCTCGTCTACGAGCTTGACATCACATTTAAAGAAGACTACCTTCGTTTCGTCTGAAATTCTTTCCAAGATTGTAACCAGTACCTCTAAATCAAAAGATTGGTTTTTGAAATAGATCTTTCTCGGTTTAATCATAATGTCTGGCATTAGATGCAAACTCGTAAAACCAAAATCACAATTTTTAAATTCAATTTCTGATGTTTCCCTAAAATTTGCAAATAATTTTAAGTGATCCGCAGAATCAAATGTTATATTTTCAAATGAGATGGTTCTCGAATCGATCAAAATATTCGGAATAAGGTCAGTGTGAAATTTTAATTGACAATTATACAGATGGACCATCCATTTTTTTTGTTTGAATATAAACATCTGTAAATCTACGGACATATTATACAGTTCAATCGTAATATTCGATTCCTGATTAAAATTGTACTGCTCGGTATGCGGATTGGTTATTTCACATCTGTCAAAACATACAACTGAGTTTTGATGTAAAATATTTAAAAGGGCCATCAGATGTTTTGAATCAAGACACATATCGTGAAAATCTAAAATGCTCAATCTTACCAATGAACTGCGATACATGAAATCGAAATTCAATAGCAGATTGCAACTTTTAACAAGAATTCTTGCCGTACTTGCCATTTTAACAAAAACGTTAAGTAATGTTTGCATTTCAAGCTTACATTGGGCAAATTCGATGTACTCGATCCGAATTGTTGCATTCGCTGCCGAATCGATAAATTCGTCTATCGGGAAAAAATAGCAATCCACGAACCATACCATAGATTTATTAGACAATTTCCCGAGAATTGTGTGCATGGCAAAGAAATCTACTGTTGTATTTTGAAATATTAGTCGTACGGGTTTTGGACTAAAGCCTTCGAATTGTTCGTTTTCGGAACGTAAATGACAATTATCGATTATAATTTGAATTTGAAATTCGCAATTTTGTAAAATTTGAAAAATGGTTTTTAATTTTATTTCAGAGTTTCCAAACCAAATATCATGTCCATCTGTAAAATAACATGGCTCGTCACTATCACCGAACGAGAAAGTGCAAGAATTTATTTCAATATTATAAGCGCACTGTTTTATCTCATTCGGTGGCCGCTCTAGTTTCGGAAAATTATTGTGAATTCGGCAAATTCGACATTTTTTAAAATAGTGATTGCGCTAAGTTCAAGGTCCATGTCACAGAAGCGAAGAACTCTTGTTTTTGAAAGGCATGGAAATTCTTCCAGGTTATTTATAATATTAATTTGACATCTTCTTAGTTCAATGCGATTTCCATCCGAGTGCCCGAGAATCGCAATAAGTGTATTTAAATTAAAATTATTTTTTTCAAATACTAATCGGCCCTCACGCATCATACTCATCAGAGAGCGAAGAATATTTGTCGGTACCAGATTCAGATCAAATTCGTCAAGTGTCAGTTGTGATATAGCATTAACTACAAATTGGCTCACCATAAAATTTTCGGTCACATATTTAAGTACGGCATTTGTTTGCAATGGTGAAGAATTAGTTTCAGATTTTACAAACAATTGAAAAAACTCCGTACAATTAGTTCCAGAGTCGAGTGAACCATCTACATTGAAATTCATTGAATAACTCTGAGTCGCATATTTTGCGCCATAGTATAAAAAGGACGTTGGGTCTGGCTCGTGATGATAGATGGCGCAAAAATTGACTTTTTCGTTTATTCCTTTGAAGTCAATGTGGATTATATCGTGGTAATCAAACTTAATATTGTATAAATGTGAAAGTGTTTGAATTTTATCCGCCGTCAGAATATTTGGAATGTAGCATTCTTTAATCGATGTGTGATATTTTTTAATTGCATGACGAATTAACTCGGTCGATCTGAACTCCGTCAAATTCAAGGAATATTTTTTCTCTCTTTTATAATATATTGAATAACGTTTCTGTAGATATTGCTGTATGTCGTGATGTAAGTGCTCGTCCCAAAATAAATTATTACAGCGTGTATTGGCCAGTTCTAGAGATAAAACATCTTCAAAGTCTAAATATTCTAAAAATTTGCCGTGAAATGCGGTCAGAATATGTATGTCGAAAGCTGATTGTGTCTGGTCCACCATTTTGTGAGGATATTGTAAAAATTTTGAGTCTCTATTTTGAATTAATAATTTAAGCATCTCATCAATTTTTAACTTTACATCATCATCTAGACCAGATCGAAAATGAAATAGGAAAAAGATAGATCCAATTATGGGAAATGTGGTCCAATTGTATTTCAATGCATAATTCGTCATCTTCATAATTTTAAGCTGTTTTTCAATCCATTCCTGTAAGTATAATAATAGATAGGTGTAATAAAAACGTAATATGAGAATTTACACTAAAGTATCAAACCTTGTATTCTACAGAATCCACATAGTAGGTGTAGTCGTTCAGCCACGGCATTTTAAATTTAGTTATTTCATTTGTGTTTTGTATAAATTCCATTGCGTTACCAAGTTGTGCCTCTTCTCCTTCAATTACTATTTCTACAGGAGAGTTAAAATGTCCATTGTTTGGTTTAGGCTGGATAAGGAGCTCCGATCCACACTTTTCATTCACAATCTGTGTTTGCCAAAAGAAAATACGAGTTCTTTAGTTTACATAAAAATTTATTAAGTTCGTCAAAGAGTATACTAAATTGTAATTTCTAACATAATTTTTTGTTAGCATAATTTTTAGCGCTTAAAATACTGTTATGAAAATATTCTGTAAATGCAAATAAAATTAATGCATCAACAGATGTTTATACATGCAAATCGGAGATAGCACGAAGAGTATTCCAAACGAAAGAAAAAACATAGCCACACGATCCTTGTAATTAAGCCATTTTGTGTTATATTAGTTTGTGCTAACGCTGGTTTACAAGAAGTAGTTGTAACCAATGTGAGTCCCAGTCGTTAACTAATATTATTTCTGACACTGGCCAGCCAAGAAACCAAATGAAAGATCTTTGCAAACTGAAGTCAAGGTTCAGAACGAACAGAAATCTGGATCAATACCAATAGTACATATTTACGCACAGAGGTGTTGAGTATAATAAGACTAAATTCTGGTACCTACTGCTGCAATACAGAGGTCGGCAGACGGTAGTATCAGCCTGAATTCGATATCCGGTAAGGTTGGGACGTATGTCGAGAGTAAACCAGAGGATATGGCGCTTGGCTTTCTCAGTTTGTGCATGCTAGAGGTTGGGACCACAAAAAATCGCTGAAATTGACAGAATCCGTAAAGGCTATGTAGATCAGACTTGAACGGATTCTTCATATACGTTTTTGTGAAATAGTAAACCCAATGTGATGTTATAAATGCAGAAAATCTAGTGAATGATGGTGCATGGGTTAGTGACCGGGACGAGGCTGCTTTCTGGCGATGCGGTGATTTAACCGCATTTAGGTATATATTTTTCAGTGCTCCTGATACTGGGTTCCCCATGAGTGAAATAATGTTGGTGGCTTTTTGCGTGGAGTAGATTTATAGATTCCGAAATTTTTACGATCTTTGTATGGTTTTTGTTTAACAGATTCTCTGTTATCTTAAGATGAAACTCACCGAGAGCAGCGCAACATATTCCAAACATTCACATTAATGGTTTGGTTTTAATAGTAAAATTGACTTATGTCACTTTTATTGAGGTTAGATTGAGCAGTAAATTGAAGCTGCTGGTGTGGAAAGTAATGGTGTCGTGACAAATGCAACTTCATTCTGTATAATTTTTTTATTTGAATTAAATTGCTTTAATGAAAAACACTTGTAAAAATTTCCTTATAGTGGCGATATTTATTTGTTTTCAGGAACATCGATTTCGAAAATTAAATTTTTTCTTCAGTTCCTTTTTTAAAACTAATCAATTTTATTAAATTTAAATGTGTCTATTAAAATTACAAAATATTTCATTTCTTTTAATGGAAATACCCATATTTATACTTAAACTATGATTTTGTATCATTACATAAGCGAAAAAGCCAATATTTAAATTAGCTGCTCGCTGCTGCTGCTGCTTGGTGTGTTTCATCCGTTAATTGTATCCAATTTTGGAATATTTGTGAACACATTTTTAAAATTGAAAAATGCCAATTTCACTCCGTTTGGTATATTAAGCGGCTTGATTGTTTCCCAAACCAAAAAAATATTTCTCAGGAGAATTGAGTTGGATTAATTAATACCTGATTAAATTTTATTATTTAATACTTCAATATTTACCACTTTCTATTAGTATTACTAAGAGTAAAAACGACCACTGGAAGTTATATTGCAGATAATCAAGAAATCTACTCGGTTTTGCTCCCCATCTAATTGTGTAGCACGGGCTATATATGAAAATCGATTCTTAAAAAGGTTATTTACTAAAGAAAGGGTATCTTGTGCAGGTTCGATTAGCTTCTGTGGGAACATTTTCTTCTGGAGATTTTGTATTATCAATAGATATTTCAGCTTTATTTCTGCTGTATCAAAATCGATGTTTGTTAGATTATGTGTGCGATGGTAAAGGTGGTGTTTTATGTGGTATGTTGAGTTGTCAGAGTTTCTATACGTTGGGCCAATTGCGTGGATTTTAATGTCCTCATTTTTCGGGCGATAATTCGTCGTTTTATTAACATGGTGCCCTTAATTTTGTTGTGTATTTGTACGGTGATGTTCTTGTATTCTAACTGGTGAGATATTTTAGATAAGGCCAGTTGAGCGTGGTAGGTTTTTAAATTTAATGAATTAATTTTCGTGTAGAGATCTTTGATAGCCACAATTTATCACACACTCCAACATTTCATTTACTACTTTTGCGTAAGTAAATTTTTATCGAGTATGATTTGCATACCGAGAACAAGTTTAGTTTTTTTTTCAAAATTGCGGTTCCTTCGAGTTTCTTGTCGGGTTTTAATGATTGAGTTTAATAGTCAGTTTAATATTACTACAAATAACTCTGGATAACACGAATCTTCGTTAAATTTTCGGATGTTTCATAATAACTAAAAAATGTTAACCGATGTGTATCATATTTAGTCTACATAGGCCGGTTTCATAATATTACAACTAATTTTAAACATAATTAACATAAATCATCTGAAGTCGTCGGATATCTCAAATTTTGGCCGATTTGAATTATACTTGGCACAGGTTACTTCAAAAATACTACCAAATAACTCTGTTAATAAATTATATGAATCATGAAAAGCCTTCGAAAACGTCCTGAATGAAAAAAACATTATTCAAATAATAAAAATGAATAAAAAAACGCTGTAAGCTGAGAATTGAAAAATTGTAAGACTTCGGTTCATTATCAAAGGAGAAATTGTCAAGGGTGTAATTGTTGTGGCCAATAATTCATTGGGACTTCATCCCAATCAATTAATTCGTCTGTGTTGTAGAGGCTTTGCCAAGTGAACCCCAAAAGAAGATGTGTAAAGGCCAGTTCACGTCGCCGCCGCGCGTGTCTACCATACTTTAAATCGCTCGTGCGTAATGTCAATCGTGACACTTATACTGTGTGGCACGTACCGCCATCCAGTTAGAACCACATATCGTCGATAACCACCTCATCCAGTTTAGGCCACAAGGAGTTGTTTATCATAGATCTGTACCGCTCGCGTTGACGGCAAGTCCATTTTCGTTTTTTAATAATTAAGGACTGACGCTTCCGCAACACCAAATTCGCCCCAATTAGTGAGTTTCTCGTGATGCATTTGGTGCTGGTGTATCTCGTGTCGCTCACTTCAATCTCACAGTTCTGCTGCAAATCCATGAATGTTGCTTGCTCACGTATCCATTCATCCAAAAATGGGTTAACCTTATAATAGCAGTAATGACTTACTATATTATGCATGTTTCCGAAGCTCCGAATATTTATCGCAAATTAATTGGTCAGTTGGGGAAGTTTTCCCAACTAAATGTAATTTAAAGGTTATTAGTGGCTGAGTTATTTATACTCAAAGGGCCAATTTGTGCGGATGGACAACCTGATATGCTTAATTGGAAATGAAACTATTGCAACTATTTTCTTTAACCTCTTCGATTATAGGTACAATGATTAGGTATAATTAAATTCGCTCACTCCTGACCTACCTCCGCCCATTTAGGTTCGTTTAAAACTATAGAATTTGTTAAGCGGTATGTATTTCTTCTGGCCTTATATAATTTCAAATGTTCAACGTTTCATTTCTTCTTGTGATGACTGCAAGTGTAATAGCACTTAATTGTACTTTACGGCCACCCCTTAGTTCTCTGCCTCCAACTTTCTGACCATGGCAAAGAATAAATTTAGATTTTTTGAAGTCTTATTCGAGGACACGTTTGGACGCTGTCGACCACTATTCTAAATTCGTAATTACTCGAATAGTGCGTCAAGCTACCGTAGATGAAGTTGGAAAGTTTTTAGATAAGAACAAATTGACGGTGAGTGACAATATCTCTCCCATACCGTTCAGAAATTGTAGTTAGGAAATTAAAATCCCAGAATTTAAACTCCCGAAAACAAAAAATCCCAGATATCATAATCGCTGTCTTCAGAATGCGAAAATGTAAATCTCTGATATTACAATTCCGAAATTTAGAAATGAAAATCCTGGAAATAGAAATAACTGTAATCATAATAAACGGATTCGGCCGGAATATAGCCTCCTGCGGCGAATCGAAATTGAAAAGAAACTTAAACCTGGTCAACTTGATTGATTGAAATTTTGATAAAAAAACAGTTTTGGTTATTTTGGATCGATTTTATTGTAAATGCTTCTCTCTATCTCTAGCTTTCACAGCCCATGAAACGATTTTGCCACTTGTACGATGTCGTTCAACTATATCAGTTCATCGCACGATCCAACCAGTATTCCCACCAGTTATCGGGTCTGCATAGTCTAGGTCGTCCCCTGCGATGTACTCTGAATGGTTGGTGTTGGGACTCTTTTCTTAACATTCGTGGTGTTCAGAATCTTTCAATGTGACCCAGCTACCTTATTCGATTGAATTTAATGATTCAGATAAGGTCACAATCTCCACGATTAGTTCGAATGATCTCCCTTCCAAAGGTAGATAATAACTTACCTTCATTATAGTTCAAGTCCCAAATTACATTTCCGAAAGTTAGCGTAAGTCTTATAAGTGCTTTGTTTAGTGCGAGTTTTAATCTTGCAACTGCGACAGAAATTTTGATCTAAACTTCTTTGTCTGTGCGTAGACAAATCAAGGTCCGGTTGCTATTTGGGTTTTTATATCTGCTTGGACATCAACTGACCCGAGATATTTAAATTCTTCCCCGTTCTCAACGTTTTGGTCGTCTATTCCGAGATTTATCGTGTAGGTGCTCCTTGATGTTGATAGACATTTAGTTTTCTTGCTGTCTACTTTCAAACCCAGTTGTTTCGTCTAGGCTAGAGGGTAAATCGACGATGTGTATGACACGATTTGACATTAGATCTCCGACAAAAAGCATTATATTTTGACATATCCAAGAATTTGGCCTGACATATTGATGTCACGACCGAACCTTCAATACAAATTTTCCTTACCACGTGCTCGAACGCCAGATCATACAAAATCGGCGCGAGCACATCTCCCTGTTATTCTCCTGATACTATCTCGAAGGAATCAGACAGCAACGATTAAAGTTTTACTTCTACCTACCTGTATAAATTATGCTTTGAGAAACTAGGGCCATCGGCCTAAACTATATATGTATGTATATATGTATATATGTATGGAGTCGTGCCTTGACTTTTGAGTCAGACAATCGTAATTCTTTTTATATTTTTCGTTTAAATTTTAAATTATTGTGCAAATTATTCATAATATACGAGTTTTTATAATTACATATATAATTTATAAGAATTTCACAACCATTTAATGCAAGCCTGAACCAAGAGACTCTCTCTCTCTCTCTCTCTCTGGCTTTCACATCCCATGAAGGGATTTCGCCGCCTGCACTAAGGTCCTCCATCCATCTCGATCCACTGCTCTCGTCCTCCAATTTTGACATCCTAATGTTCGTAGATCTTGTTCGATGTCGTCGCGCCAGCGTAGTCGGGGTCTTCCTCTACGACGTACTCCGGCTGGTTGTTGGTGGAACACTTTATTTATCATCCGTTGTTGTGGAGACCTTGTAACGTGGCCAATCCGATAATATCGCTGCCTCCGATGAGTTGCTTTATTTCGTGATTCATACGAATCCGATATTCGTTGTTCGCAACTTTAATTGGACCATAGATTGAACGGACAACCTTCCTTTCGAAGGTAGATAATAATGTACAATCGTTAGTGGTCATGGTCCAGCTCTCGCTTCCGAAAGCCAGCACAGGTCTTATAAGTGCTTTATAAAGTGCGAGCTTGCACAACTGCGATAGATGTTTCGATCGCAATAATCTTGATTTAGCGTAGAAAACTCGTTGTCCGGCAGCGATTCGGGCTTTTATTTCTGCCTGCATATCATTCGACGATGTTATAACTGACCCGAGCTATTTAAAGTTTTCGACCCTATCAAAGTTGTGGTCGCCAATTCCGAGATTTGCCGTAGAGATGTTCCTAGGTGTTACTAAATATTTGGTTTTACTGCTGTTCACCTCCAAACCAAGTCTTCTTGCGCAGCGATCGAGCGGTATGAAACTGTCTTTGATATCGCTAGGTCTTCGAGCAAGAAGCACGATATCATCTGCATATATCCAAGAATTTGGCCTGACTTATTAAATATACAGCGCGAGGTTTCGATGTTGCTTTTCCTCACTACGTACTCAAGCGCCAGATTGAACAGCAAAGGCGCGAGTGCATCACCCTGTGGAACACCAGATGTTATTTCAAAGGGGTCTGACACAGATCCTTCAATTACGATTCTACATACAGACCCGGATGTTGTTAATTTACATAGAGAAACGAGTTTCTCTGAGATTCCCAGGCATATGAGCGCGGCCCATAGGTTGTCGCGGTTTATACTGTCATACGCCTGTCTGAAGTCTATATATAGTTGATGTATGGTTATGTTGTACTCCCAACATTTTTCCAAGATCATCCTCATGGTGAAACACTGGTCAGTGGTCGATCGGTTGGGACGAAAACCACACTGATAGTCGCCAATGATGTTTTCGGCGAAATGGATGAGTCTGGCAAGTACAACATTAGCCAACACTTTGTAAGCAGTGTTCAATAGAGCTATGCCACGAAAGTTTTCACATTTAAGACGGTCGCTTTTTTATGCAACGGACATATGAGTGCGGTCTTCCAATTCTCAGGCAACTCTTCTTGGTCCCAAATACAAACGACGAGATCGTATAAAGTTGTTGCAAGAGTAGCGCCTCCGAGTTTAATTAATTCTGCGGGGATTCCATCGAGACCAGGTGCCTTGCCGTTTTTCAATCGACTCATAGCTGCGTCTACTTCTTCTTCTGTGGGATATTCGACAAAGACCTCTTCACCTGGCGGAGCTATTGCTCTAATGGGGGTAACTTCGTCATTCCGATTTAGCAGATTTTGAAAGTAGGTTTGCCATACTGAGAGAACATCAGCCACGTTTGTTCTCAATTCTCCATTCCCGTCTTTGATGGCTGTACTTCTTGGGTGGAAAACTTTAGTGAGATTCCTGGCGTTAGCAAAACAGTCCCTTGAGTTTCCTAGTTCCGCTTGGAAGCTGATGTTTTCGATGCATAATGTCATATGTTCGCGCTTCTTTTGTCGAAGAAATTTAGTCGTGGCTTCGGAACCAAGAGACGGTCGCATAAAAGTCGTGTAAAATATAGGAACACAAATAACGTGGTGGATCAAATTTGTTTCGAGATGGATTAGAAGAATGAAGAAGAAAGCGAGCTCATCGAATAAGAGAGTCACTGTGAGCCAGATAGTAAATATTTGGGTACTACGTCTAAAATCAAACCAATTCATTCCGTTGACAAAAATGGGACAAACACAATATGAGATATTTTTTTTTTAATTATGTAAATTATACGGTCCACTACCAACTACTTACTCTATTGTAAATGAGCAAACATTGCTCAAAATGGAATAGGTTGGATGGAGTGGATTTCTGAAAACAAATTTTACCTGTAATAAATAAATAAATAAATAAATATGTTCAAAACTGTAGAATAAAATTTTAGACCGTTAGCAATACAAATTTTAAACAATTTTGAGGATGCTATGATGAGCTTGCAGCTGTGTCAACAATTCCCATTCCAAATGAACCGGCAACAGATATTCCAAAAAAAGTTCTTGAAATTGTCTAGGCAGAAGAGTTTTAATTTTGTAATTGAATCCTTCTTCATGCCGTACTTTGTCGAAACCTTGCGCAATATCCAAGAAAACTGCTGAGCAATATTTCTCTGCTTCTAAGGAAAGCTTAATTGTAAATATTTACAATTCTGTGCACCTGTTCTATTGTGCCGTGCTGCTCTCTAAATCTAAATTGCTGATCTGGTATAACGCGACCTTCAAATAATATAGGTATTAGTTCTTGTAGTAGCATTTTTTCAAAAAGCTTTGCTTATTGGCCTGTACGACGAGACTTGAGTTTCGTCCATACCTGGCTTAGGAATCAGGATACTTTTGAGATATTTTCCATTTTTGGGAAAAGTATTCACATATCATAATCGCGTTAAAAATATATGTTATATATTTTACGCAACTATCTGGTAATTCTTTGATCATTTTTCCAGTTATTAGATCATGACCTGGCGCTTTCTTAGGATTTATACTGTTTTTGATAACCGTTTTGATGCACTGTCATTCTACTGGATTTGGGTTCGACCCGTCCCTCGCAAACTGTGGTAGTATGCAGTCATTATTTTGCTCGTTTGGGGTGAACACTTTCTGTAGATGGTTAGCGAAAGTGATAGCCTTTTCTAAGTCACTTCTGACCCAGTGACCATCTGGTTTCCTTGTCGGTGGGTTCGATAGCTCTTTTTAAATTTTTTGCTGCCTTTCACAGTGAGTAATCTGTTTTTTCTGTTGCTGTGAGCTCACTTAGGTATTTATGTTTTCCTAAATTTTGTTCTTCGCGTATCGCTTCTCTCAGAGCTTTAATAGCTCTAAATTTAAGCTCTAGCAAAATTTCCATTTATGCAAAGGAGATCGGTGAAGCTGCCATAGCCGCCGAATTGCCCGCTTCTCTGCCAATAACTTTTGAATGTTGAATATATTAGTCGAAATTTTTGTTCTCCGGAGTAGCTTTTTTGCAACTATTTCAGCTATTTATTATTTGTCTTAAGTTTTCTATCGCGGCATCAATGTCTTCTGGTGTGCGAAGTGGAACATCAAGATGACAATTTACATCTACTATGTTTCTATATAGAGAACCCATTTCGTTAGTTTGTTTGTTAAATTAGTTAGTTGGGGTGGGCCAGTTTTTAATGCTTGGGTTCTTAGTGTTACTATAATTGGTGAGTGATCTGATTTTAAATCATAACAGTCAACGACTTGAGCATTGTTGCGTGCTATTCCTCGTAATACACGCATAAATCTATGAATACACGAATTTTCGCTCTATCTGTAGACCAATTTGTGGGATGCCTAGATGATAAATAGTCGAAGTTTTTCTCGTTTATTGCTTCGTAGAGTTGCTTTGTTTTGGATGACGTCAACCTCGAACCCCATTGCACATGTTTAGCGTTGTAATCACCTCCTGCTAGAAATTTGATTCCCAACTGATTGAAATAATCGATAAATTGCTGGACAGTAGACAGCCGATATTAAAAATTTCCCAGACCATTCTCCCAAACTGATATTTGTAGCTTGGATGTGATCTTTAGCATATTTCTGGAGCTCGTAGTGCTTTAATCTTCTTTTATTAAAACTGCACTGCCGTCGTTTGCTTTTCCATCCGGATGTTTGGTGTCATAAACGGAATAGCGCAGTAATATTAAAAAAATTTTGGTTTTGTGAAGTGTGTTTTAGATATTAACATGATGTCTATATTTTGTTCGATAAGAAAGGTTTGTACCTCAGCTTTATGTAGTGAGAGCCCGTTCGCATTCCAAATACCTATTTTTAGAACTGTCATTTTTGATTTTTGACTATAATTTGCATAAGCGTATTCATATTTTGCATCACCATGCTCATTTGTCTTTCCATCAACATCATGAAACTTTGGATGGTCTCGGTTAAATTATTTACCATAATATAAATGTTTAGGTCTTCCTCATTAGAATGAACTCATGATATTTGCGTAAGAAACAGCTGATTGTGCAAAACTGCTGGTAAACGTCTCCAAGTTATCATTTTGTGTGTTTGCACTCGGTGGCTCCCAACTAAAAATAGCAAAGTTTTATTTACACAACTCTCTAATTTTAAAGGAGATGGCGCTACATTTCTGCTATTTAACACAATTTGCAATTCGACCTTGTGCAGAACACTGAATAGGGACGCTTACACATACAATTTTAAAAATAACCTAATTTACTGAAAATTTGTACAAACATGTTTCCCTAGGTGACAACACTTTGATATTTGAATCACGATAAGTGGCATCCAGAATATCGACTTCAGGGACGATATTCTGGATGCCACTTATCACGTAAAGTCTGGATAAAACATGTAAAGAATTTGCAATAGTTTGTATTTTTAATTTAAATTATTATTATTATTATTATTATTATTCTCTTTATTTAGAAAAAGACAGGTTACATACATTAATACAAATCATAAACTATTTCTAATAAAGTTAGAGCTCCTAATAGGTTTATAGAACCTGTGGGGGAGCAAGAAAGAAAAAAATCATGAAATTTAGGTTGCCAAAAGTGTACAAATAAAAATAATAAATTAAAAACTATCATAAAAGAATAAATAAATAATACATACAATAAAATTAAAATTCCAGCTCATATTTAGTGAATACAATACAAAAAAGAAAAATTAGAAGTAGGTTTCAATGTTGTCTATATTAATCAGCCAATGTCGAATCATTTTATCAAAATAGTGTTTGCGGCCAATCGGAATGAATTTCAACTCTATTGGTAATTTGTGAAACCAATACAATCCCATATAAAAGTAAGACCTTCTGAACCTTTCATTATTACAACGTAAACCGGCAAAGTTGTTCGGATTTCTTAAAGTATACGTGTGATGAATACGACTATGGAAACTGGAACTCCGAACAAAAAACATCTTTAATACCTTATAAACATAGAGATATCTTAAAGGTAATAATTTCAAATCTCGAAATAAGGGAATTGTTGGAGTTGTTAAAGGCCGACAATAAATCAATTTAATAATCCGTTTTTGTGAGATGTATAGGTCCTTTATATTGGAAAAATAAATCCCACCCCAGCTTGATATACCATACATAATAATAGATTCAACTAGTGCATGATATAGAACTCGCAGTGTTGACGGTGGGCATAATTGCTTCAGATGGTAGAATTTATAAGTCGCAGTAATAACATTTTTTCTGACAATGGTGAGATGAGAATTCCATTTCAACTGCGAATCGATGGTAACTCCTAAGTACTTAAACTCATATACGAGGGAAATTTCAAAGCACTGTGATGAACATGAGTGTCCAGAGCAAAATGGAACATGATACAAAACCTTAAAATTGGGAGATGCGGCCTGACCAAAAAGCATTACTCTGGATTTATTACTAAGAGCCAGGCGATGGTAGTAAAACCAATTACCAAGATTCACTAAGTCTGTGCAAACTAGGTTCTGTAATTCCGAAGGGTTTGCTGAAGTGTAACTTAATGCTAAATCGTCCGCAAATGCAGTGGTGTGCCCCAGAAGATCGATGTCGAATATAGAATTTATGTAGATTAAGAATAGAATAGGTCCTAATACTGATCCCTGCGGAACGCCGCAATTTAAGTAACCAGGTTCACTAAATTTATCATTTATTTTAACAATTTGGCTACGATTGTTGAAATAACTAACAAACCAGTCAAAAATTTTACCTCTGATACCTATATTTAATAATTTGTTTGCAAGAACCTCGTGATCCACCGTGTCAAACGCTTTTGCAATGTCTAAAAATAACGAAGTGGATTTTTGCGAATTGTTAAAAGCCGAGTAAACATAACTGAGGTGATGTAGTAGTGCTTCTTCAGAGGATCTTCCAGCTAAGAAACCAAATTGACTACGGCTAAAAAAATTGATTTTCCCCAGATAACCGAGCAATCTACGTTTTATTATTTTCTCAAATAGTTTGGAGAAGGAACTTAGCAACGAAATAGGTCGATAATTATTTAGTAATAGCACATCATCTTTCTTATGAATTGGAATTACAAGGGCTGATTTGAAAACATCTGGAAATACACCACTTTCTAGGCTGAAATTGAAGAGGTAAGCTAAAACATCTACTAGATACCACACGCAATTTTTTAAGATTAGGTTGTCGATTCCGTCAATTCCACAAGAGTGTTTATTTTTCAAACTACTAATCTCTTTTATAATCTCTCTGGCGCTAATCGAATCAAACACACAAGACATGCTAGGTGAAGTGGTCGAGCCTAAAACATATCTGCTATAGCCTGGAGAATTAGGCGAAAAGTTAGTGTTGTTCAAATTATTTGTTATCTCCGATGGAACGTTGAGGAAATAAGTATTGAATTCATTGCTTATAGATTGATCATTTGAAATGAGAACATCAGATTGGTATTTGTAAATTTTGGTGATTCGGTTTTTGTCTTTATTTGTTCCCAAAACTTCATCAATAGCCTTCCATGTGAGTTTAGAACTATTTTTAACATACTCAAATTTCTTCTTGTAAAATGAATTTTTGACAAATTTAATTCTAGCTTTTACTTCCTTGGAGAGTTTCTTGACAAATTTTTCCAAACGTGCATCAGTGGGATTATGGCGTAATTTTCTAGAGAATTTTTTTAATTTATGAACCTTCAAAAGGAGATAAGAATTCATCCACGGTTTCAGTTTTTTTAATGTAGGGGCAGAAGATTCGACCTTAGATTCACGAATATGCGATTTCAGAATAAATAAGAACCTATCAAAAGCGATATTGCAGTTATTCTCACCATAAACAGTCGCCCAACTTTCAGATTGTAGTCGAGCATTCAGACGGCTATAGTCAACTCTCGAAAAATTAGCAGCTACACTATTTTGAAGCACAGGGATCTGAGATGCAAAAATGTTTAGCTTTATTAAGTTGTGGTCAGATAGATGAATCGGTGTGTTTTCCACAGTAAAATTAAACGAATTTGTTGATTTGATGAACACATGATCGAGACAAGATGAATGTCTAGTAGCTTCATTTAAAAGACTTAGAAATCCGTGGGAGGCTAACATGGTGAGATAACTGTAGCATTCATTGATATTAAGTAAATTTATGTTGATGTCTCCCAGAATAACTATGTTATTATTATTAATTGATAGAAGTAACTCCTCAATATCGACACAAAACGCGTTTACCGGTTTATTACAAAATCTATAAATGCAGATAAAGGTCCAATCATGACGCCCCAAGGTAACATTTAAAATTAAAACATCAGCTGTGGTCCAGTTGTAACAATGAAAAGAAGATACAGTTAAATTTTGATTGATAAACACACCAACACCACCAAATCTATAATCATCATTACAGCAAGCAATGAAATTATAATTTGGCAGTCTGTAATATGAAGATTCGTGTGAGTAAATCCAGATTTCCGAAACAAATATTAATAGTGGTTGCACTTTTAAACTAGATAAATAAGTATTGAAAATGTCGAAGTTTGCTCTCAAACTTTGAATGTTTTGGTGAATTACACTACACATAATATAAGACTAACAATTCAATATACATACAACAAATACCGAAAAACAAATTTTGAAGAGTGAGAGCAAAGTACAACATTTTCAATACAGCCAGATAAATCACAACAACGAATAATCTATTCCAAGTAAATTTCAAAATATTCCGACTAATTATAAATAAATTTGAAAATGTTAAAAAAATAAGTTTTAAGTTTTTTGAGTAAATCACTAAAAAATAACTCACAGTGTTTAAACATCATCCAAATCATAACAAAAACTACCACCATAAAAAAATTAATTACCGGAATCAAAACAGCTGACTGATTAATATAAACAAATATTATTTTTGACAACAAAATGTATAAAGAGTTAAGCTGGAATATGGAAAAAATATATAAAAAACAAATATGAGCTAATAAAGGTAAGATAAAAAAACTACTTAACGTTACATTATTGAATTCTAGATACCGAAGCAGCAACCGCTTTATCCAATTGCTAGTGCATGATGTTCTGGATACGAAAAATATCGTTCATGGAGTGAATACGATAGACGTCAGAATCAGCCGATTTCTTTAGGTAAATTTGTCCGGCTTTGCACCATAAATATTTAAAGTTTGATGACAGTTTTATGTTTTTAGCCTCATGATACAGCTGTGATTGGAATTTCGAAAGGCGGTGCATTATATGGATTTGATGCTCCCGGTGGTTTTGTGGCAAGATGATATCCAGATCTTTAGTGTAAAGTGTTTTAATTTTGCGCATTTGCGTTAAAACTTTTTGTTGTAGATCGATGGATTTTAGTTTAACAATAAAGAAGTTGTGACGAGTTACATAATTGTTGGTATTATTAAGTGTGGTTTTGCTAACGTTTCTACGAATGGGTTCGATCGATAAAATATCATCCGGTTGAATGGAATTTTCGACTTTACTAATTGTGTTGAAAATCATTCCACTAATGTCAACATGTTCCATCGGCAAGCCACTGATTGTAATGCTTGAAGCGTTTAGCAATTGAGCTGGTTTGTCATAATCAGCCTCCATTTGATGTAATTTTGCAGAGTGGATACTAAACTGGTCTTCTAGATGTTTAAGTTTCGAAGTGAGAGCATCGTTCGCAGCTGGGAGAGTATGTACTGCGTCTTTAACTTTGTCCAGATAAATTCCGATTTCCAGTCCGATAAATTTATTTGTATTACATTTAATTATATTACTTACCATTAAAACATCGTGCCATTTGCTCCATAACATCAGATGTGCTCATTTAGGGTTTTGTAAATAATTAAACATTTTCTAGAATGATTGTGACTTATATTTAAATTCATATTACAATTAAGATTTACAAAATAATTAAGAATGGTCGATAATAAACTCGTCGTCTGAATCTTCTGGCAAATCATTCAGCAGATAAAATAAATCGATCGGTTCGCCAAACCGTAAAAATTCTAATTTTTCTGTTACGTCATCGATCGAAATTAATTTGACTTTGAATTCGTCGAAAGAATACCGTACATCTACTGGTTTTGGGTATGGGATCAGATACGTTGGCAGATCGTATTCCGTTTCAAAATCTAAATCTTGTGAAAGTAATAGGAATTCAGCAAATATCTCGAAATAATCTGACCTTGTAAAAACATGTGATAATAATCTTAATTGTTCACCGTGTATATGGGTTTTGATACATATATCTGTGAATGATCGGTTGGTTAGTTCACCATCATATTCAACAATGCATTTGCCATTTAATTGTTGTAGACACTGTAAAACACCGGGGGAGTAGTCAACATTATGAAATACTATCCGTCTTAGATTCACAGATTCCTTTGATAACATTTCCTCTGGTACTGTGGTAAAATTACAATTTTCAACTAGAACAACAACTGTTTCTGTAAACTTTTGTACAATAATTTTAAATAAATTTACGTCAAATTCCATATCGACGAAAGTCACGTTTGCTAAATGTAGTGTGATGTTCGGAAGTTCATGTGGCTTTGTGCAAACAAATTTGCAGCTTTTGAACTGAATACCACAAATGCTACCAACATTTTTAGCAATCCTTAAAAATATCGCAACATCCAATTGCATCTTTTCAAAATAGGTACTTTTTATTTTAATGGGTCTTATTGAAAACACCTCGCGTACGAGCTTGACATCACATTTATAGAAGCTTACAGGCGATTCATCTGAAATTCTTTCCAAGATTTTAACCAGTACCTCTAAATCAAAAGATTGGTATCGGAATATGATCCATCTTGGTTTAATCATAATGTCTGGCATTAGATGTAAGCTCGTAAAACCAAAATCACAATTTCTAAATACCATTGTTGATGTTTCACTAAAAGTTGCTAATAATTTTAGGTGGTCCACAGAATCAAATGTTATCTTTACAAATATTATACTCGACTCGATCAAATTATTCGGAATTAGCTCGGTGTCAAACTTTATTTGACAATTTTCCAGTAAGGCCGTCCATTTTTTTTGTTTGAATATAAACATCTGTAAATCTACGGACATATTATACAGATATATCGTAATATCCGATTCCTGATTAAAATTGTACTGCTCGGTACACGAGTTGGTTATTTCACATTTGCAAAACTGTACAACTGAGTTTTGATCTAAAATATTTAAAAGGGCCATCAGATCTTTTGAATCAAGGCACATATCGAGAAAATGTAAATCGCTCAAACTTACCAATGAACTGCGATGCATCAAATCGAAATTCAATAGCAGATTGCAATTTTTAATATAAATTGCTGCCGTACTTGTCATTTTACCTAAAACTTTAAGTAAGGTTTGCATTTCAAGCGTACAGTTTTCAAAATGGATGTACTCGATCCTAATTGTTGCATTCGCTGCCGCATCGATAAATTCGTCTATCGGGAAAATATAGCAATCACCAAAATATACTTTAGATTTATTATGCAATTTCCCGAGAATTGTGTGCATGGCAAAGGAATCTACTGTTGTATTTCTAAATACTAGTTGTACGGGTTTTGGACTAAAGCCTTCGAATTGTATGTATTCGAAACTTAAATGGCAATTACTGAATATAATTTGTTTTCGAATTTCACAATTTTGTAAAATTTGAAAAATGGTTTTTAATTTTATTTCCGAGTTTATAAAGCCAAGATTATGACCAACTGTAAAATGCCATGGTTCGCCACTTTCACTGAGATTGAAAGTGCAAGAATTTAAATAAATATTATAAGCGCACTGTTTTATCTCATTCGGTGGCCGCTCTAGTTTCGGAAAATTATTGTGAATTCGGCAATTAAAAATATCTAGAAGTTCGACATTTTTTAAAACAGTGATTGCGTTAAGTTCAAGGTCCATGTCGCGGAAGCAAAGAAGCTTGGTTTTTGAATGGTTTGGGAATTCTTCCATGTTATTTATAATATTAATTTGACATCTTCTTAGTTCAATGCGATTTCCATACGAGTGCCCGAGAATCGCATTTAATGTATTTAAATTAAAATTAATTTTTTCAAATACCAATTGGCCCTCACGCATCATACTCATCAGAGAGCGAAGAATATTTGTCGGCACCAGATTCAGATCAAATTCGTAAAGTGTCAGTTTTGATAACGCATTTGGAAACTGGCCCACCATAAAATTTTTTGTCACATATTTAAGTACGGCATTTGTTTGCAGTGGTGAAGAATTTGTATTAGATTTTATAAACAATACTGAAAACTCTGTACGATTAGTTACAGAGTCGAGTGAACCATCTTCATTAAAATCAACTGAATAATTTTCAATCGCGTATTTTGAGCCATAGTATATAAATTGTATTTGGATTGGCTCATGATGACAGATTGCGCAAAAATTGACTTTTTCGTTTATTCCTTTAAAGTCAATGTGGATTGCATCGGGGTAAACAAACTGAATATTGTATAAATGTGAAAATGTTTGAATCTCATCCGCCGTCAGAATATTTGGAATAGCACATGTTTTAATCGATGTGTGAAATTTTTTAATTGTATGACGAATTAACTCGGCCGATCTATGGTCCTTAAAATTAAAGTAATATTTTTTCTCCTCCGTATAATATGTTGAATAATATTTCTGTAGATGTTGCTGTATATCGTGATCTAAGTCCTTGTCCCAAAATAAATTATTACCGCGTGTATTGGCCATTTCTAGAGATAAAACATCTTCAAGGTCTAAATATTCTAAAAATTTGCCGTGAAATGCAGTCAGAATATGTATATCGAACGCCGATTCTGTCTGGTTTGCCATTTTGTGAGGATATGGTAAGAATATTGAGTGTTCATTTTTAATTCTAAAGATCTCATCAATTTTTAACTTTTCATCATCATCTAGACCAGATCGAAAATGAAATAGGAAAAAGTTAGATCCAATTATGGTTATCATGGTGCAATTGTATTTCAATGTATAATTCGTTTCCTTCATAATTTTAAGTTGTTCTTCAACGCGTTCCTATTAGTATAATAAGAGACAAGTTTAATGAAAACCTAATACGATAATTTATACAAATATATCAAACCTTGCATTCTACAGAATCCACATAGTACGTGTAGTCGTTCAGCCACAGCATTTTATAACTAGTTATTTCACTTGTGTTTTGTATAAAATTTATTGCTTCATCAAGTTGAGCCTCATCTCCTTCAATTTCCATTTCTACAGGAGTGTTAAAATGCCCATTGTTTGGTTTAGGCAGGATATGGAGCCCCGATCCGCACTTTTCATTTACAAGCTGTGTTTAATAAAACAAAATATGAATATTTTAGGTTTTTTTTCTTTTAACACTATTTGCAGTAGCAATCAACACATTTTACTAAACACTTGTTTTTTATTTCGCAAAATTTTTGTTGCGATGTAAAAAACAAGTGTTTAGTAAAATGTGTTTATTAAGTGGTAGTATTTTAGGTTTATTAAAAATTCATAAAGTTCGTCAAAAGGATGCAATCGTAATTTCAAACATAATTTTTTTTAGCGTTTAGAATATTTCAACCAAAATATTCGAATCGCACTTATCGCAAATATGCACATCATTTAAACAACTCTGTACGTGCAAACAAAGCAAATGCATCAATAGTGGTACATCTGAAAAGACGGAAAACCCACGACAAGCATTCCAAACGAAAGTAAAAGCCGCCACAATGCTCGGTTTACAAGAGGTAGTTGCATCCAGATCCGTGTCTCATTGAACCATCAACCCAAATTCAATGGAACGTTTTCTAACCAATGAAAAATTTTGTCGTGTTCGTGCAATCGGAAAACAAGGTTTGAAACGAACAGACAAAAAACTTAAATTAAAGTGAAGAGGTCATTAAATTTTCTTTTCCTTCCACACCTGATAATGTTGATACCTGTCAAGAGACGGTAATGATGACAATTAAAAAAACTACGAAAGCACAAGAAAATGGTGAAGAACCGAGGAACAATTGCATCTTCTTTACTAGTTGTACGTACTATGACACGTCAATGCTGTGCACATGAAGAACGGTGAAACACATTTTACATTACTTAAAAACACTTAAGGAATTTTTACTGCACTACAAGTACATATGGATCAAAACCAATAGTACATATTCCTGTACAGAGATTTTAAATTTAATAAAATTAAATCCCGGTATTTACTGCTGCAATACAGAGGTTGGCAGACGGTAGTATCAGCCTCGATTCGATGTGGGGTAAGGTTGAGACGTATATCAAGAGTAAACCAGAGGATAAGGCTCTTGGCGTTCCCAGCTTGAGCATGCTAGAGGTTTGGGCCACAAAAAATTGCTGAGGTTGGAAGAATCCGTAAAGGCTAAATTATGAAATTCACAAATTATCAAAAATTGTAGCTATACACAAGAAAAAAAAAATTTAAATTCGAAACACGTGGTTCAATTAATATTATTAAAAATAAACAAGATTAGCTATATTGAGAATTACAGTACTACAAAAAAAAGTTTATGCAATCTCTTTATAAAAAAAAATTGTATAGCTAGTCTTTTTAATTCTATTTAGTGTTCTCGACTTGTAAAGCTGTCTGAAGTTTGTACAAGCAGATCTTGTTCGACATCGTCACGCCAGTGTAGTTGGGTCTTCCTTTACGGTGCACTCCGCCTGGTTGTTGGTGAAACACTTTATTGATCATCCATTGTTGTGGGGACCTTGTATAACGGTTGGATTTGATGACTCCGATGATATCGCTGCCTCCGAGGAGCTGCGTTTATTTCGTGGTTCATGCGAATCCGATATTCGACTAATGACATTCCTTTCCAAGGTGTATAACAAACTATAATCGTAAGAGTTCATAGTTCTGCTCTCGCTTCCGAAAGTCAGCCCAGGTCTTATAAGTGCTTCATAAAGTGCGAGCTTGCACGACTGCGATAGGTGTTTAGATCGCAATAATTTTGATTGGGCGTTGTCCGGCAGCAATCCGAGCTTTTATTTCTGCCTGCATATCATTCAACGATGTTATAAGTGACTCGAGGTATTTAAAGTTTTTCGACGCTATCAAAATTGTGGTCGCCAATTTCAAGATTTACCATATAGAGATGTTCCTGGGTGTTGTTCAATGTTTTACTACTGATCACCTCCAGACCAAGTCTTCTTGCGTAGCGATTGAGCGGTATGAAACTGTCTTTGATGTCGCTAGGTCTTCGAGCAAGAAGCACGATATCATCTACATATCCAAGAATTTGGCACGACGGTCGCCTTTCTTATGCAACAGACATATGGGCACGCTCTTCCAATTCTCCAGCAGCTCTTCTTGGTCCCAAATATAGACGATGAGATTGTATATTGTCTTGTCTCAAGAGTAGCGCCTCCGAGTTTAATTAATTCTGCAGGGATTCCATCAAGGCTAGGTGCCTTACCGTTCTTCAAACGACTAATAGCTTCATCTACTTCCTCTGCTGTGGGATACTCGACAAAGACCTCTTCACCTGGAGGATCTATTGCTGTAATGGGGGTCACGTCGTAATTCCGATTTAGCAGATTTTGAAAGAAAGTTTGCTATACTGAAAGAACATCAGCCACGTTTGTTCTCAATTCTCCATTCCCGTCTTTGATTGCTGTACTTCTTGGGTGGAAGTCTTTAGTGAGATTCCTGGCATTAGCAAAACAGTCCCTTGAATTTCCTACTTCCGCTTGGAAGCTGATGTTTTCAATGCATGACCTCATATGATCGCGTTTCTTTTGTCAAAGGTATTTAGTCGTAGCTTTCCTGGCGCAGAGTTATTCTGCTTGAGTGCTTCTAGTGTTGCGAGCCAACCATTTTTCACGAAGCTTTCGTTTATTTTCGATGACCAGGTGGCATTGATCATCGAACCAATCATTGCGGGGTCTCGGAGGTCTTCTTCCGATAGTGTTTTGCGCCGCGGTGGTAATGGCTGACTGTATTGTGTGCCACTGCTCCTGGATGTTAGAAGGAGCTTCTTCGTTGTTGCTGGGCCGCTCTAGATAGTTAGTGACAGCTGATTGGTAACTCTGTAGTTACGCTTGGTCTTTTAGAACAATGGTTCTTAACCTTTTTTTACTCGCGGCCCACCAAATAATTCATATTTTTTTTGTGGCCCAAAATTTTTTAATAATAATTTATATTTGTTAATTTATCTATAATACCAGGTGGGGAAATATGAAACTGGAATTTACCAATGACGCCATCTGTCAATGTACCTTTTGACAAATCACGCCATCGTTTTCACTGTTTTCTTATGACATCTGTCCACAACATCCAATTTATAACCTTACAAGTTTCGTACAATAACGCATTACGTGTTAAAAATGTCGAGTTGTTTGTCTACATACTCGTATTACGATTTGGGGACATCATTGATTTTTTGTTATCATTTGGGAAAATGGGTTCCTCATAAACTTTATGAAAGGCCAGAGAAAAATAGAAAAACCACTTGCAAAATGTTGATCTCCAGATAAAAAAGAAAGTTATTTCTCCATCGAATTGTAACTGGCGATGAAAAATAAATCTATTTTGGGAATCCAAAGCACCAAATGTCTTGGGTAGATCCAAGACAACTATCGACATCGACTTCAAGGCCAAATCGCTTCGGACGGAAGTCAATGCTTTGTATTTGGTGGGATCAGAAGAGTTTAACTTATTTTGAGCTGCTAAAACCTCTCGAAACCGTAAATATTGAAAGCTACAAATGATTTATTTGAATCGATCTTTGCATGAAAAACGACCGGAATATGATAAAAGACAACACAAAGTGATTTTGCTTGGCATGATAATGCACCATCACACAAAGCAAAACCGGTAATGGAAACGTTGGAACCTCTTAATTGGGAAATACTTTAAACATGCGGCTTACTTTCCAGACTTGTCTCCGTCCGATTATCACTTATTTGTATCCATGGGACCAAGGGCTTGCTGATGAGTACTTTACTTCGTACGAAAATGTACGAAAACGGCTCGATAACTATGGTTTGCCTCAGAAGAACAGTTTTTTAGTGTGCCATCCACGCATTGTCAGAAAAATTGGAAAAATGTATAACTAATAATAGCAATACTTTGAATAAAATACTCCTAATCATCATCATTAGGAAAGTCGTGAGGTGTGGGCTGGTGATATAAAAGATGAAAATCTCTTTTTATTTTGGCGAAATTTGAAAAAAGCAATAGATTTCGCAGACTTGATCTTCATTTGAACAATTTTGCTGAATCCCAAATTACATCCAGTGCAGTAGTTATGAGTACGCCAATTAAAAATATTGCTGATCAAAACAATAAAATAACGCAGCAACCAAGTTGCTCTTATTTGTCGTTTAAAGAGGATTTTCCCACCCCATTCAAAATTTTTTTTTATTATCCGGAGGCCCCAACTGAAAAGAAGAAAATCGTCAAAAGGAAAATTACTCCTGATGCAATTACATCAAATAAATATTTTGAACATTTAAAGAGAATTGAAACGGATAAAGGCAGTATCTGAAAAATTGGCGCGGCCAGAAAGAGAGAGGGAAAAAAATAAAAGGAGCAAAAGAGAAAAAACGGAACAATTTATAAAACGAAATTTCAACCAAGATCATTAGACTAATTTTCAAACAGATGGCGGATCGAGTTTAAAAGAAATTAAAAGACATGTCCTGACGATTATGTCATAGTTGCATACGAAGGAGAGTATTTCCTTGGGTCTGTACTGGAAGTAAGAGAAAATGAAACATACATTAAAGCAATGCAAATGAGTGGTCAAAATTGGAAATGGGCGAGCAAGGACGACGCTATTTGGTATAAAGAGGAATAAGTATGTAGTGTTATCAGTCCAGCTTCTCTATTAAATACCAGAGGGATTTATGCGGTTCCTAAAATCGAAGCTTTCCAAAAGAATAATTTTAATTAATTTTGGTAAAATTATTATTTATCTTTATTATCTTGTAGCCTGAGTACCTGCGTTATTTCTGTTATCGTCTAATTTTATTATTTTTTGATTGATTATCTAAAGTTAATATCCTAGCTGTAAATTAGAAGGACAAGTTTTTGATGTTTCAGCTTTGAATATCATCCGCTTTAACCTTACAGTGCCGATAATACAAACAAGATCTGCCGGAAATTTGATCAAAAATAAATCGCATATGCCGATAATAAGAACGTAGACTTTATGCAATGAAATTATTTAATTTTTATGATTTATATGAAAGTCATTGAAACTTAACTTTTATAATATTATTCATATTATAAACTATTTTTATACGTAATACATATTATAAAAAAAATTATATAAAAAAAAATCACCCGAAAATATATGTTAACAAAACGTCAACGAGATTCTTATACTGTCGGTAATTGGTACATTTACCTTATACAGCATTTTTTTTTTATATTCTGAATTTTTTTTTACAAACTTTGGCGGCCCCCTATAAACTTCTTACGGGCCCCCCTGTACTGTTTTAAAGCATCGACATTCCATCGAACGGTTTTTTGTGCTTGTCTATTGAACGTAGATTACAGTTTGCACTTATATTTAAATATGACAAGCACATAATCGCTGTCCATGTCTGCACCTCTGTAAGATCTAACGTCAGATATGCTGGTGGAGTGTCTCTTAGACACGTTGACATGATCGATTTGGTTTTCCGTTCTTCCATCATTCGATCTCCACGTTACTTTGTGGGTTCTTTTATGTTAGAAAAACGTACTTGGCAATAATGTACAACTAAGTTGTACATTATTGCCAAGTCGGTGACGCGTTGGCCGGTGCTGTTACGACTTTACGAGTTAGGTGCAGGCTGTTATAACCGATGTACGATGTATTTTCTGCACTCCTACCGACTTTTGCATTAAAGTCGCCCACAATTATTTTAATATCATGATGCGGTATGTTATTGATAACATCCTCCAGCTCGACAAAGAACTATTCTTTGATCTCATCAGATTTATATTTGGTGGATGCATGTACATTAACGATCGTGATGTTAAATTTCTAAGTGCGTTCGTAGCTACACTTTTTATTAACGTTAAATACTTCACTTCCGTGTTTGTGGTAACTAAAATATGATACGTGAACGTCGGAAGTTAAATAAGTTACGAACCGTGAAACATCGAACCAATGGTTGCACTATACCTAGTCGTCCCCAGTATTTTATCAGAAACTAAATATAAATTAAGTTCGTTCGCATCGCTAACCTTTAGGTAGATGCTAACATCACCCTGCGCTTAATACTGGGTCCTCTGTATTGTTTTAGGCAATTGAAATTTTCAATTTCGGGCTGTTCCTCGTTACGAAACCAGATTTCTGATAACATTGTGCCCGGAGACTTTGGCAATCGTGAGAAAAGATTGTCACATTCCCTCTACAACATTGACGCTCATTAGAAGGTACAGTATAAAGTCCTTCTTGAGCCGTATCCTGGATAAGGCTACGTAGAGCAAACGTTGCGAATGTGTCTTACTGTCTTTATAAACAATTGCATCAAACATGCCTTGCGTTTTGTAACGGTTGTCCATACGCCCATATATTATGAACGGACAATCGAGGGTTTATTTTAGATCTTTATTCAAGTCTGTCAAGATGATACTCATCGATGAAGTAGCATGACTGGGACGGAAATGATAGAACGCGTAGATTTGAGACTAAAAGAAATAACGGGAAATTATGATGCCGCTTTTGGTGGATTGCACATCATTTTTATTGGTGATTTGAGGCAGTTTCCACCAGTTAGAGCCACTCCCATTTGGAACCAAAAAATACATTGGATCGATGGTCAGCAGTTATGGAAGGGAATTGTTTTTATAAATTGACCGAAGTTACGAGGCAGGGCAATGCTGAATTCTCATCATTATTAACAAAGTTTGGCAATGGAGATCGATTGGATTAACAAGAGTTTCAACTGATTGATTTGAGAATCCGTTCAGAGATGGAAGTGGAGGAACGCTGTCCTAATAGAATTCGATTATTCAATTTGAGAATCTTGAGTGGATCTAGTAAAACATCGAATTCAGTTGCTGATGATGAATTACTCAAGTGTGGAGCTAGCTGGTCGCGAAAAAAAGGGTCGCTAGAGAGAAGCTTCAATAACTCAGCACGATTAAATTTCAAAAACTAAAACTCAAGATACATATGAAAAAAAACAGCGTATAGCGGGCTCTAGCTATATGAAAATCGATCCTAAATGAGTAAACTTCAAAAGGCGACACGATGCTTAAAAGAATAGAGCAATACGGAATATATCCACTAATATTAAACGAAATGGAGAATACTAAAACAAAAAAAATTTACGAAATGATCCTACAGTTATGATGCGCGTATAAAAACAAAACCTACAAAAATCAGCTGTTTTATTTCAAATCAAAGTTCAGTAGCTACCTTAACACTTAGGATGAACAAGTAGTTCGAAACCGGTCTGCTATGCAAAAATAATATTTGCTGTGTTAATATTGGAGCACTATCCGGAGCCAAATGGCAATTTTCTATTGAAACTGCAGCTTTTATTCACTGGTGTCGCTGTACTATAAAAATTAAAACTCCTAAAGGATCTGTCCCTCACACAATATGCCTATCCTTTTTATTGAGTGGTTACAGGTGGTCAGAATATGCTCCTATTTAAAATGCAACCTGACCAACAGGCCAGCCATTATCATTCATGGATCATAAATATTATCATAAATAAAAAATTTGGATCTAGTTCAGAAACAGTAATGTATATTATTCTTGAGTTAGAAATAAATTTATATTGTGCAGCGAGATGCCGTGGTCCATTTAGCTGTGCACTTGGTGAATGGACAACGAGTTTATTTCACGGCAGTTCGCGCGACCAACAACCACCCGTGATAACGGTAACAAGCTTCTTCGCGACATGCGCAAGTGATCCATTTGCAAGAACACTGCTTTACACGGAGATGCCGAGATATTTCACATGAAACGCATCATCAAAAAAATTTCAACGTCGGAAGCCCGGACAGCCTGTTCCTCGTGAATGTATATTCAACCGATGCATTGGGGTGCATTTACACAGTCATCCGAACAATGACCAATGTTTTTACCTGCGTTTGTTATTGGTTAATGTTTGTGGACCGACTCAATTTGAATTTCTACGAACTGTTAATGGTGAGCTGTGCGCAACTTATCGAGAACCCTATATCAGTGTTTATATTTGCTCGAGAATGACATTTATTGCGATCGTACACTGGCTGATGTTGTTACATATTTCGTCTCTGCGTATCAAATTCGATCACTTTATGCCATCATCATTTCAACGTGTTTTCCATCGAACCCGCACTTAATTTGTGGAACAAATACTATAAGACAATATATCTGACGACATTTCGCATCGAGTGCGTACAACAACAACAGCGAATCCCGAACGTGAATTTAATGTGGAGATTCACAACGAGGCATTGATTTCTATAGAGGATTTGTGCCTGATGATGTCCGGTGCCGAATCGACCCATGCACGATGTACTCAATCGAGAATTTGAAGGACAACGGCAATACGATCGGGATGCCTTGAGTCAATCAGTACGAACAAAAGTTCAACTTTTGAATCAGCAGCAGAAAACCGCATACGACACATTGTTGATAACAGCCAACGACGGCTATGTAGAAACCTTCTTCCTCGATGCTGGCAGAACTGGCAAAACGTTTCTAATTTTATTGATTTTAGGTTCGATTCGTGCACAAAGTCAAATAGCACTGGCATCATCTGCGGAATTGCTGCCACATTAATAGAAGGAGAACGAACAGCTCATTCTGCACTCAAACTGCCACAGACTTGCAAAATAATCATTTGGGATGAGAGTAGTATGGCGCACAAACCAGCATTGGAAGTGTTCGATCGAACGTTGAAAGATTTGCGAAATAATCAGGACCTCTTTGGAGGTTCGATGATTCTGCTGGCCGGCGATTTTCGCTAAACGCTGCCAGTTATTCCAAGATCAACAGCTGGTGATAAAATAAACGCTTGCTTGAAGTCATCGAATTTGTGCAGATATGTAAAAACTCCCAAGTTAACAACGAATATGCGAGTCGCGTTACAAAATGATAAATCGGCGGACGTGTTTTCAAAGCAATTATATTAGACATTGGCAATGGAAAAATTCAGGTTAACGCTTCTGCTCGCCTCATTTCGTTACCACCTAATTTTTGTCAATTCACAACCCTAAAGAAGAATTGAACGCGAAAGTGTTCCAGAATATTAAATTTACCATGTTTGGTTGAGTGAACGAGCCATTTTGACAGCGAAAAACAAGAACGTAGACGATTTGAATATAAAAATTCAAAGTCATATCGCTGGCCAATTGCATTCATTTAAGTCGAGCGATTCCATTACAGATCCAGATGAAATCGTTAATTATCCAATTGAATTCCTGAATTAATTGGATTTGTCAGTAATGGCGCCGCACAATTTGCAGTTCAAGGCCGGTTCGGTGATAATCATGTTACGCTGCCTGACCCAACCAAAACTATGCAATGGAACAATGCTTAATCAAGAATTTTCTGTACTTCAATTCGAATATTTAGTTAATTAGTTAGTTTAATATTTCTTGGCCTATTATACAAATCGAGACGTACCTGAATAAACCAATCCACGATCTCGTTATGAACCAAAAACTCAATTCTGCCTTTACGATAGTTCGACATTATACTCAAGTTTGCAATAAACTCGTACAAACAGAAAACCAAATTTTCTTCCGGCAAAGACTATTTATTTACACAAAATTGTTTATAGTTTTAAATTACAAACTTAGTTTACCACTTGACATGCACTTGGAACTATAAATTAATCGCACTTTTACTTCATTTTATTACAACGACACTCGCACAATTGGAAATATTGGCGCAATTTTGATAATGATTACTATTTATGAAGTAATGTTTAAATTTAGATTGCAAAATATCACGTCCGCACACTTCAGTATTTTGTACGTTAAAGAAACATACAAAAAAAAATCAAAGAGAATCGACGCAAAATTGTTGCCTCTGTTTATCATATTTGCTAAATTGAAAATAATCTCTGTGCGTATCGCTCATTGCGCACTGTAAAACGATCGATTATCGTCGTTTTGCTTTAAAACACTTTACATTGGGATATACAAAATATAAGATAATTTGTTACTTAGAAACAGCACATAACTGCCCATTTTGATAACACAATATACTTCTTAATATTTTAAAAATTCACGAAGAAACAGTATTTTATTTGTTAAACATGGGGCCCACATTCCAGACATCAAATTTGGAGGTTCTTGATTCCACAACAATTTTATTGTAGCGCATACGTCCATTGCGTCTACACTATCCAAATTCTCTGATATTTTCTATCAGGGTATCAATGTATGTGTAAGTATTTTATATAAATTTTGACACTATCAGCAAATTATCAGGAGACTCTTTCACGATAAATTGGCGAAAAATGCTACGATCTCATTATAAGAGGATTTATTACAAAGACTTCTATGGGAAAATAATAAATCATTTAAAATTTTTACAAGCAACAGTAGGTTAGGTTAGGTTAGAGTGGCTGCTATCGCACACTTAGGCCAATAGTGGCTCATTGTGATACCACAGGATCCTATCTCCCCTTTACTCCCGCTGAAACCATCCAGAGCTACTTATGTAGCGTAAAATATCATGCATTCCACAGCCCGCGAATTCCGAAAGGCTGTCCATACCGTACACACCTATAAATACTTATGCCTTCTGTATGACAGTGCCGGACACGAGCATAGGAAGTGATCTAACGTCTTTTCCTCCTCTTCGTCTTAACAACTTCTACAAAAGTCATTCGTCTGTAGACCCAGCCTTCTTGCATTTTCGCCAAAAAGGCAGTGTCCAAGTGATTGCGACTGAGCGCCGATTTAAGCGCTGCTATAGGTCTCCCCAGACCTTCCCTTTCCGGCTGCATCTGCAAAGTCGTACCATACCTAACTAGTTTGTCCGCCCTACAGTTTCCCGTGACGTCCGAGTGACCAGGGACCCAGATTATCTCGATGCTGAAATACTCGCTCATCTCATTAAGAGATGATCAAATTGCTGTCAGTAAAAGCCAGTCTAATGCCGTTCACGGTAGGAGGACTAACTACCGGAATTTTATATTTTTTAGTAAAAAGTACCAGGTCTCTCTCGGAAGGGTTGATCCCTAATCCACATTTGCTGGCCCATTTCGTAACGATCAGGAGTGCATTCTGCATAACATGCCCTAATCGTATCCAGATATTTGCCTGAGACAGCTATTGCTACATCATCCGCATTCGCTACAACCCCTATCCTCTCTCTCTTCAGTTCCAAGAGCAATCCATTCATCACAACACTCCAAAGAAAAGGTGACATTACACCTCCGTGAGGGGTTCTTTAAACCACCCGCCTTCTAATGGTGGCCAGCCAAAGTTTCGAGGTAATAATCCTGCTTACCAGCATCTGATTTATCAACCTACTTATGGAGTAGTAAACGTTCAAAAATAACAATCCTTCGATGATCGCCTCCGTTTTTACATTATTAAAGGCACCCTCAATGTCGAGAAATGCTACCATACAGAACTCCTGCGAGTAAATTGACTTCTCAATCATGCGTACCAGATCGTGCAGAGCTGCGTCTACCGACTTCCTCTTACAGTACGCATGCTGCGACATTGCCCAACTCCTGGGCACAATTTTTTATTGAATACCTATATCTACCTACCTTTCCAAGGTTCAGGTCTCAGATCCTTTGGATAGGCATGTGAGTTTTTTCCCATTTTCGGGAATAAGACCACTCTGACCTCCGTCCATTTTCTAGGAATATATACCAGTTTCAGACATCCCCTGAAGATTCCTTCCAGCTAGGGGGGGGGGGGGCGGGATGACGGCCGAGTTTTTATAAAGCTTAAACCTGTTCAGCGCCAACCGGATTCGCTCCCTATCCGCGATGCCCTCCATCTCTATTGAAGGTGTTACTCGATGAGCTCCAGGCTCTATCGAATCATCAAAGCTTCCTGGAAAATGGGTCTCGATGGGAAGCTCCAATGATTCCGCACTTGATGCTGTCCCGCCTGGTGTATTTAAATAACTAGGACTGATTGGGTTAGTAGCTAGAATTTTCCTAAGGTGGGAAGTCTCAGAGAACTCCTCCATCCTACAACAGAAGAGTCTCCAAGACTCCTTTATGCCTTCCTCAACTCGTTTTTGAACTTTCTTAGGTCCTCCTTATAAGAGTCTCAATCCCGAACCTCCCTTATTTTCTTAGCTTTATTAAAAGCTGTCCTACACACTCTCTGATAGGTTCCCAACTCTTTCGTCCACCATAACGGTTTCTGCCTGCTATAGGCTTTATTAGGGGCATGCAGCATTAAATGAAAGATTGCATGCTTTTGTGATAATTTCTACCATGTAGTCCAATTCTTCTACCGTCGCCGGAGGTCCGGTGACCTCCAGCGGCAATAATTCCTCCAAAACCTCACCATATTTGTTCCAATTTGTCCTTCTGGGATTCCTGAAGGTTTCCCGAATATGTTAGATATCGATGATCAGAGAATGCCACTCTCCACCCTCTGATCATATGAAAGATCGTTTCAGACGCAACGGTGACATCTAAAACCTCCTGTCGATTTTTAACAGTAAATGTTGGTTCCCGTCCAATATTGCAAACTAAAAGGTTGGTATTTAATAAATAATCGAAAAATAACTCACCCCTCTCGTTGATGTCTGTACTTCCCCAGATTGTGTGATGCGCATTTACATCACATCCGAGTACAACACCTACCCTTCTTTGATCTGTTTCCCGGATCAGTTCCCCCAGGTTGTCCGGTGGAACCTCCTTCTCGCGATCCATATAAGCTGAGGCTAGCCATAGTTTTGCACAGTCAATCTCAGCACTTACCGCTGTAACGTCTCCGCTACTAAATTGTGGAAGAAGAAAAATATTCAAATTATTTTTCGCTAAAATACACGATCTGATCTTTTCAGAGTTGTTTGAGTATAGTCATTTATACCCTTTCATTCTGAGGCCACAGATCCTGTTATTGTTAATCCAAGGTTCTTGGATTAACACCAAGTCCTCATCTGACTTAGTCAGTCTGAGCACGAGAGCTGCCGAGGCAGCCTTCGTGTGATGTAGGTTTATTTGTACAATACTTACCATTGTAGTCGCCCTTACTCATCTCTTCCTGCACTCCCTGCATCGGGATAGTGCCATCTGTCTCGTTGTTCCGGCCGCTATCTTCCTCTCTTCAAGAGCCTGACAGGATGTCCCCATCAGACTCCAGAGAGAGGAGCCCTACCTCCCCTTACTATTCTCCCCACGCCCGAAGCATCACTCTCCTGACCGTCTTCAGCCCACTTTCGCAGTCGCATCGGTCTCGTTCTTTTTATATATTTCAAGGGTGATCGACCCGAACCCGAAGTTGATCACTACCTTTAATTTTGCAAGAGAAGCCAGGGATTCTTTATTGATTAGCATGATTGCCAATTTAGAGCCTCCCTTAGCTTCCTATCGCTTTAAAATCCGCCAGTCTTCCGTTGGAAGATCGGGATTGCTGGCCCGAATGATCTCGAGAATCTCTTCTGGTTTATCCCCGGGTCGGTTGGTAGCCAAACACGTGCTCTCGGCCTGCTCGGGATTTCCTCCCTGCAGACTTCCTCAAGCCTCGCTCCCTGCCACACCTCGCCTATTTCGGCCACTACTCTTTTATAAAGGTCGACCGATTTTTGCAGGACGGCGAGACCCCGGACTTTCTATCAAGATCCGCAGAAAAATTTAGTTTAGTGCATTAAACATTACCCTCCACTTCTCTGACGTGATGCTCCCATCTTCCTGACTTCTGTCAATGATGGCTAGCACCAACACGTGCTTCTTTAGGATCTCACTGAATAGCTTCAGTTTTTGATCCCTAGGAGCACTCGATGTCTAGTCTGCTTGCACTGTAAGCTGCCCCTCAGGAATCGCAGAGAGTTTTTCTAAAATTTTGAACGTCGACCGTCTCTCCCTGTATCGATGCTTCGCCGGAGGGATCTCCCTCAATCCCCCCTATTTCCTTTGGCGGTTCCGCTTCTACCTGGCTTCGATGCCAAGGTGTCGCTTAACCTTGCCCCTGATGATAAAGCCCCACCTTCACGATTAGAGTTGCTTGCTTCTTCCGGTTTTTGAAGGGTGCCAGCCTCTTTAATTTTTTTTCATGTTTCTCCCACGAGTATCGGAGAAATATCAACCGCGCATAGATCCGTGTACGCAAGCAAGGCTAAATACAACTGGAAGTCGCCAGGTATCCAGAGGGCTCCGTTCACGACTGGGCTTTGTAAACTGGGCCGCCAGTCTAGCCGATCATCAGCACGGGTCGCGTAACACCTTAATCCAGCCCATTGGCTCATCGAGCACCCTATCTCCCCGCGCCCCCGCCCCACATTCACTCACTCATTCACCCATTCATATGGATATCCCAAACAATTGGGACCCACTTCATTCATGGGATTACCGTTTATAGGGTTCCCCACTCAGTACCTGGAGGCCCGGGAGCGCAGGTAGACGTGACGCTCAGTTCACCATGGTTGTGGTCGATGGTTTTATGACGGGATCAGTTCGCCTTTCCCTTCTGGATATCCTAGGCACTCAGAATTTGGTGAAGAGAGGTTACCTGCTCCCTCGTTCTCTGAGACTCTCCTCTTAGCAGAGCTGCGGTTGGGGACGGCTTATTTAACTCACCGCTAAACTACCTATCGATAGGCCGTTCACTATCCACCACCTGTGACCCCCCCCCCCCCCCCCCCCCCCCCAAAATCATCTGTATATTTTGATAAAAATCTTAAAAAATTGTTTAAAATCTCATTAATAACTGTGCACTAAGAACACGTTTGTAGATCGACATCGACACGACAATCATAATGGGGGTGAATATTTTTGATTACAACACGGAAGATCGGTTTGAAATCATAACAGGTTTTGAATATATTTGTATTTTTCCGAACATCCTGGGTGTAATAAATGGAACCAATTTGAATTATTGAATTCTAAACTGTGACTAGATTTGTACGATTACTCGGTGAGATGAGAATCATACCGACTATATAAAATAAATCAACTTACTTTGCTAAAGTCAGGTTCTGTTGACTCCTTGTCAAAAAACTGTCAAAACTGCTGGTTGTTTTTCGTAATAGAATTACCTCGTCCAAAAACTTCAACTCTCAAATAAAATCCATTTTGAGTTCTCTCCATCAAATTCACTACCAGCACCTCGAGTCTGGTTTTTCCTATAGGAAAAGAAATTAGGAAAAATATTTTCATAGTATTTTGGTCACAAAATTTTTTTTTCTGGCATACTATGGTAAAAAGTTTGTGTAGATTTTTTCAAAAACAAAATTAAATTGGTAATATTTTTCCTACCCAATTTCGATACCGAATTTTTTTTTTCCTAAATTATAAAATTTTAGATCAAACATGATTTCTCAGTAAGCCATTCCTTTTCCTATAGGAAAAACCAGAATCGAGCTGCAGGGGCGGTATGTTGTACCATAACTTCGAAGCGAAAAACGTTTAAATTTGCAAAAAGTCGAATCGAAAAAATGAAAGTTATATATTTTTTGCTTTTCGAAAATGATACAACATATACCGTCATTCGACTTTTTTCGAATTTCGATTCGAAGTGATGGTACAACATACCGCCCCAGATTTCATTTTATACTGTATTATTTTTTTGTTGTACGTATATGTTTCGTAAATCACGCGTTTTTTTTATTTCTTCGACATTTATATTCAGTTCGTCTGCAATTTTTTCAAGTGCAGAATTTTTATATCTGTTCTTTTATAATTTTTGCTGGAAACTTTCCACAAACATTCGTTTTTTCGATACATATCGATTAATTTTACTGTAGTTTCTGTATAAAAGAGCGACACTTTAACACGAATTTCGGTTATTACAATAACACAGAATACAGATTGAGTTAAACAAAATATCAAAATGTAGCTACTTCTTCACTTTGAGAATTAAATTTATTTAACATAACCTCAAAAGAATGACATTTCGTAATAATTTCATGATAATTTATCGTGAATTAGCCTCCTGATAATTTGCTGATAGTGTCAAAATTTATATAAAATACTTACACATACATTGATATTCTGATATATCAGAGAATTTGAATAGTGTAGACTGAAAACTTTAAGTTAGGGAAAGTTGCTTATGACTTTCTGATATTACTATGTAGTAGCTAAGTTTTTTATATTTTGAGAATTGCCTTTTTTATTTTAAGCAGGCTTTGGCTCCGGCAATTTAAGAACTTAAAAGAAATTGGTTTTTGGTTTCACTTTCTCCACACGTGGCATCTATAAAAAAAATAATTCTCATATTTTGTGTCAACCACGGGAATAATTATGCGTTGATTCGTTGGCAGTGGTGAGTAAAATTTTCCGACTAATGATTCTGGCCATTTTTTAATTTTTTTTTGTTGCGAAAGCGTCTCTGAACACTACTAAACTCGTATATCCTATATTTTTGGGTTAAGTTACCCTTGATCCTGCCGCATATGGATAAGAAAACAAAACATATACCAAAATCAATGAGCAATATTTTTCGGACCAAATTGTAATTCAAATTCTTTATTATAAGTAAAAATTCGTTTACAGTTTAGTTTTTGAATAAGTCTGGCGGTTAGGACTATTAATATTGCGTATGCAATCCCTTGCTATCTATATTACCGCCTGTAATCTACGTTGCATGGATTCGATTAAATTCTGAATACATCTGGTGTCAATGTTTTCCCATTCGAATTCGATTGCTGATTTTAGAGAACTTTTGTAGGTCTAACTGATTCTATAAATGCTCTATCGGGTTTAGATCCAGCCTTTGTGGAGGAGTTTCCAATACATGTGGGCTATTATAATTAATTACCAAGACCTAACATTATAAGCTTTATGCTTGGGATCATTATCTTGGTATCTCGGTTTCACAGCGGTTTTTTTTTCAGCAAATAGTATTAAATTTTCTTTTAAAATATTAGATCTACGCCATAGTAACCTATGGCACCCACACCAACACATTTTCACCGCCGTGTTTATTAGTGGAATTAATATTTTTTGTTTGCAATATGTTTGCTGTTAAATATGTTGCCTAAAAATGCAGGATATAGGGAGTTAGTAGAGTGTCAAAGATGCTTACGCAGTAAAAAGGTAAAAGAAATGGCCGGAGACAATGTTAAATTACATTAGTTTCCTAAATTAAGATTTGTGCGATAAATTTTATTCACCACTGTTAGTTCAATCCGAATGCTGTCCTTAAGTCATTGCATTATGAGTACAAATTATAAATGCTAAGGTCATCATTTCTTGTAATTTGTTTGCCTTTAGTGTGACACACTCAGCCATGTAACCTATATAGTTGTAGTTCAGAAGATCTTGTATTACACGTTTCTAAGATATAACTTTAAGGGACAGCCTTCTTCCGATTTTTCGATTATGGCTTACGGCGAAATGATTTTTATGTTTGTTATGTATACCACGTTTCCTGAAATATATGTGGCGCCGTTTCCAGTTCCAAATTTTTAATTTTTGCACTGATTCGGTTAAGACTGGGGCTGTTGCCGCACTTGTCGCATATCACAGATCATCCAACAGATTTATGTGTGATTTAATTACGGCTGTTTTTGATTCTATAGTAATACAATATTTGTTTGTAGGCGCTTTAAATATTTTTTGTCACTTCTACATTTGAAGAACACATAATTCGAAAGGGAAACGATTCGATAATTTGATAACTTCTCACCTTTGACTATAAGATCCTTATGAGAGCTGTGATTTCTATTTTTGGCATGGACATCTGCAAAACAGTTGGGAAGCTTACATAAAATTTTGAAAATAACCTAGTTTAGTGAAAATTTGCACACAGATGTTTTTCTAGGTGACAACACTGTCTACTAAAATTTAAAAATATTTGAACTTCAGGGTCGATAGTCTGGATGCCACTTATCACATAAAATCTTAACAAATTTTAATTTTTGTAGGTTAGATTTTTAATTTAAATTAATTTTTATTAGTTTTATTTAAATTACTTACCACTAAACACATGCATGCGATTTGTTCCTTAACATCAGATGTGCTCATTTAGGGTTTTGTAAATAATTAAACATTTTCTAAAATGATTGTGACTTATATTTAAATTCATATTACAATTAAGATTTACAAAATAATTAAGAATGGTCGATAATAAACTCGTCGTCTGAATCTTCTGGCAAATCATTCAGCAGATAAAATAAATCGATCGGTTCACCAAACCGTAAAAATTCCAATTTTGCTGTTACGTCATTGATCGAAACCAATTTGACTTTGAATTCGTCGAAATAATACCGTACTTTTACTGGTGTTTTATATGGGATCAGGTACGTTGGCAGATCGTATTCCGTTTCAAAATCTAAATCGTGTGAAGATGATAGGAATTCAGCAAATATTTCGAAATAATCTGACCTTGTAAAAACATGTGATAATAATCTTAATCGTTCACCGTATACATGGGTTTTGATACAGATATCTGTGAATGATTGGTTTGTTAGTTCGCCATCATATTTAACAATGCATTTGTCATTTAATTGTTGTAGACACTGTAAGAACCCGGAGGAGTAGTCAACATTATGAAATACTATACGACCTAAATCCACCGATTCGTTAAATAACATTTGCTCTGGTACTGAGATGAAATTACAATTTTTAACTATAACACGGACCGTTTTTGAAAACTTTTGTACGATAATTTTAAATAACGTTACGTCAAATTCCATATCTACGAATTTCACGGTTTCTAAACGTAGTGTTACATTCGGAGGTTCATATGGCTTTGTGTAAAAAAATTTGCAGTTTTTGAACTTTATACCACAAATGCTATCAAAATTTTTAGCAATCTTTAAAAATATCGCAACATCCAATTGCATGTTTTTAAAACGGAAATTTTTTATTTTAATGGGTCTTATTGAAAACACCTCGTCTACGAGCTTGACATCACATTTAAAGAAGACTACCTTCGTTTCGTCTGAAATTCTTTCCAAGATTGTAACCAGTACCTCTAAATCAAAAGATTGGTTTTTGAAATAGATCTTTCTCGGTTTAATCATAATGTCTGGCATTAGATGCAAACTCGTAAAACCAAAATCACAATTTTTAAATTCAATTTCTGATGTTTCCCTAAAATTTGCAAATAATTTTAAGTGATCCGCAGAATCAAATGTTATATTTTCAAATGAGATGGTTCTCGAATCGATCAAAATATTCGGAATAAGGTCAGTGTGAAATTTTAATTGACAATTATACAGATGGACCATCCATTTTTTTTGTTTGAATATAAACATCTGTAAATCTACGGACATATTATACAGTTCAATCGTAATATTCGATTCCTGATTAAAATTGTACTGCTCGGTATGCGGATTGGTTATTTCACATCTGTCAAAACATACAACTGAGTTTTGATGTAAAATATTTAAAAGGGCCATCAGATGTTTTGAATCAAGACACATATCGTGAAAATCTAAAATGCTCAATCTTACCAATGAACTGCGATAAATGAAATCGAAATTCAATAGCAGATTGCAACTTTTAACAAGAATTCTTGCCGTACTTGCCATTTTAACTAAAACGTTAAGTAATGTTTGCATTTCAAGCTTACATTGGGCAAATTCGATGTACTCGATCCGAATTGTTGCATTCGCTGCCGAATCGATAAATTCGTCTATCGGGAAAAAATAGCAATACACGAACCATACCATAGATTTATTAGACAATTTCCCGAGAATTGTGTGCATGGCAAAGAAATCTACTGTTGTATTTTGAAATATTAGTCGTACGGGTTTTGGACTAAAGCCTTCGAATTGTTCGTTTTCGGAACGTAAATGACAATTATCGATTATAATTTGAATTTGAAATTCGCAATTTTGTAAAATTTGAAAAATGGTTTTTAATTTTATTTCAGAGTTTCCAAACCAAATATCATGTCCAACTGTAAGATAACATGGCTCGTCACTATCACCGAACGAGAAAGTGCAAGAATTTATTTCAATATTATAAGCGCACTGTTTTATCTCATTCGGTGGCCGCTCTAGTTTCGGAAAATTATTGTGAATTCGGCAATTAAAAATATCTAGAAATTCGACATTTTTTAAAATAGTGATTGCGCTAAGTTCAAGGTCCATGTCACAGAAGCGAAGAACTCTTGTTTTTGAAAGGCATGGAAATTCTTCCAGGTTATTTATAATATTAATTTGACATCTTCTTAGTTCAATGCGATTTCCATCCGAGTGCCCGAGAATCGCATTTAATGTATTTAAATTAAAATTAATTTTTTCAAATACTAATCGGCCCTCACGCATCATACTCATCAGAGAGCGAAGAATATTTGTTGGTACCAGATTCAGATCAAATTCGTCAAGTGTCAGTTGTGATATAGCATTAACTACAAATTGGCTCACCATAAAATTTTCGGTCACATATTTAAGTACGGCATTTGTTTGCAATGGTGAAGAATTAGTTTCAGATTTTACAAACAATTGAAAAAACTCCGTACAATTAGTTCCAGAGTCGAGTGAACCATCTACATTGAAATTCATTGAATAACTCTGAGTCGCATATTTTGCGCCATAGTATAAAAAGGACGTTGGGTCTGGCTCGTGATGATAGATGGCGCAAAAATTGACTTTTTCGTTTATTCCTTTGAAGTCAATGTGGATTATATCGTGGTAATCAAACTTAATATTGTATACATGTGAAAGTGTTTGAATTTCATCCGCCGTCAGAATATTCGGAATGGCACATTTGTTAATTGATGTGTGGAATTTTTTAAACAAGTAGCAAAGTACCTCGCTCGATCTGAACTTCCTGAAGTTGAAAGAATATTTTTTCACTCTTTTATAACATTTTGAATAATGTTTCTGTAGATATTGCTGTATATCGTGATCTAAGTCCTTGTCCCAAAATAAATTATTACAGTGTATTGGCCATTTCTAGAGATAAAACATCTTCAAGGTCTAAATATTCTAAAAATTTGCCGTGAAATGCGGTCAGAATATGTATGTCGAAAGCTGATTGTGTCTGGTCCACCATTTTGTGAGGATATTGTAAAAATTTTGAGTCTCTATTTTGAATTAATAATTTAAGCATCTCATCAATTTTTAACTTTACATCATCATCAAGACCAAATCGAAAATGAAATAGGAAAAAGATAGATCCAATTATGGGAAATGTGGTCCAATTGTATTTCAATGCATAATTCGTCATCTTCATAATTTTAAGCTGTTTTTCAATCCATTCCTGTAAGTATAATAATAGATAGGTTTAATAAAAACGAAATACGAGAATTTACACTAAAGTATCAAACCTTGTCTTCTAAGGATATCCCATAGTACGTGTAGTCGTTCAGCCACGGCATTTTAAATTTAGTTATTTCATTTGTGTTTTGTATAAATTCCATTGCATTACCAAGTTGTGCCTCTTCTCCTTCAATTACTATTTCTACAGGAGAGTTAAAATGCCCATTGTTTGGTTTAGGCTGGATATGGAGGCCCGATCCACACTTTTCATTCACAATCTGTGTTTGACAAAAAAAAAAATACGAGTTCTTTAGTTTACATAAAAATTTATTAAGTTCGTCAAAAAATGTACTAAATTGTAATTTCTAACATAGTTTTTTTTGTATAAAATACTGTAATGAAAATATTCTGTAAGTGCAAACAAAGTAAATGCATCAACAGATGTACATACATGCAAATTGGAGACAACACTATAAGAGTATTCCAAACGAAAAAAAAAAAACATAGCCACACGATCCTTGTAAATAAGCCATTTTGTGTTATGTTAGTTTGTGCTAACGCTGGTTTACAAGAAGTAGTTGTAACCAATGTGAGTCCCAGTCGTTAACTAATATTATTTCTGACACTGGCCAGCCAAGAAACCAAATGAAAGATCTTTGCAAACTGAAGTCAAGGTTCAGAACGAACAGAAATCTGGATCAATACCAATAGTACATATTCCCGCACAGAGGTGTTGAGTATAATTAGACTAAATTCTGGTACCTACTGCTGCAATACAGAGGTCGGCAGACGGTAGTATCAGCCTGAATTCGATATCCGGTAAGGTTGGGACGTATGTCGAGAGTAAACCAGAGGATATGGCGCTTGGCTTTCTCAGTTTGTGCATGCTAGAGGTTGGGACCACAAAAAATCGCTGAAATTGACAGAATCCGTAAAGGCTATGTAGATCAGACTTGAACGGATTCTTCATATACGTTTTTGTGAAATAGTAAACCCAATGTGATGCTATAAATTCAGAAAATCTAGTGAATGTTGGTGCATGGGTTAGTGACCGGGCCGAGGCTGCTTTCTGGCGATGCGGTGATTTAACCGCACTTAGGTATATATTTTTCAGTGCTCCTGATACTGGGTTCCCCATGAGTGAAATAATTGTGTTGGCTTATTGCGTGGAGTAGATTTATAGATTCCGAAATTTTTACGATCTTTGTATGGTTTTTGTTTAACAGATTCTCTGTTATCTTAAGATGAAACTCACCGAGAGCAGCGCAACATATTCCAAACAGATCACACTAATGGTTTGGTTTTAATAGTAAAATGGGCTTATGTCACTTTTATTGAGGTTGTGATTAGCAGCAAAGAGCAGTAAATTGAAGCTGCTGGGTGCGGAATCTATTGACATTTATAAAAATTTCCTTATAGTGGCGATATTTATTTGTTTTCAGGAATATCGATTTCGAAAATTAAATTTTTTCTTCAGTTCCTTTTTTAAAACTAATCAATTTTATTAAATTTAAATGTGTCTATTAAAATTACAAAATATTTCATTTCTTTTAATGGAAATACCCATATTTATACTTAAACTATGATTTTGTATCATTACATAAGCGAAAAAGCCAATATTTAAATTAGCTGCTCGCTGCTGCTGCTTGGTGTGTTTCATCCTTTAATTGTATCCAATTTTGGAATATTTGTGAACACATTTTTAAAATTGAAAAATGCCAATTTCACTCCGTTTGGTATATTAAGCGGCTTGATTGTTTGCCAAACCAAAAAAATATTTCTCAGGAGAATTGAGTTGGATTAATTAATACCTGATTAAATTTTATTATTTAATACTTCAATATTTACCACTTTCTATTAGTATTCCTAAGAGTAAAAACGACCACTGGAAGTTATATTGCAGATAATCAAGAAATCTACTCGGTTTTGCTCCCCATCTAATTGTGTAGCACGGGCTATATATGAAAATCGATTCTTAAAAAGGTTATTTACTAAAGAAAGGGTATCTTGTGCAGGTTCAATTAGCTTCCGTAGGAACATTTTCTTCTGGAGATTTTGTATTATCAATAGATATTTCAGCTTTATTTCTGCTGTATCAAAATCGATGTTTGTTAGATTATGTGTGCGATGGTAAAGGTGGTGTTTTATGTGGTATGTTGAGTTGTCAGAGTTTCTATACGTTGGGCCAATTGCGTGGATTTTAATGTCCTCATTTTTCGGGCGATAATTCGTCGTTTTATTAACATGGTGCCCTTAATTTTGTTGTGTACTTGTACGGTGATGTTCTTGTATTCTAACTGGTGAGATATTTTAGATAAGGCCAGTTGAGCGTGGTAGGTTTTTAAATTTAATGAATTAATTTTCGTGTAGAGATCTTTGATAGCCACAATTTATCACACACTCCAACATTTCATTTACTACTTTTGCGTAAGTAAATTTTTATCGAGTATGATTTGCATACCGAGAACAAGTTTAGTTTTTTTTCAAAATTGCGGTTCCTTCGAGTTTCTTGTCGGGTTTTAATGATTGAGTTTAATAGTGAGTTTAATATTACTACAAATAACTCTGCATAACACGAATCTTCGTTAAATTTTCGGATGTTTCATAATAACTAAAAAATGTTAACCGATGTGTACATTTTTCATATTTAGTCTAGGCCGGTTTCATAATATTACAACTAATTTTAAACATAATTAACATAAATCATCTGAAGTCGTCGGATATCTCAAATTTTGGCCGATTTGAATTATACTTGGCCCAGGTTACTTCAAAAATACTACCAAATAACTCTGTTAATAAATTATATGAATCATGAAAAGCCTTCGAAAACGTCCTGAATGAAAAAAACATTATTCAAATAATAAAAATGAATCAAAAAACGCTGTAAGCTGAGAATTGAAAAATTGTAAGACTTCGGTTCATTATCAAAGGAGAAATTGTCAAGGGTGTAATTGTTGTGGCCAATAATTCATTGGGACTTCATCCCAATCAATTAATTCGTCTGTGTTGTAGAGGCTTTGCCAAGTGAACCCCAAAAGAAGATGTGTAAAGGCCAGTTCACGACGCCGCCGCGCGAGTCTACCATACTTTAAATCGCTCGTGCGTAATGTCATTCGTGACACTTATACTGTGTGGCACGTACCGCCATCCAGTTGGAACCACATATCGTCGATAACCACCTCATCCAGTTTAGGCCACAAGGAGTTGTTTATCATAGATCTGTACCGCTCGCGTTGACGGTTACGGCAAGTCCATTTTCGTTTTTTAATAATTAAGGACTGACGCTTCCGCAACACCAAATTCGCCCCAATTAGTGAGTTTCTCGGGATGCATTTGGTGCTGGTGTATCTCGTGTCGCTCACTTCAATCTCACAGTTCTGCTGCAAATCCATGAATGTTGCTTGCTCACGTATCCATTCATCCAAAAATGGGTTAACCTTATAATAGCAGTAATGACTTACTACATTATGCATGTTTCCGAAGCTCCGAATATTTATCGCAAATTAATTGGTCAGTTGGGGAAGTTTTCCCAACTAAATGTAATTTAAAGGTTATTAGTGGCTGAGTTATTTATACTCAAAGGGCCAATTTGTGCGGATGGACAACCTGATATGCTTAATTGGAAATGAAACTATTGCAACTATTTTCTTTAACCTCTTCGATTATAGGTACAATGATTAGGTATAATTAAATCCGCTCACTCCTGACCTACCTCCGCCCATTTAGGTTCGTTTAAAACTATAGAATTTGTTAAGCGGTATGTATTTCTTCTGGCCTTATATAATTTCAAATGTTCAACGTTTCATTTCTTCTTGTGATGACTGCAAGTGTAATATCACTTAATTGTACTTTACGGCCACCCCTTAGTTCTCTGCCTCCAACTTTCAGACCATGGCAAAGAATAAATTTAGATTTTTTGAAGTCTTATTCGAGGACACGTTTGGACGCTGTCGACCACTATTCTAAATTCGTAATTACTCGAATAGTGCGTCAAGCTACCGTAGATGAAGTTGGAAAGTTTTTAGATAAGAACAAATTGACGGTGAGTGACAATATCTCTCCCATACCGTTCAGAAATTGTAGTTAGGAAATTAAAATCCCAGAATTTAAACTCCCGAAAACAAAAATCCCAGATATCATAATCGCTTACTAAAAAATGCGAAAAATCTAAATCCCTAATATTATAATCCCGAAAATTAAAAATGAAAATCCTGGAAATAAAAATAACTGTAATCAAAATAAACGGATTCGGCCGGAATATAGCTTCCAGCGGCGAAACGAAATTGAAAAGAAATTTAAACCTGGTCAACTTGATTGACTGAAATTTTGATAAAAAAAAACAGTTTTGGTTATAATCGTTATTCCGCTTAAATTTTGAGAAAAGTGAGCAGGAGCAAATTTGTTGCAAATTTAATTTAGAATTCTTTTTGGTATATTGGATCGATTTTATCGTAAATGTTTCTCTCTATCCCTAGCTTTCACAGCCCATGAAACGATTTTGCCGCTTGCACGATGTCTTTCAACTATATCGGTTCATCGCACGATCCCACCAGTATTGACATCCATTTGTTTGCAGATCATGTCGTCCCCTACGATGTACGCCGAATGGTTGGTGATGGGACACTTTTCTTAACATTCGTGGTGTTCAGGATCTTTCAATGTGACCCAGCCACCTTATTCGATTGAATTTAATGAATCAGATAAGGTCACAATCTCCACGATTCGATCGAATCATCTCCCTTCCAAAGGTAGATAGTAACCTACCTAGATAATAACCTACCTTCATTATAGTTCAAGTTCCAAATTACATAGCGCAAGTCTTATAAGTGCTTTGTTTAGTGCGAGTTTTAGTTTTGCAACTGTTACAGAAATTTTGATCGAAACTTCTTTGTCTGTGCGTAGAAAAATCTCTAGAGAAATCGTTTTCAATGTTATGGTCGTCTGTTCCAAGATTTATCGTATGGGTGCTCCTTGATGTTGATAGACATTTAGAATTCTTGCTGTCTACTTTCAAACCCAGTTGTTTCGTCTAAAGGGTAAATCAAAATAAAATATCCTTAACACGATTTGACATTAGGTCTCCGACAAAGAAGCTTGATATTTTTGACGTATCCAAAAATTTGGCCTGACATATTGACGTCACGACCGAACATTCAATACAACTTTTCCTTATCACGTACTCGAGCGCCAGATCATACAAAATCGGCGCGACCACATCTCCCTGTTGTTGTTCACCTGATGTTATCTCGAAGGAATCAGACAGAAACGATTAAAGTTTTACCTCTACCTACGTGTATACATTATGCTCTGAGAAAGTAGAGCCATCGGCCTAAACTATATATATGTTCACAACTGTAGAATAAAAATTTTCACCGTTAGCAATACAAATTTTAAACAATTTTGAGGATGAGCTTGGCAGCTGTGTCAACAATTCTCATTCCAAATGAACCGGCAAAGATATTCCAAAAGTTGGTCGCTCCAGTGATATTTCTGAGTACTCGTTGTAGGCGTTCATATTACTCAGTGACAACGAATCAAATTCGATCTTTAGAGGATTGTAAACATCTATGTACGCTGCGTTAGTATCAGTTGAAGTACTTGAAACCTTATAGATGATATTTTTTTTTTATTTTTTGTAACTATAGCCAAAGACTTTATTGTTGAATCCATCGTCATACGAAACTGACAAGAAGTGTGAAATTCTTAAAAACTATAATTTTTTTAAACTTAAGCTTTAACCTATGTTAATACGTAATATATCATTATGCATTATTATTTATAAATTATTATTAATTACTTAATTTTGGTGTGTTAGCTCAACATGCTTGCAATTATTAGATTATATTTCTCAGTTAATTAAATCTAGAGGATCAGCACAGGTCCCAATGCACTACCTTGCGGTACTGCTGCTTTTATCTCGGTTAGATCAGTAGTGGCCGTATTTTGTTTCACCTGAAACATCTTTTGCGCTAAGTAGTTTTCAAGAACTGCATGAAATTGTCTCGGCAGAAGAGTTTTAATTTTGTAATTTAATCCTTCTTCATGCCATACTTTGTAAAAAAGCTTAATTGTATTTAAAATTCTGTGCACCTGTTCTATTGTGTCGTGGTGCTCTCTAAATCTAAATTGGTGATCTGGTATAATGCGACCTTCAAATAATATAGGTATTAGTTCTTGTAGTAGCATTTTTCAAAAAGCTTTGCTTATTGGCCTGTACGACGAGACTTGAGTTTCGTCCATACCTGGCTTAGGAATCAGGATACTTTTGAGATATTTTCCATTTTTGGGAAAAGTATTCACATATCATAATCGCGTTAAAAATATATGTTATATATTTTACGCAACTATCTGGTAATTCTTTGATCATTTTTCCAGTTATTAGATCATGACCTGGCGCTTACTTAGGATTTATACTGTTTTTGATAACCGTTTTGATGCACTGTCATTCTACTGGATTTGGGTTCGACCCGTCCCTCGCAAACTGTGGTAGTATGCAGTCATTATTTTGCTCGTTTGGGGTGAACACTTTCTGTAGATGGTTAGCGAAAGTGATAGCCTTTTCTAAGTCACTTCTGACCCAGTGACCATCTGGTTTCCTTGTCGGTGGGTTCGATAGCTCTTTTTAAATTTTTTGCTGCCTTTCACAGTGAGTAATCTGTTTTTTCTGTTGCTGTGAGCTCACTTAGGTAATTATGTATTCTTAAATTTTGATCTTCCCATATTGCTTCTCTCAGAGCTTTAATAGCTCTAAATTTAAGCTCTAGCAAAATTTCCATTTATGCAAACGAGATTCGTGAAGCTGCCATAGCCGCCGAATTGCCCGCTTCTCTGCCAATAACTTTTGAATGTTGAATATATTAGTCGTAATTTTTGTTCTCCGGAGTAGCTTTTCTTGCAAGTATTTCAGCTATTTATTATTTGTCTTAAGTTTTCTATCGCGGCATTAATGTCTTCTGGTGTGCGAAGTGGAACATTGAGATGACAATTTACATCCACTATGTAGATACTATATAGAGAACCCATTTCGTTAGTTTGTTTGTTAAATTATTTAGTTGGGGTGGGCTAGTTTTTAATACTTGGGTACTTAATGTTACTATAATTCGTGAATGATCTGATGCTAAATCATATCGCAGTCAACGACTAGAGCATTGTTGCGTGATATTCCTCGTAATACACAGAAATCTATGAATACACGAATTTTCTCTCTATCTGTAGGCCAATTTGTGGGATGTCATGATAAATAATTTAAGTTTTTCTCGTTTATTGCTTCTTAGAGTTGTTTGGTTTTGGATGACGTCAACCTCGAACCCCATTGCACATGTTTAGCGTTGTAATCACCCCCTGCTAGAAATTTGATTCCCAAGTGATTGAAATAATCGATAAATTACTGGACAGTAGACAGCCGATATTAAAAATTTCCCAGACCATTCTCCCAAACTGATAGTTGTAGCTTGGATGTGATCTTTAGCATATTTCTGGAGCTCGTAGTGCTTTAATCTTCTTTTTATTAAGACTGCACTGCCGCCGTGTGTTTTTCCATCCGGATGTTTGGTGTCATAAACGGAATAGCGCGGTAATATTAAAAAAGTTTTGTTTTGTGAAGGGTGTTTCAGATATTAAAATGATGTCTATATTTTGTTCGATAAGAAAGGTTTGTGCCTCAGCTTTATGTTGCGAAAGCCCGTTCGCATTCCAAATACCTATTTTTAGAACTGTCATTTTTGATTTTTGACTATAATTTGCATAATCGTATTCATATTTTGCATCACCATGCTCATTCGTCTTTCCATCATCATCATGAAACTATGGATGGTCTTGGTTAATTTATTTACCAAGGCATGAATGTTTAGGTCCTCTTCATTAGAATGAACTTTGGGTTTCGGTTTGTTACCTCTCAAGATATTTACGTAAGAAACAGCTGACTGTGCAAAACTGCTGGTAAACGTCTCCAAAATATCATTTTGTGTGTTTGCACTCGGTGGCTCCCAACTAAAAATAGCAAAGTTTTATTTACACAACCCTGTAATTTTAAAGGAGATGGCGCTACATTTCTGCTATTTAACACAATTTGCAATTCGATCATGTGCAGAACACTGAATAGGGACGCTTACACATAAAATTTTGAAAAAAACCTATAATCTACTGAAAATTTGTACAAACATGTTTCCCTAGGTAACAACAGTTTGATATTTGAATCACGATAAGTGGCATCCAGAATATCGACTTCAGGGACGATATTCTGGATGCCACTTATCACGTAAAGTCTGGATAAAATATGTAAACAATTTGCAATAGGTTGGATTTTTAATTTAAATTTATTTGTATTACATTTAATTATATTACTTACCATTAAAACATCGTGCCATTTGCTCCTTAACATCAGATGTGCTCATTATGGGTTTTGTTAATAATTAAACATTTTCTAGAATGATTGTGACTTATATTTAAATTCATATTACAATTAAGGTTTACAAAATAATTAAGAATGGTCGATAATAAACTCGTCGTCTGAATCTTCTGGCAAATCATTCAGCAGATAAAATAAATCGATCGGTTCACCAAACCGTAAAAATTCCAATTTTGCTGTTACGTCATTGATCGAAACCAATTTGACTTTGAATTCGTCGAAAGAATACCGTACATCTACTGCTGGTTCTAGGTCTGGGATCAGATATGTTGGCAGATCGTATTCCGTTTCTAAATCTAACTGTTGTGATAGAACTTGAAAATATTCAGCAAATAATTCGAAATAAACTGACCGTGTAACAGTATGTGATATTAACAATAATCGATCACGCCTTATGAGGGTGTTGATACATATATCTATGAATGCGCGGTTGGTTAGTTCACCATCATATTCAACAATAAATATGTCATTTAATTGTTGTAGACACTGTAAAACACCGGGGGAGTAGACAACATTATAAAATTTTATATGACCTAAATTCACAGATTCCTTTGATAACATTTTCTCTGGTACTGTGGTAAAATTACAATTGTCAACTAGAACATCAACTGTTTCTGTAAACTTTTGTACAATAATTTTAAATAAATTTACGTCAAATTCCATATCGACGAAAGCCACGGTTACTAAACGTAGTGTTATGTTCGGAAGTTCATATGGCTTTGTGCAAACAAATTTACAGTTATTGAACTCTATATCGCAAATGCTATCAAAATTTTTAACAATTTTTAAAAATATCGCAACATCCAATTGCATGTTTTCAAAATAGATAATTTTTATTTTAATAGGTCGTATTGAAAATACCTCGTCTACGAGCTTGACATCACATTTATTGAAGTATACCAACGTTTGGTCTGAAATTCTTTCCAAGATTGTAACCAGTACCTCTAAATCAAAAGATTGGTTTTTGAAATAGATCTTTCTCGGTTTAATCATAATGTCTGGCATTAGATGCAAACTCTTAAAACCAAAATCACAATTTTTAAATACCATTGATGAGGTTTCACTAAAATTTGCAAATAGTTTGAAGTGGTTCGCAGAATCAAATGTTATATTTTCAAATACGATGATACTCGACTCGATCAAAATATTCGGAATAAGGTCAGTGTGAAAATTTAATTGACAATTTTTCAGATAGACATTCCATTTCTTCTGTTTGAATATAAACATCTGTAAATCTACGGACATATTAATCAGACCAATTGTAATTTTCAATTCTTGTTTAAAATTGTACTGCTCGGTACAAGGGTTGGCTATTTCACATCGGCTAAACTGTATATGAGAGTTTTGATCTAAAATATTTAAAAGAGCCATCAGATGTTTTGAATCAAGGCACATATCGTGAAAATCTAAAATTCTCAATCTTACCAATGAATTGCGATGCATCAAATCGAGATTCAATAGCAGATTGCAATTTTCAATATGAATTGCTGCCGTACTTGACATTTTACCTAAAATGTTAAGTAATGTTTGCATTTCAAGCGTACATTTTTCAAAATGGATGTACTCGATCCTAATTGTTGCATTCGCTGCCGCATCGATAAATTCGTCTATCGGGAAAATATAGCAATCTTTAAAATATACATTAGATTTATTAGACAATTTCCCGAGAATTGTGTGCATTGCAGAGGAATCTACTGTTGCATTTTTAAATATTAGTTTTACGGGTTTCGGACTAAAGTGTTCGAATTGTTCGTGTTCGAAAAGTAAATGGCAATTATCGAACGTAATATAATTTTGGATTTCACAGTTTTGTAAAATTATAAAAATCATTTTTAATTTTATTTCCGAGTTTACAATCCAAAGATTACGTCTAACTATAAAATAACATGACTCGTCACTGTCACCGAGAAAGAAAGTGCAAGAACTCATTTGAATTATTTCATTAGCGCACTGTTTTATCGCATTCGGTGGCCACTCTAGTTTCGGCAAATTATTGTGAATTCGGCAATCAAAAATATCTAGAAGTTCGAAATTTTTTAAAATAGTGATTGCGCTAAGTTCAAGGTCCATGTCACAGAAGCGAAGAAATCTTGTTTTTGAAAGGCATGGAAATTCTTCCATGTTATTTGTAACATTAATTTGACATCTTTTTAGTTCAATGAAGCGATTTCCATCTGACTGCCCGAGAATCGCATTTAATGTATTTAAATTAAAATTATTTTTTTCAAATACCAAATGGCCCTCACGCATCATACTCATCAGAGAGCGCAAAATATTTGTCGGCACCAGATTCAAATCAAATTCGTATAGTGTCAGTTGTGATAAATCATCTTCAAATTGGACCACCATAAAATTTTTTGCCACATATTTAAGTACGGCATTTGTTTGCAGTGGTGAAGAATTTGTATTAGATTTTATAAACAATTCTGAAAACTCTGTACGATTAGTTCGGGAGTCGAGTGAACCATCTTCATTAAAATCAACTGAATAATTTTCAGTCGCGTATTTTGAGCCATAGTATAAAAATTGCATTTGGATTGGATCATGATGACAGGTTGCGCAAAAATTGACTTTTTCATTTATTCCTTTGAAGTCAATGTGAATTATATCGTGGTAATGAAACTTAATATTGTATAAATGTGAAAGTGTTTGAATCTCATCCGCCGTCAGAATATTTGGTATGGCACATTCTTTAATCGATGTGTGAAATTTTTTAATTAAATGAAAAATTAACTCGGTCGATCTGGCCCCCTTACAATTGAATAAACTGTTTTTCTCCCCCTTATATAATTGTGAATAATGTTTCTGTAGATGCTGCTGTATATCGTGATCTAAGTCCTCGTCCCAACATAAATTATTACCGCGTGTATTGGCTATTTGTAGATATAAAATATCTTCAAAGTCTAAATATTCTAAAAACTTGCCGTGAAATGCAGCCAGAATATGTATATCGAACGCCGATTGAGTCTGGTTTGCCATTTTGTGAGGATATGGTAAGAGTATTGAGTTTACATGTTTCATTCTAAAGATCTCATCAAGTTTTAACTTTTCATCATCATCTAGACCAGATCGAAAATGAAATAGGAAAAAGTGAGATCCAATTATGAAAAACTTGGTACAATTGTATTTCAATGCATAATTCGTTGCCTTCATAATTTTAAGTTGTTCTTCAACGCGTTCCTATTAGTATAATAAGAGACAAGTTTAATGAAAACCTAATACGATAATTTATACAAATTTATCAAACCTTGTCTTCAGAGGATCGCACATAGTACGTGAAGTCGTTCACCCACGGCATTTTAAAACTAGTTATTTCACTTGTGTTTTGTATAAAATTTATTGCTTCATCAAGTTGAGCCTCATCTCCTTCAATTTCCATTTCTACAGGAGTGTTAAAATGCCCATTAATTGGTTTAGGCAGGATATGGAGCCCCGATCCGCACTTTTCATTTACAAGCTGTGTTTAATAAAACAAAATATTAGTATTTTAGGTTTTTTTTCTTTTAACACTATTTGCAGTAAGCAATCAACACATTTTACTAAACACTTGTTTTTTATTTCGCAAAATTTTTTTTGCAAAGTAAAAAACAAGTATTTAGTAAAATGTGTTTATTAAGTGGTAGTATTTTAGGTTTATTAAAAATTCATAAAGTTCGTCAAAAGGATGCAATCGTAATTTCAAACATAATTTTTTTTAGCGTTTAGAATATTTCAACCAAAATATTCGAATCGCACTTATCGCAAATATGCACATCATTTAAACAACTCTGTACGTGCAAACAAAGCAAATGCATCAATAGTGGTACATCTGAAAAGACGGAAAACCCACGACAAGCATTCCAAACGAAAGTAAAAGCCGCCACAATGCTCGGTTTACAAGAGGTAGTTGCATCCAGATCCGTGTCTCATTGAACCATCAACCCAAATTCAATGGAACGTTTTCTAGCCAATGAAAAAAATGAATGTCGTGTTCGTGCAATCAGAAAACAAGGTTTGAAACGAACAGACAAAAAACTTAAATTAAAGTGAAGAGGTCATTAAATTTTCTTTTCCTTCCACACCTGATAATGTTGATACCTGTCAAGAGACGGTAATGATGACAATTAAAAAAACTACGAAAGCACAAGAAAATGGTGAAGAACTTAGGAACAATTGCATCTTCTTTACTAGTTGTACGTACTATGACACGTCAATGCTGTGCACATGAAGAACGGTGAAACACATTTTACATTACTTAAAAACACTTAAGGAATTTTTACTGCACTACAAGTACATATGGATCAAAACCAATAGTACATATTCCTGTGCAGAGATTTTAAATTTAATAAAATTAAATCCCGGTATTTACTGCTGCAATACAGAGGTTGGCAGACGGTAGTATCAGCCTCGATTCGATGTGGGGTAAGATTGAGACGTATATCAAGAGTAAACCAGAGGATAAGGCTCTTGGCGTTCCCAGCTTGAGCATGCTAGAGGTTTGGGCCACAAAAAATTGCTGAGGTTGGAAGAATCCGTAAAGGCTAAATTATGAAATTCACAAATTATCAAAAATTGTAGCTATACACAAGAAAAAAAATAATTGAAATTCGAAACACGTGGTTCAATTAATATTATTAAAAATAAACAAGATTAGCTATATTGAGAATTACAGTACTACAAAAAAAAGTTTATGCAATCTCTTTATAAAAAAAAATTGTATAGCTTGTCTTTTTAATTCTATTTAGTGTTCTCGACTTGTAAAGCTGTCTGAAGTTTGTACAAGCAGATCTTGTTCGACATCGTCACGCCAGTGTAGTTGGGTCTTCCTTTACGGTGCACTCCGCCTGGTTGTTGGTGAAACACTTTATTGATCATCAATTGTTGTGGGGACCTTGTATAACGGTTGGATTTGATGACTCCGATGATATCGCTGCCTCCGAGGAGCTGCGTTTATTTCGTGGTTCATGCGAATCCGATATTCGACTAATGACATTCCTTTCCAAGGTGTATAACAAACTACAATCGTAAGAGTTCATAGTTCTGCTCTCGCTTCCGAAAGTCAGCCCAGGTCTTATAAGTGCTTCATAAAGTGCGAGCTTGCACGACTGCGATAGGTGTTTAGATCGCAATAATTTTGATTGGGCGTTGTCCGGCAGCGATCCGAGCTTTTATTTCTGCCTGCATATCATTCAACGATGTTATAAGTGACTCGAGGTATTTAAAGTTTTTCGATGCTATCAAAATTGTGGTCGCCAATTTCAAGATTTACCATATAGAGATGTTCCTGGGTGTTGTTCAATGTTTTACTACTGATCACCTCCAGACCAAGTCTTCTTGCGTAGCGATTGAGCGGTATGAAACTGTCTTTGATGTCGCTAGGTCTTCGAGCAAGAAGCACGATATCATCTACATATCCAAGAATTTGGCACGACGGTCGCCTTTCTTATGCAACAGACATATGGGCACGCTCTTCCAATTCTCCAGCAGCTCTTCTTGGTCCCAAATATAGACGATGAGATTGTATATTGTCTTGTCTCAAGAGTAGCGCCTCCGAGTTTAATTAATTCTGCAGGGATTCCATCAAGGCTAGGTGCCTTACCGTTCTTCAAACGACTAATAGCTTCATCTACTTCCTCTGCTGTGGGATACTCGACAAAGACCTCTTCACCTGGAGGATCTATTGCTGTAATGGGGGTCACGTCGTAATTCCGATTTAGCAGATTTTGAAAGAAAGTTTGCTATACTGAAAGAACATCAGCCACGTTTGTTCTCAATTCTCCATTCCCGTCTTTGATTGCTGTACTTCTTGGGTGGAAGTCTTTAGTGAGATTCCTGGCATTAGCAAAACAGTCCCTTGAATTTCCTACTTCCGCTTGGAAGCTGATGTTTTCAATGCATGACCTCATATGATCGCGTTTCTTTTGTCAAAGGTATTTAGTCGTAGCTTTCCTGGCGCAGAGTTATTCTGCTTGAGTGCTTCTAGTGTTGCGAGCCAACCATTTTTCACGAAGCTTTCGTTTATTTTCGATGACCAGGTGGCATTGATCATCGAACCAATCATTGCGGGGTCTCGGAGGTCTTCTTCCGATAGTGTTTTGCGCCGCGGTGGTAATGGCTGACTGTATTGTGTGCCACTGCTCCTGGATGTTAGAAGGAGCTTCTTCGTTGTTGCTGGGCCGCTCTAGATAGTTAGTGACAGCTGATTGGTAACTCTGTAGTTACGCTTGGTCTTTTAGAACAATGGTTCTTAACCTTTTTTTACTCGCGGCCCACCAAATAATTCATATTTTTTTTGTGGCCCAAAATTTTTTAATAATAATTTATATTTGTTAATTTATCTATAATACCAGGTGGGGAAATATGAAACTGGAATTTACCAATGACGCCATCTGTCAATGTACCTTTTGACAAATCACGCCATCGTTTTCACTGTTTTCTTATGACATCTGTCCACAACATCCAATTTATAACCTTACAAGTTTCGTACAATAACGCATTACGTGTTAAAAATGTCGAGTTGTTTGTCTACATACTCGTATTACGATTTGGGGACATCATTGATTTTTTGTTATCATTTGGGAAAATGGGTTCCTCATAAACTTTATGAAAGGCCAGAGAAAAATAGAAAAACCACTTGCAAAATGTTGATCTCCAGATAAAAAAGAAAGTTATTTCTCCATCGAATTGTAACTGGCGATGAAAAATAAATCTATTTTGGGAATCCAAAGCACCAAATGTCTTGGGTAGATCCAAGACAACTATCGACATCGACTGCAAGGCCAAATCGCTTCGGACGGAAGTCAATGCTTTGTATTTGGTGGGATCAGAAGAGTTTAACTTATTTTGAGCTGCTAAAACCTCTCGAAACCGTAAATATTGAAAGCTACAAATGATTTATTTGAATCGATCTTTGCATGAAAAACGACCGGAATATGATAAAAGACAACACAAAGTGATTTTGCTTGGCATGATAATGCACCATCACACAAAGCAAAACCGGTAATGGAAACGTTGGAACCTCTTAATTGGGAAATACTTTAAACATGCGGCTTACTTTCCAGACTTGTCTCCGTCCGATTATCACTTATTTGTATCCATGGGACCAAGGGCTTGCTGATGAGTACTTTACTTCGTACGAAAATGTACGAAAACGGCTCGATAACTATGGTTTGCCTCAGAAGAACAGTTTTTTAGTGTGCCATCCACGCATTGTCAGAAAAATTGGAAAAATGTATAACTAATAATAGCAATACTTTGAATAAAATACTCCTAATCATCATCATTAGGAAAGTCGTGAAATGTGGGCTGGTGATATAAAAGATGAAAATCTCTTTTTATTTTGGCGAAATTTGAAAAAAGCAATAGATTTCGCAGACTTGATCTTCATTTGAACAATTTTGCTGAATCCCAAATTACATCCAGTGCAGTAGTTATGAGTACGCCAATTAAAAATATTGCTGATCAAAACAATAAAATAACGCAGCAACCAAGTTGCTCTTATTTGTCGTTTAAAGAGGATTTTCCCACCCCATTCAAAATTTTTTTTTATTATCCGGAGGCCCCAACTGAAAAGAAGAAAATCGTCAAAAGGAAAATTACTCCTGATGCAATTACATCAAATAAATATTTTGAACATTTAAAGAGAATTGAAACGGATAAAGGCAGTATCTGAAAAATTGGCGCGGCCAGAAAGAGAGAGGGAAAAAAATAAAAGGAGCAAAAGAGAAAAAACGGAACAATTTATAAAACGAAATTTCAACCAAGATCATTAGACTAATTTTCAAACAGATGGCGGATCGAGTTTAAAAGAAATTAAAAGACATGTCCTGACGATTATGTCATAGTTGCATACGAAGGAGAGTATTTCCTTGGGTCTGTACTGGAAGTAAGAGAAAATGAAACATACATTAAAGCAATGCAAATGAGTGGTCAAAATTGGAAATGGGCGAGCAAGGACGACGCTATTTGGTATAAAGAGGAATAAGTATGTAGTGTTATCAGTCCAGCTTCTCTATTAAATACCAGAGGGATTTATGCGGTTCCTGAAATCGAAGCTTTCCAAAAGAATAATTTTAATTAATTTTGGTAAAATTATTATTTATCTTTATTATCTTTTGTAGCCTGAGTACCTGCGTTATTTCTGTTATCGTCTAATTTTATTATTTTTTGATTGATTATCTAAAGTTAATATCCTAGCTGTAAATTAGAAGGACAAGTTTTTGTTGTTTCAGCCTTGAATATCATCCGCTTTAACTTTACAGTGCCGATAATACAAATAAGATCTGCCGGAAATTAGATCAAAAATGAATCGCATATGCCCGTAATAAGAACGTAGACTTTATGCAATGAAATTATTTAATTTTTATGATTAATATGAAAGTCATTGAAACTTAACTTTTATAATATTATTCATATTATAAACTATTTTTATACGTAATACATATTATAAAAAAAATTATATAAAAAAAAATCACCCGAAAATATATCTTAACAAAACGTCAACGAGATTCTTATACTGTCGGTAATTGGTACATTTACCTTATACAGCATTTTTTTTTTTATATTCTGAAATTTTTTTTACAAACTTTGGCGGCCCCCTATAAACTTCTTACGGGCCCCCCTGTACTGTTTTAAAGCATCGACATTCCATCGAACGGTTTTTTGTGCTTGTCTATTGAACGTAGATTACAGTTTGCACTTATATTTAAATATGACAAGCACATGATCGCTGTCCATGTCTGCACCTCTGTAAGATCTAACGTCAGATATGCTGGTGGAGTGTCTCTTAGACACGTTGACGTGATCGATTTGGTTTTCCGTTCTTCCTTCATTCGATCTCCACGTTACTTTGTGGATTCTTTTATGTTAGAAAAACGTGCTTGATACAACTAAGTTGTACATTATTGCCAAGTCGGTGACGCGTTGGCCGTTGCTGTTACGAGTTAGGTGCAGGCTGTTATAACCGATGTACGATGTATTTTCTGCATTCCTACCGACTTTTGCATTAAAGTCGCCCACAATTATTTTAATATCATGATGCGGTATGTTATTGATAACATCCTCCAGCTCGACAAAGAACTAATCTTTGATCTCATCAGATTTATCTTTGGTGGATGCATGTACGTTAACGATCGTGATGTTAAATTTCTAAGTGCGTTCGTAGCTACACTTTTTACTAACGTTAAATACTTCACTCCCGTGTTTGTGGTAACTAAAATATGATACGTGAACGTCGGAAGTTAAATAAGTTACGAACCGTGAAACATCGAACCAATGGTTGCACTGTATCTAGTCGTCCCCAGTATTTTATCAGAAACTAAATATAAATTAAGTTCGTTCGCATCGCTAACCTTTTGGTAGATGGTAACATCAGCTTGCGCTTAATACTGGGTCGTCTGTATTGTTTTAGGCAATTGAAATTTTCAATTTCGGGCTGTTCCTCGTTACGAAACCAGATTTCTGATAACATTGTGCCAGGAGACTTTGGCAATCGTCAGAAAAGATTATCACATTCCCTCTACAACATTGACGCTCATTAGAAGGTACAGTATAAAGTCGTTCTTGAGCCGTATCCTGGATAAGGCTACGTAGAGCAAACGTTGCGAATGTGTCTTACTGTCTTAATAAACAATTGCATCAAACATGCCTTGCGTTTTGTAACGGTTGTCCATACGCCCATATATTATGAACGGACAATCGAGGGTTTATTTTAGATCTTTATTCAAGTCTGTCAAGATGATACTCATCGATGAAGTAGCATGACTGGGACGGAAATGATAGAACGCGTAGATTTGAGACTAAAAGAAATAACGGGAAATTATGATGCCGCTTTTGGTGGATTGCACATCATTTTTATTGGTGATTTGAGGCAGTTTCCACCAGTTAGAGCCACTCCCATTTGGAACCAAAAAATACATTGGGTCGATGGTCAGCAGTTATGGAAGCGAATTGTTTTTATAAATTGACCGAAGTTACGAGGCAAGACAATGCTGAATTCTCATCATTATTAACAAAGTTTGGCAATGGAGATCGATTGGATTAACAAGAGTTTCAACTGATTGATTCGAGAATCCGTTCAGAGATGGAAGTGGAGGAACGCTGTCCTAATAGAATTCGATTATTCAATTTGAGAATCTTGAGTGGATCTAGTAAAACATCGAATTCAGTTGCTGATGATGAATTACTCAAGTGTGGAGCTAGCTGGTCGCGAAAAAAAGGGTCGCTAGAGAGAAGCTTCAATAACTCAGCACGATTAAATTTCAAAAACTAAAACTCAAGATATGAAAAAAACGGCGTATAGCGGGCTCTAGCTATATGAAAATCGATTCTAAATGAGTAAACTTCAAAAGGCGACACGATGCTTAAAAGAATAGAGCAATACGGAATATATCCACTAATATTAAACGAAATGGAGAATACTAAAACAAAAAAAATTTACGAAATGATCCTACAGTTATGATGCGCGTATAAAAACAAAACCTACAAAAATCAGCTGTTTTATTTCAAATCAAAGTTCAGTAGCTACCTTAACACTTAGGATGAACAAGTAGTTCGAAACCGGTCTGCTATGCAAAAATAATATTTGCTGTGTTAATATTGGAGCACTATCCGGAGCCAAATGGCAATTTTCTATTGAAACTGCAGCTATTATTCACTGGTGTCGCTGTACTATAAAAATTAAAACTCCTAAAGGATCTGTCCCTCACACAATATGCCTATCCTTTTTATTGAGTGGTTACAGGTGGTCAGAATATGCTCCTATTTAAAATGCAACCTGACCAACAGGCCAGCCATTATCATTCATGGATCATAAATATTATCATAAATAAAAAATTTGGATCTAGTTCAGAAACAGTAATGTATTTCTTGAGTTAGAAATAAATTTATATTGTGCAGCGAGATGCCGTGGTCCATTTAGCTGTGCACTTGGTGAATGGACAACGAGTTTATTTCACGGCAGTTCGCGCGACCAACAACCACCCGTGATAACGGTAACAAGCTTCTTCGCGACATGCGCAAGTGATGCATTTGCAAGAACACTGCTTTACACGGAGATGCCGAGATATTTCACATGAAACGCATCATCAAAAAAATTTCAACGTCGGAAGCCCGGACAGCCTGTTCCTCGTGAATGTATATTCAACCGATGCATTGGGGTGCATTTACACAGTCATCCGAACAATGACCAATGTTTTTACCTGCGTTTTTTATTGGTTAATGTTTGTGGACCGACTCAATTTGAATTTCTACGAACTGTTAATGGTGAGCTGTGCGCAACTTATCGAGAACCCTATATCAGTGTTTATATTTGCTCGAGAATGACATTTATTGCGATCGTACACTGGCTGATGTTGTTACATATTTCGTCTCTGCGTATCAAATTCGATCACTTTATGCCATCATCATTTCAACGTGTTTTCCATCGAACCCGCACTTAATTTGTGGAACAAATACTATAAGACAATATATCTGACGACATTTCGCATCGAGTGCGTACAACAACAACAGCGAATCCCGAACGTGAATTTAATGTGGAGATTCACAACGAGGCATTGATTTCTATAGAGGATTTGTGCCTGATGATGTCCGGTGCCGAATCGACCCATGCACGATGTACTCAATCGAGAATTTGAAGGACAACGGCAATACGATCGGGATGCCTTGAGTCAATCAGTACGAACAAAAGTCCATCTTTTGAATCAGCAGCAGAAAACCGCATACGACACATTGTTGATAACAGCCAACGACGGCTATGTAGAAACCTTCTTCCTCGATGCTGGCAGAACTGGCAAAACGTTTCTAATTTTATTGATTTTAGGTTCGATTCGTGCACAAAGTCAAATAGCACTGGCATCATCTGCGGAATTGCTGCCACATTAATAGAAGGAGAACGAACAGCTCATTCTGCACTCAAACTGCCACAGACTTGCAAAATAATCATTTGGGATGAGAGTAGTATGGCGCACAAACCAGCATTGGAAGTGTTCGATCGAACGTTGAAAGATTTGCGAAATAATCAGGACCTCTTTGGAGGTACGATGATTCTGCTGGCCGGCGATTTTCGCTAAACGCTGCCAGTTATTCCAAGATCAACAGCTGGTGATAAAATAAACGCTTGCTTGAAGTCATCGAATTTGTGCAGATATGTAAAAACTCCCAAGTTAACAACGAATATGCGAGTCGCGTTACAAAATGATAAATCGGCGGACGTGTTTTCAAAGCAATTATATTAGACATTGGCAATGGAAAAATTCAGGTTAACGCTTCTGCTCGCCTCATTTCGTTACCACCTAATTTTTGTCAATTCACAACCCTAAAGAAGAATTGAACGCGAAAGTGTTCCAGAATATTAAATTTACCATGTTTGGTTGAGTGAACGAGCCATTTTGACAGCGAAAAACAAGAACGTAGACGATTTGAATATAAAAATTCAAAGTCATATCGCTGGCCAATTGCATTCATTTAAGTCGAGCGATTCCATTACAGATTCAGATGAAATCGTTAATTATCCAATTGAATTCCTGAATTAATTGGATTTGTCAGTAATGGCGCCGCACAATTTGCAGTTCAAGGCCGGTTCGGTGATAATCATGTTACGCCTGACCCAACCAAAACTATGCAATGGAACAATGCTTAATCAAGAATTTTCTGTACTTCAATTCGAATATTTAGTTAATTAGTTAGTTTAATATTTCTTGGCCTATTATACAAATCGAGACGTACCTGAATAAACCAATCCACGATCTCGTTATGAACCAAAAACTCAATTCTGCCTTTACGATAGTTCGACATTATACTCAAGTTTGCAATAAATTCGTACAAACAGAAAACCAAATTTTCTTCCGGCAAAGGCTATTTATTTACACAAAATTGTTTATAGTTTTAAATTACAAACTTAGTTTACCACTTGACATGCACTTGGAACTATAAATTAATCGCACTTTTACTTCATTTTATTACAACGACACTCGCACAATTGGAAATATTGGCGCAATTTTGATAATGATTACTATTTATGAAGTAATGTTTAAATTTAGATTGCAAAATATCACGTCCGCACACTTCAGTATTTTGTACGTTAAAGAAACATACAAAAAAAAATCAAAGAGAATCGACGCAAAATTGTTGCCTCTGTTTATCATATTTGCTAAATTAAAAATAATCTCTGTGCGTATCGCTCATTGCGCACTGTAAAACGATCGATTATCGTCGTTTTGCTTTAAAACACTTTACATTGGGATATACAAAATATAAGATAATTTGTTACTTAGAAACAGCACATAACTGCCCATTTTGATAACACAATATACTTCTTAATATTTTAAAAATTCACGAAGAAACAGTATTTTATTTGTTAAACAGGGGGCCCACATTCCAGACATCAAATTTGGAGGTTCTTGATTCCACAGTAGCGCATACGTCCATTGCGTCTACACTATCCAAATTCTCTGATATTTTCTATCAGGGTATCAATGTATGTGTAAGTATTTTATATAAATTTTGACACTATCAGCAAATTATCAGGAGACTCTTTCACGATAAATTGGCGAAAAAAGCTACGATCTCATTATAAGAGGATTTATTACAAAGACTTCTATGGGAAAATAATAAATCATTTAAAATTTTTACAAGCAACAGTAGGTTAGGTTAGGTTAGAGTGGCTGCTATCGCACACTTAGGCCAATAGTGGCTCATTGTGATACCACAGGATCCTATCTCCCCTTTACTCCCGCTGAAACCATCCAGAGCTACTTATGTAGCGTAAAATATCATGCATTCCACAGCCCGCGAATTCCGAAAGGCTGTCCATACCGTACACACCTATAAATACTTATGCCTTCTGTATGACAGTGCCGGACACGAGCATAGGAAGTGATCTAACGTCTTTTCCTCCTCTTCGTCTAAACAACTTCTACAAAAGTCATTCGTCTGTAGACCCAGCCTTCTTGCATTTTCGCCAAAAAGGCAGTGTCCAAGTGATTGCGACTGAGCGCCGATTTAACGTTTTTTAAACATAACTTAAAGCTCCTGGCTATTTACAGTAACTAATAAATTTTAATTATTCTGCATCCTTGATTCAAACATGGCTGCTACATCTTTTATAGAACGATGTGGTGATATTTTATCACGTTTTGTTATCTGCGAACACTTTATCGATTTTTTTTTTTGCTATAGGTCTCCCCAGACCTGCCCTTTCCGGCTGCATCTGCAAAGTCGTACCATACCTAACTAGTTTGTCCGCCCTACAGTTTCCCGTGGCGTCCGAGGGACCAGGGACCCAGATTATCTCAATGCTGAAATACTCGCTCATCTCATTAAGAGATGATCAAATTGCTGTCAGTAAAAGCCAGTCTAATGCCGTTCACGGTAGGAGGACTAACTACCGGAATTTTATATTTCTTAGTAAAAAGTACCAGGTCTCTCTCGGAAGGGTTGATCCCTAATCCACATTTGCTGGCCCATTTCGTAACGATCAGGAGTGCATTCTGCATAATATCCCTAATCGTATCCAGATATTTACCTGAGACAGCTATCGCTACATCATCCGCATACGCTACCCCTATCCCCCTCTCTCCCATTCCAAGAGCAATCCATTCATCACAACACTCCAAAGAAAGAGGGACATTACACCTCCTTGCGGGGTTCCTCCAACCATCCGCCTTCTAATGGTGGCCTCCCCCAGTTTCGAGGTAATAATCCTGCTTCCAACATCTGATTTATCAACCTACATATAGGGTAGTCCACGTTCAAAAATAACAATCCTTCCATGATCGCCTCCGTTTTTACATTATTAAAGGCACCCTCAATGTCGAGAAATGCCACCATACAGAACTCCTGTGAGTAAATTGACTTCTTAATCATGCGTACCAGATCGTGCAGAGCTGCGTCTACCGACTTCCCCTTACAGTACGCATGCTGCGACATTGCCCAACTCCTGGGCACAATTTTTGATTGAATACCTATATCTACCAACCTTTCCAAAGTTTTCAACAGAAAAGATGATAGACTAAAAGGTCTCAGATCCCTTGGATAGGCATGTGAGTTTTTTCCCATTTTCGGGATAAAGACCACTCTGACCTCCGTCCATTTTCTAGGAATATCGACCAGTTTCAGGCATCCCCTGAAGATACCTTCCAGCCAGGGGAGGATGACGGCCGAGTTGCTCTCGGCCCGCCGATTTATAAGGCTTAAACCCGTTCGGCACCTACCGGATTCACTTCCTATCCACGATGCCCTCCATTTCTATTGAAGGTGTTACTCGATGAGCTCCAGGCTCTATCGAATCATCATAGCTTCCCGGAAAATGGGTCTTGATGAGGAGCTCCAATGATTCCGCACTTGAAGCTGTCCATGACCCGTCTGGTCTAATTAAATAACTAGGACTGGTTGGGTCCTAGTCTAATTAAATAACTAGGACTGGTTGGGTTTGGGGGGCAAAGGCCTAGATTCATACCTCCACGCTGGTGCTCCCTGGGTAACGCTAAATGAATCAGGCGGTGTAGTGGAGACGAGCAGACTAAATCCTGTTTATAGTCATGGACACTACATGTCAAGGCGGGCCATTGGCGCCTCAAAACCAATACCAAACCAGCGTCTGATCTCCAGGTTAGGAGCGGCTGAAGCGGGCGTCTGTCTTGTATCAAGCGGCTCGCTATATAAATGTGTTTCAAGGTAGGACTGGATGCCTTAAGATTCTCACCAGTACGTGACCCTCACACGTAATAAGCGGGTTGAGCGGCAGGCCAACAACCTTCTCTCATAAAAACATTTAAGTTATGAACCCTAAACAAAGGCCTCGGATTACCATATCGGATTCATCACAAACTCGACCTCGGAAATTGTACACGGACAACGCTTTAAAAATGGGAACATGGAACGTGCTTAGCCTCTTAAGACCTGGAGATCTCCGGAACCTTTCGAACCAAGCAAAGAGTTACACATTAGACGTACTTGCATTACAAGAGCTTAGATGGTCTGGGAGTGGGATCCATGACACCACCAATGGTTACACTCTTCACTACAGCGGCCATCAGAACGGAGGAGAATTTGGAGTTGGCTTCCTCATCCATCGGCGCGTGAAGCACCATATCATCGATTTCCGCCCTATCAACATGCGGATATGCACGGTCAGACTTCGCACTAAGAAATTTAACATCACGATCGTTAATGTGCATGCACCCACTGAAGATAAATTAGATGACATCAAAGATCTCTTCTTTGTCGAGCTCGAAGAAGTCATCAACAACATACCGCACCACGACATTAAAATCATCGTGGGCGACTTTAATGCAAAAATCGGTAGGAGTGCAGAAAATACATCGCACATCGGTCCCAACAGCCTGCATCTAACTAGTAACAACAACGGCCAACGCGTCACCGACCTGGCAATAACGTACAACTTAGTTGTATCAAGTACGTTTTTCCCACATAAGAGAATCCACAAAATAACGTGGAGATCGAATGTTGGAAGAACTGAAAACCAAATCGATCACGTCATGGTGTCCAAGAGACACTCTACCAGCATATCTGACGTTAGATCCTACAGAGGTGCAGACATGGACAGCGATCACATGCTTGTCATATTTAAGTATAAGTGCAAACTGTCATCTACGTTTAATAGACAAGCACAAAAGACCGTTCGATGGAATATCGATGCTCTAAAAGACCAAGTGTCACTGCAGAGTTACCAATCATCTGTCACTAATTATTTAGACCGGCCCCATAACAATGAAGAACCTCCTCCTAACATCCAGGAGCAGTGGCACGCTATACAGTCAGCCATAACAACCGCGGCGCAAAATACCATCGGAAGAAGACCTCCGAGGCCCCGCAACGATTGGTTCGATGATCAATGCCGAAGGGTCGTCGAAAATAAACGAACGCTTCGTGAAAAATGGTTGGCTCGCAATACCAGAAGCACTCTAGCAGAATATCTCCGCGCCAGGAAAGCCACGACTAAATTCCTTCGGCAAAAGAAGCGCGAACATATGAGATTATGCATCGAAAACATCAGCTTCCAAGCGGAAGTAGGAAACTCAAGGGACTGTTTTGCTAACGCCAGGAATCTCACTAAAGTTTTCCACCCAAGAAGTACAGCCATCAAAGACGGGAATGGAGAGCTGAGAACAAACGTGGCTGATGTTCTCTCAGTATGGCAAACCTACTTTCAAAATCTGCTAAATCGGAATGACGAAGTTACCCCCATTAGAGCAATAGCTCCGCCAGATGAAGAGTTCTTTGTCGAATATCCCACAGTAGAGGAAGTAGACGCAGCTATTAGTCGATTGAAAAACGGCAAGGCACCCGGTCTCGATGGAATCCCCGCAGAACTAATTAAACTCGGAGGCGCTACTCTTGCAACAACTTTATACGATCTCGTCGTTTGTATTTGGGACCAAGAAGAGTTGCCGGAGAATTGGAAGACCGCACTCATATGTCCGTTGCATAAAAAAGGCGACCGTCTTAAATGTGAAAACTTTCGTGGCATAGCTCTATTGAACACTGCTTACAAAGTGTTGGCTAATGTTGTACTTGCCAGACTCATCCCTTTCGCCAAAAACATCATTGGCGACTATCAGTGTGGTTTTCGTCCCAACCGATCGACCACTGACCAGTGTTTCACCATGAGGATGATCTTGGAAAAATGTTGGGAGTATAACATAACCATTCATCAACTATATATAGACTTCAGACAGGCGTATGACAGTATAAACCGCGACAACCTATGGGCCGCGCTCATATGCCTGCGAATCCCAGAGAAACTCGTTTCTCTGTGTAAATTAACAACATCCGGGTCTGTATGTAGAATCGTAATTGAAGGATCTGTGTCAGACTCCTTTGAAATAACATCTGGCGTTCGACAGGGTGATGCACTCGCGCCTTTGCTGTTCAATCTGGCGCTTGAGTACGTAGTGAGGAAAAGCAACATCGAAACCTCGCGCTGTGTATTTAATAAGTCAGGCCAAATTCTTGGATATGCAGATGATATCGTGCTTCTTGGTCGAAGACCTAGCGATATCAAAGACAGTTTCATACCGCTCGACCGCTGCGCAAGAAGACTTGGTTTGGAGGTGAACAGCAGTAAAACCAAATATTTAGTAACACCTAGGAACATCTCTATGGCAAATCTCGGAATTGGCGACCACAACTTTGATAGCGTCAAAAACTTTAAATACCTCGGGTCAGTTATAACATCGTCGAATGATATGCAGGCAGAAATAAAAGCCCGAATCGCTGCCGGACAACGAGTTTTCTACGCCAAATCAAAATTATTGCGATCGAAACATCTATCGCAGTCGTGCAAGCTTGCACTTTATAAAGCACTTATAAGACCTGTGCTGGCTTTCGGAAGCGAGAGCTGGACCATGACCACTAACGATTGTAGATTATTATCGTCCTTCGAAAGGAAGGTTGCCCGTTCAATTTTTGGTCCTATTAAAGTTGCGAACAACGAATATCGGATTCGTATGAATCACGAAATAAAGCAACTCCTCGGAGGCAGCGACATTATCGGATTCATCAAATCCAATCGAGTGAGATGGCTCGGCCACGTTACAAGGTCTCCCCAACAACGGATGATAAATAAAGTGTTCCACCAACAACCAGCCGGAGTACGTCGTAGAGGAAGACCCCGACTACGCTGGCGCGACGACATCGAACAAAATCTACGAACATTAGGATGTCGAAACTGGAGGACGAGAGCGGTGGATCGAGATGGATGGAGGGCCTTAGTGCAGGCGGCGAAATCCCTTCATGGGATGTGAAGGCCAGAGAGAGAGAGAGACTGGTTGGGTTAGTAGCTAGAGTTTTCCTAAGGCGGGAAGTCTCAGAGACCTCCTCCATCCTACAACAGAATAGTCTCCAAGACCCTCTTTGTGCCTTTCTCAACTCGTTTTTGAACTTCCTTAGGTCCTCCTTATAGGAGTCTCAATCTCGAACCTTCCTTGTGTTCTTAGCTTTATTAAAAGCTGTCCTACACACTCTCTGATAGGTTCCCAACTCTTTCGTTCACCATAACGGTTTCTGCCTGCCCTAGGCTTTATTAGGGGCACGCAGCATTAAATGAAAGATTGCTTGCTTTTGTGATAATATCTACCATGCAGTCCAATTCTTCTGCCGTCGCCGGAGGTCCAGAGACCTCCAGCGGCAATAGTTCCTCCAACACCTCACCATATTTGTTCCAGTTTGCCCTTCTAGGATTCCTGAAGGTTTTCCGAATATGTTAGATATCGATGATCAGAGAATGCCACTCTCCACCTTCTGATCATATAAAAGATCGTTTCTGACGCAAAGGTGACATCTAAAACCTCCTGTCGATTTTTAACAATAAATGTCGGTTCTCGTCCAATATTGCAAACTAAAAGGTTGGTATTTAATAAATAATCGAAAAATAGCTCACCCCTCGCGTTGATGTCTGTGCTTCCCCAGACTGTGTGATGCGCATTTACATCACATCCGAGTACAACACCTATCCTTCTTTGATCTGCTTCGCGGATCAATTCCCCTCCCATCAATGAACCTCCTTCTCGCGATCCATATAAGCTGAGGCTAGCCATAGTTTTGCACAGCCAACCTCAGCACATACCGCTGTAACGTCTCCGCTACTAAATTGTGGAAGAAGAAAAATATTCAAATTATTTTTCGCTAAAATACACGATCTGATCTTTTCAGAGTTGTTTGAGTATAGTCATTTATACCCTTTCATTCTGAGGCCACAGATCCTGTTATTGTTAATCCAAGGTTCTTGGATTAATATATTTTAAGGGTGATCGACCCGAACCCGAAGTTGATCACTCCCTTTAATTTTGCAAGGGAAGCCAGGGATTCTTTATTGATTAGCATGATTGCCAATTTAAAGCCTCCCTTAGCTTCCTATCGCTTTACAATCCGCCAGTCTTCCGTTGGAAGATCGGGATTACTGGCCGAATGATCTCGAGAATCTCTTCTGGTTTATCCGGGTCGGTTGGTAGCCAAACACGTGCTCTCGGCCTGCTCGGGATTTCCTCCCTGCAGACTTCCTCAAGCCTCGCTCCCTGCCACACCTCGCCTATTTCGGCCACTGCTCTTTTATAAAGGTCGACCGATTTTTGCAGGACGGGGAGACCCCGGATTTTCTATCAAGATCCGCAGAAAAATTTAGTTTAGTGCATTAAACATTACCCTCCACTTCTCTGACGTGATACTCCCATCTTCCTGACTTCTGTCAATGATGGCTAGCACCAACACGTGCTTCTTTAGGATCTCACTGAATAGCTTCAGTTTTTGATCCCTAGGAGCACTCGACGTCTGGTCTGCTTGCACTGTAAGCTGCCCCTCAGGGATCGCAGAGAGTTTTTCTAAAATTTTGAACGCCGACCGTCTCTCCCTGTATCGACGCTTCGCCGGAGGGATCTCCCTCAATCCCCCCTATTTCCTTTGGCGGTTCCGCTTCCACCTGGCTTCGATGCCAAGGTGTCGCTTAACCTTGCCCCTGATGATAAAGCCCCACCTTCACGATTAGAGTTGCTTGCTTCTTCCGGTTTTTGAAGGGTGCCAGCCTCTTTAATTTTTTTTCATGTTTCTCCCACGAGTATCGGAGAAATATCAACCGCGCATAGATCCGTGTACGCAAGCAAGGCTAAATACAACTGGAGGTCGCCAGGTATCCAGAGGGCTCCGTTCACGACTGGGCTTTGTAAACTGGGCCGCCAGTCTAGCCGATCATCAGCACGGGTCGCGTAACACCTTAATCCAGCCCATTGGCTCATCGAGCACCCTATCTCCCCGCGCCCCGGCCCCACATTCACTCACTCATTCATCCATTCATATGGATATCCCAAACAATTGGGACCCACTTCATTCATGGGATTACCGTTTATAGGGTTCCCCACTCAGTACCTGGAGGCCCGGGAGCGCAGGTAGACGTGACGCTCAGTTCACCATGGTTGTGGTCGATGGTTTTATGACGGGATCAGTTCGCCTTTCCCTTCTGGATATCCTAGGCACTCAGAATTTGGTGAAGAGAGGTTACCTGCTCCCCCGTTCTCTGGGACTCTCCTCTTAGCAGAGTTGCGGTTGGGGACGGCTTATTTAACTCACCGCCAACCTCTATCGATAGGCCGTTCACTATCCACCGAACCCCCCCCCCCCCCCCCCCCCCCCCCCCCCAAAACCATCTGTATATTTTGATAAAAATCTTAAAAAATTGTGTAAAATCTCATTAATAACTGTGTACTAAGAACATTGTAGATCGACATCGACACGACAATCATAATGGGGGTGAATATTTTTGATTACAACACGGAAGATCGGGTTGAAATCATAACAGATTTTGAATATATTTGGATTTTTCCGAACATCCATTTTTCCGTCTCTCCCTGTATCGACGCTTCGCCGGAGGGATCTCCCTCAATCCCCCCTATTTCCTTTGGCGGTTCCGCTTCCACCTGGCTTCGATGCCAAGGTGTCGCTTAACCTTGCCCCTGATGATAAAGCCCCACCTTCACGATTAGAGTTGCTTGCTTCTTCCGGTTTTTGAAGGGTGCCAGCCTCTTTAATTTTTTTTCATGTTTCTCCCACGAGTATCGGAGAAATATCAACCGCGCATAGATCCGTGTACGCAAGCAAGGCTAAATACAACTGGAGGTCGCCAGGTATCCAGAGGGCTCCGTTCACGACTGGGCTTTGTAAACTGGGCCGCCAGTCTAGCCGATCATCAGCACGGGTCGCGTAACACCTTAATCCAGCCCATTGGCTCATCGAGCACCCTATCTCCCCGCGCCCCGGCCCCACATTCACTCACTCATTCATCCATTCATATGGATATCCCAAACAATTGGGACCCACTTCATTCATGGGATTACCGTTTATAGGGTTCCCCACTCAGTACCTGGAGGCCCGGGAGCGCAGGTAGACGTGACGCTCAGTTCACCATGGTTGTGGTCGATGGTTTTATGACGGGATCAGTTCGCCTTTCCCTTCTGGATATCCTAGGCACTCAGAATTTGGTGAAGAGAGGTTACCTGCTCCCCCGTTCTCTGGGACTCTCCTCTTAGCAGAGTTGCGGTTGGGGACGGCTTATTTAACTCACCGCCAACCTCTATCGATAGGCCGTTCACTATCCACCGAACCCCCCCCCCCCCCCCCCCCCCCCCCAAAACCATCTGTATATTTTGATAAAAATCTTAAAAAATTGTGTAAAATCTCATTAATAACTGTGTACTAAGAACATTGTAGATCGACATCGACACGACAATCATAATGGGGGTGAATATTTTTGATTACAACACGGAAGATCGGGTTGAAATCATAACAGATTTTGAATATATTTGGATTTTTCCGAACATCCTGGGTGTAATAAATGGAACCAATTTGAATTATTGAATTCTAAACTGTGACTAGATTTGTACGATTACTCGGTGAGATGAGAATCATACCGGGTATATAAAATAAATCAACTTACTTTGCTAAAGTCAGGTTCTGTTGTCTCCTTGTCAAATTCAAAACTGCTGGTTGTTTTTCGTAATAGAATTTAACCTCGTCCAAAAACTTCAACTCTTCAAATAAAATCCATTTTGAGTTCTCTCCATCAAATACTACCAGCACCTGGATCTGGTTTTTCCTATAGGAAAAGAAATTAGGAAAAATATTTTCATAGTATTTTGGTCACAAAATTTTTTTTTCTGGCATACTATGGTAAAAAGTTTGTGTAGATTTTTTCAAAAACAAAATTAAATTGGTAATATTTTTCCTACCCAATTTCGATACCGGTTTTTTTTTTCCTAAATTATAAAATTTTAGATCAAACATGATTTCTCAGTAGGCCATTCCTTTTCCTATAGGAAAAACCAGAATCGAGCTGCAGGGGCGGTATGTTGTACCATAACTTCGAAACGAAAAAAGTTTAAATTTGCAAAAAGTCGAATCGAAAAAGTGAAAATTGTATATTTTTTGCTTTTCGAAAATGATACAACATACCGTCATTCCACTTTTTTCGAATTTCGATTCGAAGTTATGGTACAACATACCACCCCAGATTTCATTTTATACTGTATTTTTTTTTTGTTGTACGTATGTGCTTCGTAAATTACGCGTTTTTTTTATGTCTTCGACATTTATATTAAATCGTCTGCAATTTTTTCAAGTGCAGAATTTTTATATCTGTTCTTTTATAATTTTTGCTGGAAACTTTCCACAAACATTCGTTTTTTTCGATAAATGTCGATTAATTTAACTGTAGTTTCGGTAGAAAGAACGACATTTTAACACGAATTTCGGTTATCACAATAACGCAGAATACAGATTAAGTTAAACAAAATATCAAAATGAATGTCTTCACTTTGAGAATTAAATTTATTTAACATAACCTCAAAAGGATGACTTTTCGTAATAATTCCATGATAATTTATCATGAATTAGCCTCCTGATAATTTGCTGATAGTGTCAAAATTTATATAAAATACTTACACATACATTGATATTCTGATAAGAAATATCAGAGAATTTGCATAGTGTAGACTCTAAGTTAGGTACATTACTATGTAGTAGCTAAGTTTTCGAGAATTGCCTTTTTTACTTAAAGCAGGCTTTGGCTCCGGCAATTTAAGAACTTAAAAGAAATTGGTTTTCGTTTTCACTTTCTCCAAGCGTGGCATCTATAAAAAAAAATAATTCTGCTATTTTGTATCAACCACGGGAATAATTACGCGATGATTCGTTGGTGAGTAAAATTTTCCGGCCAAATCTTAATTTAGAAAACTAATGTAATTTAACAATGACTCCGGCCATTTTTTAATTTTTTTTTGCGAAAGCGTCTCTGAACACTACTAAACTCGTATATCCTATATTTTTGGGTTAAGTTACCCTTGATCCTGCCGCATATGGATAAGAAAACAAAACATATACCAAAATCAATGAGCAATATTTTTCGGACCAAATTGTAATTCAAATTCTTTATTATAAGTAAAAATTCGTTTACAGTTTAGTTTTTGAATAAGTCTGGAGGTTAGGACTATTAATATTGCGTATTCAATCCCTTGCTATCTATATTACCGCCTGTAATCTACGTTGCATGGATTCGATTAAATTCTGAATACATCTGGTGTCAATGTTTTCCCATTCGAATTCGATTGCTGATTTTAAAGAACTTTTGTAGGTCTAACTGATTCTATAAATGATCTATCGGGTTTAGATCCAGCCTTTGTGGAGGAGTTTCCAATACATGTGGGCTATTATAATTAATTACCAAGACCTAACATTATAAGCTTTATGCTTGGGATCATTATCTTGGTATCTCGGTTTCACAGCGGTTTTTTTTTCAGCAAATAGTATTAAATTTTCTTTTAAAATATTAGATCTACGCCATAGTAACCTATGGCACCCACACCAACACATTTTCACCGCCGTGTTTATTAGTGGAATTAATATTTTTTGTTTGCAATATGTTTGCTGTTAAATATGTTGCCTAAAAATGCAGGATATAGGGAGTTAGTAGAGTGTCAAAGATGCTTACGCAGTAAAAAGGTAAAAGAAATGGCCGGAGACAATGTTAAATTACATTAGTTTCCTAAATTAAGATTTGTGCGATAAATTTTATTCACCACTGTTAGTTCAATCCGAATGCTGTCCTTAAGTCATTGCATTATGAGTACAAATTATAAATGCTAAGGTCATCATTTCTTGTAATTTGTTTGCCTTTAGTGTGACACACTCAGCCATGTAACCTATATAGTTGTAGTTCAGAAGATCTTGTATTACACGTTTCTAAGATATAACTTTAAGGGACAGCCTTCTTCCGATTTTTCGATTATGGCTTACGGCGAAATGATTTTTATGTTTGTTATGTATACCACGTTTCCTGAAATATATGTGGCGCCGTTTCCAGTTCCAAATTTTTAATTTTTGCACTGATTCGGTTAAGACTGGGGCTGTTGCCGCACTTGTCGCATATCACAGATCATCCAACAGATTTATGTGTGATTTAATTACGGCTGTTTTTGATTCTATAGTAATACAATATTTGTTTGTAGGCGCTTTAAATATTTTTTGTCACTTCTACATTTGAAGAACACATAATTCGAAAGGGAAACGATTCGATAATTTGATAACTTCTCACCTTTGACTATAAGATCCTTATGAGAGCTGTGATTTCTATTTTTGGCATGGACATCTGCAAAACAGTTGGGAAGCTTACATAAAATTTTGAAAATAACCTAGTTTAGTGAAAATTTGCACACAGATGTTTTTCTAGGTGACAACACTGTCTACTAAAATTTAAAAATATTTGAACTTCAGGGTCGATAGTCTGGATGCCACTTATCACATAAAATCTTAACAAATTTTAATTTTTGTAGGTTCGATTTTTAATTTAAATTAATTTTTATTAGTTTTATTTAAATTACTTACCACTAAACACATGCATGCGATTTGTTCCTTAACATCAGATGTGCTCATTTAGGGTTTTGTAAATAATTAAACATTTTCTAAAATGATTGTGACTTATATTTAAATTCATATTACAATTAAGGTTTACAAAATAATTAAGAATGGTCGATAATAAACTCGTCGTCTGAATCTTCTGGCAAATCATTCAGCAGATAAAATAAATCGATCGGTTCACCAAACCGTAAAAATTCCAATTTTGCTGTTACGTCATTGATCGAAACCAATTTGACTTTGAATTCGTCGAAATAATACAGTACTTTTACTGGTGTTTTATATGGGATCAGGTACGTTGACAGATCGTATTCCGTTTCAAAATCTAAATCGTGTGAAGATGATAGGAATTCAGCAAATATTTCGAAATAATCTGACCTTGTAAAAACATGTGATAATAATCTTAATCGTTCACCGTATACATGGGTTTTGATACAGATATCTGTGAATGATCGGTTTGTTAGTTCGCCATCATATTTAACAATGCATTTGTCATTTAATTGTTGTAGACACTGTACGAACCCGGAGGAGTAGTCAACATTATGAAATACTATACGACCTAAATCCACCGATTCGTTAAATAACATTTGCTCTGGTACTGAGATGAAATTACAATTTTTAACTATAACACGGACCGTTTTTGAAAACTTTTGTACGATAATTTTAAATAACGTTACGTCAAATTCCATATCTACGAATTTCACGGTTTTTAAACGTAATGTTATATTCGGAGGTTCATAAGGCTTTGTGTAAAAAAATTTGCAGTTTTTGAACTTTATACTGCAAATGCTATCACAATTTTTAGCAATCTTTAAAAATATCGCAACATCCAATTGCATGTTTTTAAAACAGAAATTTTTTATTTTAATAGGTCTTATTGAAAACACCTCGTCCACGAGCCTGATATTACATTTATTGAAGTATACCAACGTTTCGTTTGAAATTCTTTCCAAGATTGTGACCAGTACCTCTAAATCAAAAGATTGGTATCGGAATTTGATCCATCTTGGTTTAATCATAATGTGTGGCATTAGATGTAAGCTCGTAAAACCAAAATCACAATTTCTAAATTCAATTCTTGATGTTTCACTAAAAGTTGCTAATAATTTAAGGTGGTCCACAGAATCAAATGTTATCTTTTCAAATATTATACTCGACTCGATCAAATTATTCGGAATTAGCTCTGTGTCAAACTTTAATTGACAATTTTCCAGATGAACCATCCATTTTTTTTGTTTGAATATAAACATTTGTAAATCTACGGACATATTAGACAGACCAATCGTAATATCCGATTCCTGATTAAAATTGTACTGCTCGGTACACGAGTTGGTTATTTCACATTTGCAAAACTGTACAACTGAGTTTTGATCTAAAATATTTAAAAGGGCCATCAGATCTTTTGAATCAAGGCACATATCGAGAAAATGTAAATCGCTCAAACTTACCAATGAACTGCGATGCATCAAATCGAAATTCAATAGCAGATTGCAATTTTTAATATAAATTGCTGCCGTACTTGTCATTTTACCTAAAACTTTAAGTAAGGTTTGCATTTCAAGCGTACAGTTTTCAAAATGGATGTACTCGATCCTAATTGTTGCATTCACTGCCGCATCGATAAATTCGTCTATCGGGAAAATATAGCAATCTACAAACCATACCTTAGATTTATTAGGCAATTTCTCAAGAATTATGTGCATTGCAGAGGTATCTACTGTTGTATTTGTAAAAATTAGTTGAACGGGTTTCGGCCTAGAGTATTCGAATTGTTCATGTTCGAAACGTAAATGACAATTATTGAATATAATTTGTTTTCGAATTTCACAATTTTGTAAAATTTGAAAAATGGTTTTTAATTTTATTTCCGAGTTTTCAAACCAAATATCATGTCCAACTGTAAAATACCATGGTTCGTCACTATCACCGAACGAGAAAGTGCAAGATTTTATGGAAATATTATAAGCGCACTGTTTTATCGCATTCTGTGGCCGCTCTATCGGAAAATTATTGTGAATACGGCAACCAAAAATTTTCAGCTTTTCGACATTTTTTAAAATAGTGATTGCCTTAAGTTCAAGGTCCATATCGCAGAAGCGAAGAACTCTTGTTTTTGAATGGAATGGAAATTTTTCCATGTTATTTACAATATTGATTTGACATCTTTTCAGTTCAATGCGATTTCCATCTGACTGGCCGAGAATCGCAATAAATGTATTTAAATTAAAATTAATTTTTTCAAAAACCAATTGGCCCTCACGCATCATACTCATTAGAGATCGAAAAATATTTGTTGGCACCAGATTCAGATCAAATCCGTAAAGTGTAAGTTGTGATAAAACATCAACTTCAAATTGGCCCACCATACAATTTTTTGCCACATATTTAAGTACGGCATTTGTTTGTATTGGTGAAGAATTAGTTTCAGATTTTACAAACATTTGAAAAAACTTCGTACAATTAGTTACAGGGTCGATTGAACCATCAACATTAAGATTCACTGAATAATTTTCAGTCGCGTATTTTGAGCCATAGTATAAAAATTTCTTGGGGATTGGCTCGTAATGATGGATTGCGCAAAAATTGACTTTTTCATTCACTCCTTTGAAGTCAATGTGAATTATATCGTGGTAAGTAAACTGAATATTGTATAAATGTGAAAGTGTTTGAATTTCATCCGCCGTCAGAATATTTGAAATACTACATGTATTAACCGATGTGTGAAATTTTTTAATTGAATGACGAATTAACTCGGCCGATCTAAACTCCCTCAAATTAAAGAAATATTTTTTCTCCTCCGTATAATATGTTGAATAATATTTCTGTAGATGTTGCTGTATATCGTGATCTAAGTCCTTGTCCCAAAATAAATTATTACAGCGTGTATTGACCATTTCTAGAGATAAAATATCTCCAAAGTTTAAATATTCTAAAAATTTGCCGTGAAATGCAGTCAGAATATGTATATCGAACGCTGATTGTGCCTGCTTCGCCATTTTGTGAGGATATGGTAAGAATATTGAGTTTTCATCTTTAGGTCTAAACATCTCCTCAATTAGAAGTTTTTCATCATCATATAGTCCAGATTGAAAGTGAAATAGGTAAAAACTAGATCTAATTACGATATACATGCTGCAATTGTATTTCAATGCATAATTCGTTGCCTTCATAATTTTAAGTTGTTTTTCAATCCATTCCTGTAAGTATAATAAGAGACAGGTTTAATGAAAACGTAATACGATAATTTATAAAAAGTTATCAAACCTTTTTTTCTGCGGATCGCACATAGTACGTGAAGTCGTTCACCCACGGCATTTTAAAACTAGTTATTTCACTTGTGTTTTGTATAAAATTTATTACTTCATCAAGTTGAGCCTCATTTCCTTCAATTTCCATTTCTACAGTACAGTTGAAATGCCCATTATTTGGTTTAGGCTGGATATGGAGCCCCGACCCGCACTTTTCATTCACAAGCTGTGTTTAATAAAACAAAATATGAGTACTTTAAATTATTTAAAAATTTATTAACTTCGTCAAGCGAGTGCGCTAAATCTTTACTTGAAACATTATTTGAGATTTCACAATTTGTAGTGGTTGGAATATTGTAATCAAAATATTTTAATCGCAAATAAAAAGAAAATTTACGAAATGATGCCACAGTATTGACGCGCATATAAAAACAAAACCTACAAACCTCGGATGTTTTTATTTTTAATTCAAAATTCAGTAACTAACATAAAACTGAGGATCAACAAGTAGTTCGAAACCGGCCTGCTATGCAAAAACAATATTATCACATATTTTGTTTTGTAATTTTTAATTTGTTTAAAAATAATTTGTTGTACAGATTAAAATAAAAGTAAGTGTATTTAAAAAAAAATAGTGAAATAAATTCAATTTTGGATTTTTATTCAAATATTAATTAAAAAAAAGTGATACAAGATCGCAAAAACGAAAATATAAAGGAATCAATATCATCTTAAGTATCACACGTATCAATAAGTATTATAAAATGTCTATAGATGGCGATTCCCTTTAATTTACTTTTATGTTTCATCTTACTCATGGAACATAATACATTAATGTTTTATTTCATTTTATTCAAACGTTTTTATGTAAGGCTTGGAAAGGAATTAGTTTAGAAACAGAAAGGACTGAACAATTTTTTATTTTGTTTTAATTTATTTTCATTTTATTGCGTAAACTACGAATAGTTTTAGATATTTTGTATTTTGGGTTGGGTAAAAAAAGCAATCCATTATTTATTCGCTAGATGGCTTTAGTGACATATATCTCGGTATGTATTTGTCGCAGTAGGTCATACTTATACTCGTTAAAGTTAAAGTTGGATTGAGGCGGTGATACTTGTACAGATTTTGCCTTTAAGGCATAAAAATTATGCGAGCTGATTGGTTAAAATTCGGCCATCTTGAATCGCCTTATAGGCAAAAATTTTAAATTGAACATTTCTCAATTTTGTATAAGGTAAAATTTTTTTTGCCTTAAAGGCAAAATCTGTACATGTATCACCGCCTTTAATGTACTAAATATTTCCATTGTCATTTTTTTGATTGATCGATTCAGTTGTGAGTTATAGCGTGTCAAATATGGAGGAAAACAAGAGCAAAATTCGCTGTATTTTATAATTTTATTCGATAAATGTGAAAACGCATGTCAGGCGGCTGAAATTGTGGATAGTACATACATAGGTCTTAGTACTGTCACAGCCAATCATGAGCAATTTTGGTTTCGTCGATTCCAATCCGGTAATTTCGATATCAAAGATACAGCACGCAATGGAAGGCCTTTGGCAAAAAAAGCCGATAAAATTCTAGAAAATATCGAGCTGTCGTAGCATCGCCAAGGTGCTGAAGATAATTCACAAAACAGTTTAAACCATTTGCATAGGGCTGTCTTGAAAAGGAACCTCGATGTTTGGGTGCCGCACAAGTCGACACAAAAAAACTTAATGGAACGTGTTTCATTCAGCGAATCCTTGACCAAACGGATCGAAGTCGAGCCATTTCTGAAGCGGATGGTGACCGGCGTGGAGAAATGGGTAACATCCGATAATATCAAGTGGAAATGATCATGGTCGAAGGCCGGCAAAGCGGCTCAAAGAGTAACCAAATAAGGATTGACGGCCCGAAAGGTTTACTGTGTGTTTCATGGGCTTGAAAGAGATTCGTCGTCTAATTCGGACTTCAATTCGGATCAGAATTTTGCAATAGAAGACAATTGGACCGACTGAATGCAGCAATCGATCAGAAGCGGCCAGAATTAGCCTACAACAGAGGTGTCGTGTTCCACCAGGACAACGCCAGGCCGCACACTTGCATGATGGCCAGCCAGAAGCTTCGGGAGATTGGTTAGGAGATTATTATGCATCCACCTTATAGCGCGGACCTGACACGAAGCGATTATCATCTCTTCTTGTCCATGACAAACGTTCATGGTGGTGTAAAAATGGCGTCACGAGAGGCTTTTAAAAACTCGCTATCCCATTTTTCTGCTAATAGGAATAGCTCGTTTTGGAAAAGAGGCATAATGAAATGGCAACGAGTTATCGCAAAAAAGGCATATATTTTGAGCGAAAAAAAATCGCAAAAGTTTTGGTACAATTGCGATCATCGCAAGTCAACAAAACTTATATATCAAAGATATATAGATACATATATATTTATTAACCGAAAATTTAGCAAAAAACCAAATTCCTTTGGTAAATTTCCCAAAGACATAATCGCAAATTTATATGATTTTATTCCTAATTAGTTTTACGAGAATCTAACAGATGTAGCTAGTTTCCAGTCTTACAGTAGTACAACTCAGTATTGGGACGCAGAAAAAATAAATAATAATTTTTGTAATTGATTAATGTGATTTTCCAGGTAGAAACGACAAATTTATATATTAATTAAAATTAAAATTATGTATAAAGTAAATACAATATATTATAAATACAGTAATCCAGTTGTTTGTTCTTCGTTTTCCATGTGTACCAATATTTTATTTCACACTGTTGCGATACATTTTCACAGAAACTACTTAAATATAAGTCCTGCTACCTCCACGTATATAAAATAAAAAATAACTGAGTAAAGATGTATTGGATTTTTTTTCCATAGTAATTTTTTTAAAAATAGGTATCTGTCAATCTGCCAATTTACACGGGGTATCATGATACCGGACTCACGATCTTTCTTCTCCCTCTTTTACATTTAAAACATGTTTTGTTGCACATTTCAATTTTTAACCAAAATTCTCACCGCACAAATAAAACGAAAATTAAATAAAACATAAATTCAAGGACATTTTTTCTCGAAATTATTTACTTTTATTTTGATTTTGGTGCTGAATGTTGTTTGCAAGTAAAATTTATTTTATTTATTTTTGATTTTAATTTTTTATTTTTTTTTTTTTTATTTTTTTTGTGAAATTTATTGCGAACAAAAAAAATTAATTTTATTTATCATAAAATTTTTGTGGAAAATAAAGTTAATTTATATAAACAACTTGTGTTTGTTGTTTAAAATTATTTAATATGGCGTCTCAACATTAAAATGATTTTTTTGTAGCAAAACTTTGTGGAAAAAACAAACGATAAAAATTTACACATACATAGGACAAATAAACCAAATCATGATACCGCGTGTAAATGCGAGTTTAATTTTGATACCGTAAACCGGTTTCATATGATACCTCTTGTGGATTGGACCAATGGGCCCTCGCCACACTTTAATTCTTTTAGCGTGATTCTCTGATTTCAAAAAATCAAACGACGTCCATATTTGATTTCTTTGCGCATTTGTAGCGGGTACCAAAAAATTCGTTCGGATTGTTTTGTTTGCTTATATGTACTTATTAAAAATAAAAATAATTAATTTAAAACTGTAATATTTAATTAATATATTTTATTTTAAATTATATATTAACTAAAATATAAATTATAGTTTAAATTAATCATTTTTGTTTCCATTTTTTTATTATAAGCAAACAAAACAATCCGAACGATTTTTTTGGTGCACCCTTTTTTTACTATAACCTTTCTTTTTTTATGTACAGTGCTATGCAAAAAAAATGGAGCAAACATATTTTATTGCAAATTGGATTATTTTTTTGATAAAATTAGAAAACTTTTGAACGCAATTTGCTTATTTTTTCGTTTTAAATACATGTATGACGTAATTTTTTGAAAAAAAAATGTACCTGCAGTTTAGGGGAAAAACCCCGAAAAATGCCATAATATTCATAATACGGTGATTGCAGTTAAAATAATGGAATAAATTAAACACTCATCTTTTAATTTTTTTTTGTTTTTTATTGATTTATAGAAGTTCTATCTTTAATATTAAAGTTCTAGTGGACCGCCATTTGCTTTTATTACAGCGATACACCTCCGATTCATTGAATTTGATAAATTTTTCAAAGTCGTAGGAGGTATGGATTCCCAAATCGTCATCAACAAACTTATTAAAGCTTGAATCGATCTGGGCGCTTTCTTTCTACTTCTAGCTTCATTATAGACCAAATATTTTCAATGGGATTTATGTCTGGACTATGCGGGGGCCAGCTCAACACATCGATACTTCTTTCTTCGAAGTACTTTTTTACGTTTAAATGAAGAAATAAGAAAAAAAAACAAATTTTTAACAGATTATTTATGTTTATCTGAAAGCCAATCTTTGTATCTACAGTTCAAATATAATAACTCACAACTTTGGCGGTCCTGTTGAAAAATAAATTTGCAAGTCTCGCCAAAAACCTTTAAAACAGAAGGCTCAAATTCGTTGTGTAGGACCTGCAGATGAACAGCTGCTGTAATGTTGGAACTAAGGAAGCACAATCGACCGGTTTCATTTCCAGAAAAGCATCTCCAGACCATAATTCCTTCCTTTTTCGGTGGAAGTCTTAAAAGACATTCGTTGCGAAGCCTCTCGCCCGGTTTTCTTCTTACGAGAATTCTTCAATCTCCAACATACAGCTTGAATTTTTATCATTCCAGATCTGTGGAGTTCAAGAAACATGCTCCTGAGCTCATAGCAAAAGTTGTTTTTTCACTAGTAATGTGAACTCAGGCTTCTGGGCTAATTTAAGTGCTCTCAAACCAGCTTTAACAAGTCTTTTTCTCACTAAGCTGGCTGAAATTTCTTTTTCTGTTGCTCGCTCAATATCCCGTCTTATGTCCGATGAAGTTTTAAAACGGTTCCGACGATATTGTAATATTATGAAACAATCTTCCACTGCCGTTGTCTTTCTAGGCCTTCCAGAGCCTTTCTTTCTTTGTGTACTGCCCATTTCTCGCAATTTTTTAATATTCCACGCGACAGTACTTTTAGGAATGTTTAATCTTTCAGCTATTTTACGCGTGGTTAAATTTTCTCGCGCCCAAATCAACATATTGCTTTTACACTGCTTACTAACTTTTCCCATTTTTTTAACTAAACTTGCACTTTATTCTTTATTTGACTAGGATCACTTACAGAATAGCTTAAGCTTACAAAATATGCACTATTTATACTAAAAAAAAAAAAATACACGCAATAAAACATATGAACCCTAATGTCGGCCAAGAACGCTAGGCGTAAAATAAAATAATTGCTTGACCAATTTTTTTGCACATCAGTTGCGGGGTTGTACCGGTGTAATAAAATCAAAGGCGCTCCAACAAAATATTCATATTAAAGATAGAACTTCTATAAATCAATAAAAAAAAAAAAATAAAAAATAAGTGTTTAATTTATTCCATTACTTTAACTTCAATCACCGTATTTTGAATATTATGGCATTTTTCGAGGTTTTTCCCCTAAATTGCAGGTAATTTTTTTTTTCAAAAAATTACGTCATACATGTCTTTAAAATGAAACAACAAGCCAATTGCGTTCAAAAGTTTTGTAATTTTATCAAAAAAATAATCCAATTTGCAATAAAATATGTTTGCCCAATTTTTTTTGCACAGCACTGTATGTGCGTAAAATTATGTTTTTTGATTTAAGCTCGATTTATATTATACGTTCCTTTCAGTTCCTTCATTTACAGTGTCAGACAAAAAAAACATTGTTTCATGTATTTTCATAGGAGTATTTATATTATCCGTTCCGTACTTGCAGGAACCGAACGGAACGGATAATATAAATCGACCTTTATTCGTATAGTAAAAAATATTTATTATTTGCTGCGAAAATTACTTCCTTACTTGAAAAAGTATATTTTGCACTCGAAGCAAACATTAAACTAAAATTAACCCAAAAATGACAAGTAAACAAGATGTTCTTGAAATATTTATTACGTAATAGTGCGAAGAAATCAGTCCGCGGTTCCACACTTTAATTCTTTCAGCGTGATTTTTTCTTCGGTTCTTTCCCCTTCACCAACAAACTAATTTTTTGGCGGGGTAATTGTTGAATCTTTTTTCGTCAATATTTTTTTTTGATTCACTGATTTCTTCGCACTATTACGTAATAAATATTTCAAGGACATCTTGTTTATTTGTCGATTTTGGGTTAATTTTAGTTTAATGTTTGCTTCGAATGCAAAAAATATATTTTTTCAACAAAGGAAGCAATTTTCGCAGCAAATAATAAATATTTTTTTACTATACGAATAAATCAAAAAACATAATTTTACGCACATACATAAAAAAAGAAAGGTAATAGTAAAAAAGGGTGTACTAAAAAAATCGTTCAAATTGTTTTGTTTGCTTATAATAAAAAATAGAAATAAAAACGATTAATTTAAAATGTAATTTATATTTAATTTAATATATAATTTAAAATAAAATATATTACTTAAATATTACAGTTTTAAATTAATTATTTTTATTTTTTATATGTACATATAAGCAAACAAAACAATCCAAACAATTTTTTTGGTACCCCATACAAATGTACAAAAAAATCAAATGTGGACGTCGATCGATTTTTTGAAATCAGAGAATCACGCTGAAATAATTAAAGTGTGGCGAAACCCAGTGAATCAAAAAAAAAATATTGACGAAAAAAGAATCAACAATTTCCCCGCCAAAAAATTAGTTTGTGGGTGAAGAGGAAAGAAACGAAGAAAGAAACGCGCTGAAAGAATTAAAGTGTGGAACCGCGGAATGAGACGAGTAAGCAGGACTTATATTTAAATAGATTCTGCATTTTCATGTACATGAACAGCTGCTACTACTGTTGAAAATTGGAATAAAATGAGTGAATTTAGTAGTGATTTAAATAATAATAAGCAATAAATCCATTTTTCAAAATTTTCAAGCGAGAATTGATTTTATTTTGTTTATCTTAAATTTATATCTCGTAAATCGCGATACATATTTTTTACGAGCAGGTCTGATTGTTTGTTATTTAAAATTACAACATAAGCTGATATTTTTTTTCGATAGATTCAAGATGTATACTAAGTAGGGGGTGTTACGGGTGATTTATTTGAAAGAAGTTTGCGTATCACTGATTTAATTTTATTTAGAAATGTATGGGTGATTGTGCTAACGTGCTCTTATTTATCATTGTTATTACACAATGAGCTTCATCCCCATACTTGTAGTATGCTTCTCCATCAGTTGTTTACTATGACAAACATGCTATGTGTATCAGAATGTAACATTTCTGGTGATCGACTGAGATCGTAAACTCCTATACAAGTAAATATGTATTAATACACTAATTGTTTTTATCAATATAGGGGTAGTCATGATTAAGTGAGAGGCAATATTAAGTTCAGCTCGTATCAATCTTTCTCTTACCCGACAGCTTGTCATTTTGTTATAATTTTAGTATTTTAGAGACGTTGGTTTTAGACACATACTGTCCAGTTTGGTATACTTGGTACTATTGTGCAGTACATTTTGTACTTGAAATTAAAAATAATTCTGGTTAAATACCAAACATAGTTCGAATTTTTTTTCTGTGTCTCTTATAATTGTGTAGACGTAACTGGTATAGTTATCTCAGAGCGGTGTATAGTGGATTTTGTGCAGTACATTCTGAACTTGGAATAATACCAAACATAAGTCGTTTTTTTTGGGTAACGATCATAATTGTTCATACATAGCTGTTACAGTGATCTCAAGGGAGCTTGAAACATCTCGTCCTTCAATTGTATAACGGAGGGTCCCGCGTGGACAGAGCGGAAGACGCGAGCGGGTCTCGCATGTGTTTTTTTTTGGTGCTTTTTTTTATTGTTATAAGAAAAAATAAAGCACCATAGATTGCGCAATTGGGATTAAAAGCTTATGCCCGATAAGCGACGTGATAAAATTGGAAAAACGAGGATACAACGTTTCCACGTGTAACAGTGTCGTGTGACCGCACGAATTTTTGTTCACGGCCTTGACTGGCCGACCTCGACTGTGCAAAATCCGTTATTGTTGTGTGGTGCTACTTAGTGATTAGTTAAATAGAAAAAAAAAGCAAAACAAAAAAAAAAATATATAGTATTAATTAGGATCTATATTTTCTTATTTGAATATATAAATATAATTTTATACAAATTTATTGGAAATTACCAATTAGTGAAATCGTAGTTCAAATAGGAAACTTCCGATTCTTATTTAAGTGTTTAGATTTAAGCCTAGTGATTAAGTTTTTTTATGGTTTCTGCTCAAGTTATGGTGTAGGGAAATTAAAATTTTGTTAGTGTGAATCATTCCGGAAAGAGCAAAAAAAACGCGAGTTGTGATTTACGAAGAAATAATTTCAGCTAAACCAAAAACCATCCTGGGAGCGCTCTTCGGATCCAAGTGCAAGTGGTAAGCGATATTAATTTTGTTTTTTTTTTTGGTGCAAATATATAATTTTTTTTTTGCATGATAACAAGCCAGATTGCTCTTAAAGGAAAACTTGCCCAGTAAATACGAATTCACTAAAATTCCTTTTTGTTTTAGAACTTTCATTATTAGAATTTTTTGTTATAATGTTTTTCCTTTTTATAAATATTTAATACAAAGGTAATACATAGTCAAAATGGAATAAAAGTTTTTTTATTTTTGATGACATAAGATTAAGCTGGCGCTATAACTATTTACTTCCTAATCCCTTCAATTTAGGTAATGTGCGCACGTGTGGTTTGTTGGACCGAAATGAGCTCCGAGACAGAATACCCTACCAGCCGCTTAAGCTACCCTAGAACAAAAACGTGCGCGTCTCGTGAGTGGTCCGTAACAAAATGGCGCCGAAACAGGGACCAATGCATAAAAGTACCGTTTGGTAGAAAACGTTGGTCGAATTTAGTTGTAAAAAAAAGCACATTTTCGTTTGGCCATGTGTATTTTTTGGACAACGCAATTTAAACCGTTTGGTACATAACAATACACGCGATATGCAGAAGTAAATTATAATTTTCATTTTTCTTTTTATCTAGTTTTTTTATTATGGTTGTCCCAATAAGTCATCCAAGCAGCTTCACTGCTCAACATCAGCTTCTTTAAAACACCGCTTATTAAATCTTTTTAACTAAAATATTATTAAATTTTATTTCTTTAATTGTTATCTTGCATTGCCTTTTATTGCGGTTAGTTGCTAATTGTTAAAATAATTAATTTTGATTTTGAATAGGCTTGTTTATTGATACAGTATTGAATACCAAGCTGTTGAAACATGACGAGATCATGAGCTCCGCCTTATATTCGATATCTGGTTTCTACACTGGGATGCTTATTCATTTCTTTATTATATTCCGTAGACAAAAATAGTATTGTATTGAATGAGTATGACACGTGGTTGAATTCCGATAGATTAGAGTAGGTTGAATACATAGTGAATCTATGGTTTTATCTCGATTCTGACTATTTGCGACATCTCCCGTGTAATTCACGTCAAGTACAATCTTAGTTTTCATAGTATATTTAAATTAATATAGTGCCAAGTTTAATCTTTTAATTGTCATCAAAATAATGCATATTTGAAATAATTCTCTAAAATTACATATTATTAAACAAATTAAATTTTTTTTTGATAAAACGATCTATATTTTTCGTGCGATATTTACCACTAGTTATTTATACATAATTCAGTTTTATAAATATTTCATCTGTTAGTATTATTACTATAGGTAAAACATTTTTTTTTGCTCGAATTGGGTTAATCCCGATCTACTTGTTTTGTTTCAAAAATTATTACTAAAATGAACGCTGAAACATACTTATCAAATTTGTCCGTTGACGAACAAGAAGTCGAGTATGTAGTTAGAGGACTCTCTAGTAGTACTGCTGATTCGAAAACGATATTAGTCAATATCCTAACATCAGAATATGGCAATAAATTTTTATCACCTAATGAATCTCATATAAAGGCAAAACCGGAACAAGAAATAGAGCTGTGCCGTACAAGATGTGAAGAATGGACAAAGCTGTCCGAAAAGCTTACTTCACCAACACGCGAGTTCGTGATTCTTGGTCTATGTAAGACTAACCACTATCGAGATAGAACACAACGATTAATTAATGTTCATGGCGATATTGGAAGTCTTATGAACATTCTTAGAGCCTGGCGTAAACTATACAAATGGTACATGAAGGCATGGCAAGAATTCCACACAAATCAACAAACAGACGAAGTTGATGCATCAGAAAACTTGCTTGTTTCTTCACCGAAGCCAAAAATTACAACAACTAGACAACTAACTTCAAGTCAACAGATTTCGTCACCTATCAATAACAAAAATCCAGGACAGAACTTTAATCCTCCAAATTCTCAAGTTCCTTTTGTTGTGAATAGTGATTTAAGACCGCAAGTAGCAGATTTTTTTGCACGTATTGATAACCTACAGATTAGTAATCCTCTAGAATCCCAGATATCACGGTTATCGAACAACAAATCGCGCAACTTTAACGATTCATTGAATATGCATGATCCAGTTCCACCTCGAAATCTTGAATTTAGAGCTCCTAATGTAGGAATCCGAAATTTAACCCATCCGGCTTATCCACAATATCGTTTGAATGATTTATATAAAATTAGACAAACCTGGAATCTGTCTTTTGACGGTACCAAATCTATGAGTGTACATGATTTCATTCATCGTTTGGAACAGCTGGCAAAGGACGATGGTCTCCCTGAAGCTATGTTATCTAAAGCATTACACCTATTTTTATCCAAAACAGCCGAAGATTGGTTTTGGGTGTACAAAATGGATCATCCCGATTCTGATTGGATATCCATGAAGAATGCGATGCTTTCCTACTTTAGTAGCTACGACTATGAAGACGAGATTCGTGAGGAAATTTATCGCAGGGTACAAGCAAAAGGTGAATCCTTTGCTAACTTCATGTTAAGCGTACAAAAACTGAACACTAGACTGACGGTTCGCTTAACTGAGCGTCAGATAATACACAGGTTGTGCCAAAATATGAATCCCGCGCTAAAAAACGTTACATTGCCACACCAAAGTTCTATTTGTTCTTTAAATGAACTGCGAATATTGTGTCAGAGGTACGAATCCCTGTGGGATCAAAGTGGTTACGATCCTAGACAATTTCAAAGCACATCTGCAAGACGAACATTTCTAAATGAAATCGATGTCAATAATGAAATTACTGATGCAATTCCTAGAAATACGACAGGGAGCCTCTCGAAGTATACTTCGTCGTTGCCTACGTTAGCGGTAAATGAAATACGGGGAGATCCAACGATTGAAGCATTTAAAGCCAGAAATAATCAGCCTCGCATTGAATTAAACGGTTCACCAATTTCGATGATATGCTGGAATTGCAAAGATCTAGGACATAAGTATCAAGATTGTCGTCAGTCATTTAACAATATATTTTGCTTTGGCTGTGGTGCGCCCAATGTACGAAAGCCGTTTTGTGTAACCTGCCAGAATCGCTCATCGGAAAACTATCATCCGAGTGTGATGGCGGCGAAGGCAACACATTCGGTACCGATGATGCATCGAGATCCAAGCGAGCAGATGAGTCGAGCTCCCTCGAAAAATCAATAATACATAATCCTCATAAAATACGCAGAACAATTAAATATTTTAGACAAAGACGATCTTTAGTGAAGCACTGCGTTTCCTCTATCATAAAATCTATTTCGTCTAAAGATCCTCGTTTACAAGCACTCGTAACTATAGCTGCTAAACCAATATATGGGCTTTTGGACACTGGGGCATCGGTCAGCGTATTGGGAAGAAATTCTTTAGAATTTCTTAATTCATCTAATATAAAATACCAAACACTGAATTCAACTGTCTCAACGGCCGATGGAACCTTAAATAAGATTGTAGGTTATGTAACATTACCTGTGACATTTGGTAATAAAACAAAAGATATTAAGTTTTGTGTCGTTCCGACATTGAAATCACCTGTGTATTTGGGCATTGATTTCTGGAATAAGTTTGATATGATCCCAAAAATACCCGCTGTAGAGATTTCTGAAATTGCACCTGAAAGTCATACAATTCACATATTAAATTCTCACGATAATGCCAAGTTGAAAGAAATTATTGCTCAGTTCCCGTCGTTTAAAAGCTGTGGTCTGGGCAGAACCAACAAACATTGTCACGAAATAGAAATTCTTCCCGAATGTAAACCTATAAAACAGCGGTACTATCCCGTTTCGCCTGCCGTACAAAAGGACCTCTATGACGAGATTGATAGAATGTTGAAGCTAGATGTCATTGAAGTTAGCAAAAGCTCCTGGAGTTCGCCTGTTACTTTGGTAAAAAAGGCTAACGGTAAGCGTCGGTTGTGCCTAGATGCCAGAAAACTAAATTCGGTCACGGTTAAAGATGCCTACCCACTCCCAATTATAGACGGACTTCTTGGACGGTTATCAGAAACGAAGTACATAACAGGACTCGACTTGAAGGACGCATTCTGGCAGATACCGCTCGCGGAATCTGCCAGGGACAAGACCGCATTTACTGTACCAGGGCGACCGCTCTATCAGTTTAAAGTAATGCCGTTTGGGTTGTGCAACGCAGCCCAATCAATGTGCCGTTTGATGCACAAAGTGATACCACACGAACTACATGATAACATATTTGTGTATTTAGACGACCTGTTAATCATCAGCGGCACATTGGAACGGCATCTTGAACTGCTAGAGTTGGTCGCAGACTTGTTACGGACGGCAGGACTGACTATAAACATCGAAAAAAGCAGATTTATGATGAAAGAGATCAAATATCTCGGATATATTGTCGGAGAAAATGGTCTTAAAACTGATCCTGCAAAAATTGATGCCATACTTGACCTACCAGTACCAACAAACGTTCGACAGACAAGACGACTGCTTGGGATGGCGGGTTGGTATCGCCGCTTTATAAACAATTATTCAGCAGTTACAGCTCCGATAAGTGATTGCTTGAAGAAGGGCAAATTTCAGTGGACAGTCGAAGCACAAGCGGCGTTTAACCATCTTAAAATATGTCTAACTTCAGCTCCTGTTTTGGTCAACCCATCATACAATGAGCCGTTTTTTATAAGATGCGATGCAAGCACGGAAGGCGTAGGTGGTGTTTTGTATCAAAAAGATAAAGAAGACAATGAAAAACCAATAGCTTACATGTCCCAAAAGCTAAACAATGCTCAAAGGAATTATACGATAACAGAGTTAGAGTGTTTAGCGGCAATACTGGCCATAAAGAAGTTCAGGCCTTACGTCGAAGGTCATGAGTTCACACTTATAACGGACCACGCAAGTCTCAAGTGGCTAATGAGTCAACGAGACCTGAGTGGCAGACTAGCCAGATGGAGCCTTAAGCTTCAAGGTTATAAGTTTAGCATTCAACACCAACGGGGGAAAGACAATGTTGTTCCAGACACCTTGTCAAGAATCTATTGTGATTCTTTAGAAGAGTTTGGTAAGTGTGTCTCAACATTTGGAGACCATTTGAATCTAGAATTAGCAGAGTTCAATGACGTTGAGTATACTAAACTACGCGAAAATATTATGGCAAATCCTAATGATTTCCCAGCTTTTAGAATTCACGAAAATCGTATTTTTATTCGACTTGAGCCAAAACGAACGGATGATTTATCTGATGTATCGGTATGGAAACTGTGGATTCCAGTTGGAATGCGGCAAACATTAATTAAGGAACATCACGATGACCCAATGTCTGCGCACGGAGGCATCACGAAAACTCTCGAGCTCCTAAGGCGGTTATACTTTTGGCCAGCGATGGCTAAGCAAGTCAGAGAGTATGTGGCGAAATGCATAGTTTGCAAAACCACAAAGCCTCCAAATCACATAACACGTCCGCCAATGGGGAAACCTTATGATATTGAAAGGCCTTGGCAAAGGATTTATATTGACCTGTTAGGTCCGTATCCCAGGTCTAGTCAAGGAAAAACGATGATTTTGATAGTGGTTGATCATTTAACAAAATTCGTGCTCCTGAAATCAATGAGTAAAGGTACGGCGCAACAAATAGTTGAATATTTAAAAAACGAAGTATTTTGCGTCTTTGGAGTGCCTCATACCATTCATTCGGACAATGGTAGTCAGTTTAAGAGTATTGAATATAGAAAGCTCTTAGAAGAATTTGGAATTATCGATTCTAAAACGGCCATATATGCCCCGCAATCCAATGCATCCGAGCGAGTAAACAGATCAATACTATGTGCCATACGTTCTTATATTGGCGAAAAGCACACGTCATGGGACAAGTACTTATTCGAAATTGCCTCTGCTTTGAGAAATGGGATCCATGAAACAATTAAAGGTTCCCCCCACTTTTTATTATTCGGGTATCACAAAATCAACCATGCTCGTGACTACAAGATACTAAAACAAGTTGGTGATATTTCGGATGGGGAGATAATACTTCCATTACCCGCACGGCTTCAACTAATACATGATAGAGCTAAACTGCAGATTGCCCAATCGTTTGAGAAAAGTAGTAGGAGGTATAATTTGAGAAGCCGGCCTATCGACTTCCAGCTTAACCAAAAAGTTTATGTTCGTACTCACCCCCAAAGCGACGCTGTAAGAAGATTTTGCGCCAAGTTAGCACCGCAATTCGTTGAAGGGATTATAAACCGAAAAATAGGAAATGTGAACTATGAGGTTAAGAATAGTTCTGGTAAGATTATGGGTGTATTCCACGCAAAAGACATACGCCTTTAGAAAAAAAAAAAAAAAAAAATGCACATCAAAAGGAATTGATAGTAGAATAATTTATACTATTATATCAGTCCATCCGTTTGTCAGCTTCTTCTAGTGTCAGTGATCTCGCCAGAAGAATCTGTGCTGTTACGGGTGATTTATTTGAAAGAAGTTTGCGTATCACTGATTTAATTTTATTTAGAAATGTATGGGTGATTGTGCTAACGTGCTCTTATTTATCATTGTTATTACACAATGAGCTTCATCCCCATACTTGTAGTATGCTTCTCCATCAGTTGTTTACTATGACAAACATGCTATGTGTATCAGAATGTAACATTTCTGGTGATCGACTGAGATCGTAAACTCCTATACAAGTAAATATGTATTAATACACTAATTGTTTTTATCAATATAGGGGTAGTCATGATTAAGTGAGAGGCAATATTAAGTTCAGCTCGTATCAATCTTTCTCTTACCCGACAGCTTGTCATTTTGTTATAATTTTAGTATTTTAGAGACGTTGGTTTTAGACACATACTGTCCAGTTTGGTATACTTGGTACTATTGTGCAGTACATTTTGTACTTGAAATTAAAAATAATTCTGGTTAAATACCAAACATAGTTCGAATTTTTTTTCTGTGTCTCTTATAATTGTGTAGACGTAACTGGTATAGTTATCTCAGAGCGGTGTATAGTGGATTTTGTGCAGTACATTCTGAACTTGGAATAATACCAAACATAAGTCGTTTTTTTTGGGTAACGATCATAATTGTTCATACATAGCTGTTACAGTGATCTCAAGGGAGCTTGAAACATCTCGTCCTTCAATTGTATAACGGAGGGTCCCGCGTGGACAGAGCGGAAGACGCGAGCGGGTCTCGCATGTGTTTTTTTTGGTGCTTTTTTTTATTGTTATAAGAAAAAATAAAGCACCATAGATTGCGCAATTGGGATTAAAAGCTTATGCCCGATAAGCGACGTGATAAAATTGGAAAAACGAGGATACAACGTTTCCACGTGTAACAGTGTCGTGTGACCGCACGAATTTTTGTTCACGGCCTTGACTGGCCGACCTCGACTGTGCAAAATCCGTTATTGTTGTGTGGTGCTACTTAGTGATTAGTTAAATAGAAAAAAAAAGCAAAACAAAAAAAAAAATATATAGTATTAATTAGGATCTATATTTTCTTATTTGAATATATAAATATAATTTTATACAAATTTATTGGAAATTACCAATTAGTGAAATCGTAGTTCAAATAGGAAACTTTCGATTCTTATTTAAGTGTTTAGATTTAAGCCTAGTGATTAAGTTTTTTTATGGTTTCTGCTCAAGTTATGGTGTAGGGAAATTAAAATTTTGTTAGTGTGAATCATTCCGGAAAGAGCAAAAAAAACGCGAGTTGTGATTTACGAAGAAATAATTTCAGCTAAACCAAAAACCATCCTGGGAGCGCTCTTCGGATCCAAGTGCAAGTGGTAAGCGATATTAATTTTGTTTTTTTTTTGGTGCAAATATATAATTTTTTTTTTGCATGATAACAAGCCAGATTGCTCTTAAAGGAAAACTTCCCCAGTAAATACGAATTCACTAAAATTCCTTTTTGTTTTAGAACTTTCATTATTAGAATTTTTTGTTATAATGTTTTTCCTTTTTATAAATATTTAATACAAAGGTAACACATAGTCAAAATGGAATAAAAGTTTTTTTTTTTTTGATGACATAAGATTAAGCTGGCGCTATAACTATTTACTTCCTAATCCCTTCAATTTAGGTAATGTGCGCACGTGTGGTTTGTTGGACCGAAATGAGCTCCGAGACAGAATACCCTACCAGCCGCTTAAGCTACCCTAGAACAAAAACGTGCGCGTCTCGTGAGTGGTCCGTAACAGGGGCTAATTATATAAGCAGAATAACTAGGACTTGCGACTTTCGACACAAATTAATTTTGACAACTTTTCGATTAAAAAAAATCATTACGACAACCCAAACTGCTTTAAATAAAAAAGACTTCTGGCGATATTTGTCGCAAGTCGAACTCATAATGCTTACATAATCATAATTCTAGATTCACAGTCGAGTGTGCAATATCATAAACCTATTGAATTTGACGGCGGGGATGCCAGATCTTTAAAAAACAGGGCATGCACATAATAAATTAACAAAAAAATCAAATAAATTTGTGTTTGTAATTTTTTATTAAGTTTTTTTAGGGTGCCGATTATGTTGACGTGCACAAGAGGATCAAATTGTATATCCTTAATATAATATAATATTATAATTATATCATATCATAATATGATTCCTCTAGTAAATTTTATAGAACTATAACTAATTTTCTAGGCATCTGAAATCGGGTCAATTCTATAATTATTACAAACATGCCCTGTCCCTATATCTGATTATTTGTAAAACGGTCAGTCTTGGTTGCGTTCTCTAAATAATGGTGAATTATTAATAATAATATTGGCTTATTACGAGAGAACAGAATAAAATAATAAAGGACTTATTACTAAAGGCGATACCGAAACCCCAAATTCGTCAAAGGCTGTTTCCCAACTACCGACTTATTACAGACTTATTTGCTTATTTGACGCCATCTTAAATAAGTCGGTCAAGTCGTTCCAATTCATTATGCCGACTTATTTGTGACGTAATATCAAAAAAACAAAATGCAATGTTATATGGAAGAAAAAATTTCCTTGACATGTTGGTCGTTGCCACTAGATTTGAAAAAAAAAACTGCATGATTACATTTAATCAAGGCACATTTTTGGAGACATTTTTGTGTAGACATACTTATTCAAATAAGTCTGCTCGCGACTTATTTGAATAAGTTGTCCACAAATAAGTCGGTGTTTGAGACACAGCCAAAGAAGGTGATAATTGGATCACTAAATGTTTATCCACAGAAGGAGTTTGATATATCAGTGTTGACCTTTGATATAGCTTATCGATATTTTAGTGAACTGTTATCCGCTTACCACTGGTGACGGCTATGAGAATAACAGTCTGAAGTGTTGTTTTAAACTACTGTTATGTAAGAATATTTTAAGCGAAAAAGCCCTAAAATAATTTAATATATTGTACTAGATTAATATTTAGATTATTACTAGTAATTATACATTGAGGAGCTGTAATCGATTTAAACCCCTATATAAGCTTAACAAACAAATAAAAAAGGGCAGTCTCTCTCGTTAGTAATTAACACGGAGTTATAAATAAAAGATTATTGTGCTTAAAATATATAAGTGTATTGTACTTAAATAAATATATAGAGTGATAATTACTGAAAAATTATACCTAAATTTATATAAGATGTATATAATGTGAACTAATAAAACCTAACTTTGTAAAAATATATAAACGTAACTCTGTAAAAATATATTTATTAAACAATTTTTAGGTTTCACATTATTTCAATTTATACAAGAATATCGTTTATAACACATTACATTAACTAATTATTATACAATATAAAAACTTAAAACGTTTAAGTGTTTTAATTAAAGTGACTCTAAAATTCCAAAATGGACTCGCAACGCAACAACCGAGTGGTTAGTACACAACACTACCTAATTTTTATTAGATTCTTTTGGTTTATATACAAAATTAATACATTTAATTACAACAATAACTATCTAGTTGCTGAGCTTACAATTTTACGTAAATTAAAAAATGTGTTTATGTTATTAATTATATGGACAATAATTTTGCTGATCCTCTGAATTTACTAAGTGTATGCGCACCGGAAATAATGGAATATAAGCCGTCAAATAATATTTAGCTTATGTGGTTGATTAACCTATTCCGATACTTATTGTTACTATAATTAAACACATGTATCGTCAAGGCTATGTTCGAGTGGCTGGACATCCTCCGGGCCGACGATCGTTGATATAATTCGGCGTGACACCGGACGTGGATGTGATCCTAACCTAGATGAGCTTGTTCTTAATGATGTGGCGGCTCTGTTGTTGCACTCCCATGCAATAACTAATCCCAAAAATACCACAATGATCCCGTATCCAACAATGTAGTGATGAACATCGTGCATATTTATTTGTTGATCATTATCTTTTACCGAAGTCCTTAAATGGATAATGTTGGTTGACAGTTGATTCAAATCCGAAAGTATGTCACTGAATTCGTTCGGTATGGACATTCTATTGGTGGTAGTCTGGTACGTTTCATTTTCTGCTTGAATAAGTAGGCTGCTAAGGTATATCGTTGGTTGATGAAATACTTCTGTTCGTAATTATACAGGCGTTGTGTACCGTGATAGCTGACGTTCCTCTTATATTTGTGGTTGTTACCTCCTTGTTGCAAATACTATTTATCCTATGCTTCTTTTCAGATATAAAATTCCATGTGCCTGGATCGTGAGTAGGAATCCACATATTTCGTGGTGTTAAAATCGGATCTCACAATCCTCTGTAGATGTTTCCTTGTTGATAATTAAGTTAATCTGACACGGTGTTGGTTTATTTTGGGTGCTATGAATCACGTTGTGAATCATGCAGATGTATTCTGTACTCTTTATGTATTTGCAGGCAGCAAGTTCATCTTCTGACATTGCGTAGTAGGATTCTCTATTTAAGCTTAGCATGAATAGTTCACTTGATGGATTTATGTATGCAAACATGTCCTTGTGTTTGAATGGAATTGTAATTGGTTTGACGATTTGATATATTTTGTTATTAAGTAATGGCATTTTAAGTTCAAATATTAATACGTTGTGTTCGCATATATGGTGGCATCAGCCGGGATCACTTCATGTAATTTTTGCAGGTCCCCCTTAAGTTGATCGTGTTTGAGAATGATGGTATTTATTTTGCTATGATAAATGTCGTTAATGACATCGATTAGTTGTTGCTGTGTTGAAGAAAAGGTTGTCATTTCTATTGACAGATGTATCCATAGGGCAATAAACCTTTATTGCTTGTTTATCTAGTTCTTGTAGGTGGTTGGTTACTGTAATCCAATCCTTTTTTATAATATTTACTGTTGATTCAGTTATTGTAATTTGTTTCTTTAATAATTTATTTAAATGTGCTTCATTATTTTTTATGGAACATTTGTGGTTTTATTTGCATGATTGCAGGCCTACAAAGTTATTTTAATTGTAACCATTCATTATCATTTTGGCAGAATTTGTCCATTCTCTCGACAGCTGCGTTATATCCTTCCGCTTCTATTAACATTGTTGATAATTTAAAATATGATACAATCGTCCATTGTTGATGGGACGAGCTGTACCAATATTCTCAAAGTGTATCGCGGTTGTAGTATTTAACGTGGGGATCTCAAATTTAGAGTTGTTGATTATCGCTGAACTGGGGGTAGTACGCTTAGTAATGGCATCATTGTAAACAACATTAATCTAGACTGAAAGCATGATCGAATTCTCCTTCTTTTTATCTGAGGTTGTAAATTGGTTTTGATATTCTTTGCCACCTTCTTTACATTCTCCTCTATATGATCTCGCGACCCAGATCTTGATAGTTTTTTCTCTTTACGTGAGACGTCTTCATGTGATACGCGTTTCCTTAAGTTGGACTTGTTAACAATGGTTGGCAATGCCGTTGTTGTTTAAATAGGTGACTCCGTATGGTGGTTTTCTAAGCTATCATCAACAGGCAGTGGTGACAATTTTGTTATTGGTCTGTTTATAAGAGCCCTTCCGGGGCGAAGGAGTGTTGCCACCCGAACAATTCCGTCTTGACCTGGATGAACCTCTGTAATACGTCCAGTTATCCATCTTGAGGGTAGGATGTTGTTGTCTTGAACAAGAGCTAATTTACCGACCTTTAAATCAGGTGAGTTTATTTTGTTCGTTGTTGTAATTGATGCAGATAGTCTTGTGACCATCGCTTCCAGAAGTCTACCTTCATTTTTTTAAATTAATTTCCATCTGGTTAATGAACTTATTCTTTCATCTGAGATGTTGGCTTCCGAATGTGTTTTGAGAGACTCGCCAATCAAAAAATGGCCAAGAGTTAAAAATGTATTATCAGTTGGATCGTTGGTCATTGCTGATAGGGGTCTTGAATTGAGTCAGGCCTCTATTTGACATGTTAAAGTTGTTAGTTCTTCAAATGTTACCGTTGCTTCTCCAATTACTCGTTTTAAATGATATTTTACAGATTTTATAGCCGCCTCCCATAATCTACCGAAGTGTAGTGCTCGTGGTGTGATGAAGTGCCATTTCGTGGCGTGGTCGGCATTAGATTTATAATAATATTTGAAGCCGCTTCTTCTATTGTTTTCAATGTTTCTATTTCCAATTCCTTACTAGCACCAACAAAATTGGTGCCGTTATCGCTAAAGACATCTGTACATACTCCTTTACGCGAAGTGAAGCGTTTGTATGCCGCTATGAATGCGTCGGTTGTTAGGTTACTGACTACCTCAATGTGGACTGCTTTCGTTGACATGCATACAAAAATTGCAAGGTAACCTTTATACGATTTATTACCTCTTCCCTTTGATACTCTTACACTGAATGGCCCGGCGTAATCCACTCCTATTTTTAGGAATGGTTTGGTGGGAATTATTCTTGCTTCTGGTAAATTGCCCACTAGTTGGCTTTGAATGGATTTACTGAAGCGATGACATCTTAAACATTTAGCAATTTGTTGTCTGACAAGGTTTCTCCCATTAATAATCCAATACTTTGTTCGGATATGTGCTAATGTTAATTGGGTGCCGCCATGCAATGTATTTTTATGTCCTTCTTGTATTATCAGGTTCACTATTGGATGTGATTGTGGAAGGATTATAGGATGTTTTGTTGTAATATTGTTTTGGGTGTTTCGTATTTTATTAATTTCAATTTATTCACAAATCGTTTATAATACGAGACTATTCGCTGAATTTTTTTTAGATTTACGTATTTTATGAATAAATCACTGAATGGGTTGCTGTCTATTATATACATTGTTGTTGCAGCTACTTGTGCTGTAAGTATCCTTTGATCTGGAACGTCTTCAGATCTTACCTCCGAATTATTAGTTGGCCATATATTTTGTTCGTTTGTTAACCAATCTGGTCCGTTCCACCATAATTTATGATTGCTGAGATGTTCAGCTTCTATCCCCCTTGATGCACAGTCAGCGGGATTTTCAGATGGTTTAACATAGTTCCAAGCTGCTGGGTTTGTCCAACTATGAATTTCTGATATTCGGTTCGCCACAAATGTTTTAAACCGATGTAGTTCTGATTTAATCCATGCAAGAACAGTTTTTGAATTAGTAAATGCATATGTAGTTATCTTGGCACATCGAAGACTTTTAATTACCCTTACCATTAATCTAGACAACAATAAGGCCCACACAATTCTAGTCTGGGAATTGTTATTTTGGACTTTATAGGTGCGACTTTAGTTTTTGAAACTAGCAGATACGGATGTCCTCTAACGTCCTTATTGTAGTTTTGGAGGCAATATATTACTGCTGCATAATCATTTTTTGATGCATCACAAAATCCAAACAGTTGTATCGCCGAATTGGCGGTTGTTTCTATCCATCTTTGGACCTTTATTTGTTCTAGCGCACGTAATGAGCTTTTATAATTTCTCCATTTTGTTGCTATTTTTACTGGGATTGGTTCATTCCATGATACTCCTGTTAACCAGATTTGTTGTAGTAGTATTTTTGCTACAATGATTGTTGGTGATAACCACCCGAGTGTTAGAATTCCATGAGATTCCCAGAGTTTTTATAGTTTCGTCTAGCTTTATATCCATTTTATTAATTGCTCGTGATTCATGTGAAATTTGTTGTATTAGGTCTTGATTATTACTTGCCCTTTTTCGAAGGTGAAATCCTCCTTTTCCTAGTAATTTTATTAATTGTTGTTGTTGTAGTCGTGCCTTTTCTATAGAATCACATTCATCTACATAGAACTCTTCTAAAATCATCTGTGCTGCTATGGCCAATTCGTCTTTTTCATCCTTTGCTAACTGATGTAATGTGCGAATGGCTAAATAAGGAGCACTAGCTGTTCCAAACGATACCGTTGTAAATTGATATGCTTTAATAGGTTCGGTCTCGTTTTCTCTCCATAATATTTTTTGATATCTTTGATCGTCTATGTGCACATGGATTTGTCGGTACATTTTTTCGATATCTGCTATGATGACGACTTTATGTTTCCTCCATCTTTACAGGATTGATATTAGTTCTTCTTGTAAAGTTGGTCCAATCAATTGTTGGTCAGTGATCTTTTATTGTTGCTCGTTTTGCTGATGCATCAAACACAATGCGTAGTTATGTGGTTGTGTTCCATTCTTTGATCACTATGATGGGGTATGGAGTATTCTTCTGTTTGCGGTTTTATTCCATCTTCGTTATTACAGAGTTTCATGTGACCTAATTTTATGTACTCTTTGATACTTTCCTTGTAGTCATTAGCAAATGTTGGTGATCCAGCAAATTTTTTCTCTAATTGCAAAAATCTAGCTAACGCCTTCATTTTGGATGCCTCGATAACTGGAGGGTGTGTTTTGAATGGAAGTCGTACTACATATCTACCATTGATGTCTCGCTGATGGGTTTTACAGTAATGTTCTTGACACTGTTTTGCTTCCTCAGTTAATGCTCTATCGTTTTGCACATCTTCAATTTCCCAAAATGTTCTTAATCTAGTATCTAATTCCGTTTTGGTTATCATGCAGTGTATAGTTGTTGACTTGTTCTGATGCAGTGGCCCAAATATTGCCCATCCTAATTCCGTTTTTTGTGCAACTGGACCTCCTATTGTACCTTTTACTATGTCATTCATTACTATGGCAGGGTAATACTCTGCCCTTAGTAATATGTCAATTTTGTTTGGCATATTATAGTTTGGATCTGCTCACAACAAAATATTAATATAAGGCCAGTTCGAAGCATTAAACTGTACTCTGGTAGGTTTCCAACTAATTTATCAACAACCAATACGCTCATTTCCAGATTGAATTCTGATACACCAGCTTTAATTCCTCCTATTCCCTTAACTTCTACGTGTGTTCTTGTACCCTGTATGTTTAATTTTTTAGCGGCCTCGCGAGTTATAAAGGACGCTTGTGACCCGGGATCGATGAGTAATCTCAATAGTTCTGGATGACGCCCATTCGTACAAATCTTCACTAATGTTGTGCTCAGAAGTATCTGTGATTCGGATGTACTGTTCAACATGTGAGTTTCAATCACCGGCTCACCAAACATTTCGCTTCTAGTTTCGCTTCCACCCTGGAAAAACTATGATCGTCCAGACATGTCCTACACAGATTTTTCATACTGCATATCTTGTTGCGATCCAAAGTGGACATTTGTAGAAATGATCTGTACTGCTCCATTTTATGTGTTCCTCTGCAGTTTATACACTTCTGTATGTTTATTGTTACCATATTGTTAATGCTCTTGAAGGTTGAAATCCCGTTGCTGTTTGGTATCGGTTGCCAGTTGTTGTTTGGAAACGGTTGCCAGTTATTGTTGGTTGTCGATTACTTTTAATATTTATTGCTTCTAAAGATTGGAATTGTTTTTCCAAAAATAGCAAAAATCTGTTTAGATTCTGACCCTTTTTAGGGTCGTCTAATGAAGTTTCATAGATTCTGATTGTCTCATTGTCTAATTTCCTTTGCAATATATGCGTGGTCAGTGCATAAAACTGCTCATCATCTTGCAGTATGTTGTTTATATTATGAATAGCTTCTTTTTTTGTGTCATGCATCGTTCTGATCCCTGAAGCATTCTCGTTTGTTATATTTGGCTGATTAATCAACTGGTTGAAGTATGTTGTTGCTAACAGTCGTTGATTGTTGTATCACTTGTTTATTATGTCGTACACTACCCCCGATAGTTATCTGCCGTTGATTCTAATTGGTTTATTAATCTAGCGGCTGGACCTCCTAAGTAATTTTTCAGATAGTTGATTTTGTAAGTGTCCGTGAGCTTATATCTGCAAATCCTTTCCATTTCAAATACTCTCCATAGAAAACTGGAATCTCGATTTTGGGCAGGCGTACATCAAACTTGTTGTTATCTGTTTGATGGCTGTCAATCTTAATGGTGATCTTTGTTATAATGTCATAATGTTCGCTTTTGATGGCATCGTAATATCCCTCAGAGAAATATTTTATATTATTTACCTTTATCTTCTCATTTAGATCCATGATTTGTTCCATCATTATTTCGATTCGCTTCAACAGCAGGTGTAATGCTTGTTTATAAGCTTTTTGTATCAATGAGTCTCTCGCTTCGTTTATTTCTTTATAAAGAGCCCTCATTTTTTACAGTTTGTAATTTTACCATCTGGAGGGATTCTCTTCTGTTGGCATACTCGTTGTTATTATTTTGTGAAGAATCTTGTGTTCCCGTTGTGTTTTTTGTGAAACTTGTATCTTTATTTTCCGCAAATGGAATCTTGGTGCCTTGGGAGTTGTCCTCTGATGTTGTTGGTTTCGGTGTACTTGGTGTCCCCTGGTTCAGCTGAGACCGCATTTCGTCGATTAGGGTGTTATAGATATCCGCTGTCTCCTTTCGTTTTTTGAGATATGGATGGTTTTCCTCCAATAGGTTACTTCTGATTGTGTCATCAGTCTCTATATACTTTTTGTAGAGTACTTTTAAAGTTGCTATTTTCGACTCCAAATAAGTTTTAGTTTTCCCCCCTGGCCCGTCTTTATGGTAGTTTCTGCTTAGCTGGACTATTTTATCGCCTGTGATCTCGTGATCTTCAAAACGACTTTCCATGCTCCTCATTGTTGTTATTTCCGTTGGTGATGCCCGTTGACTGCTACTGACTGCCTGGTTTTGTTGACTGGAGTTGACCTTGTGCCGATTAGTGGGTGGTTTGTGAATTCGATGACTGTTGGTTGTTGACTGGAAGTATTTTTACTGGCCGTCGGTTGTTATGGAGGCTTCGAAGGACCAATGTTATATCAGTGTTAACGTTTGATGTAGCTTTTCGATATTTTAGTGAACTGTTATCCGCTTACCACTGGTGACGGCTATAAGAATAACAGTCTGAAGTGTTGTTTTAAACTACTTAATTTTTATTAGATTCTTTTGGTTTCTATACAAAATTAATACATATAAATACAACAATAACTATCTAGTTGCTGAGCTTACAATTTTACCTAAATTAAAAAATGTGTTTATGTTATTAATTATATGGACAATAATTTTGCTGATCCTCTGAATTTACTAAGTGTGTGCGCACCGGAAATAATGGAAATATAAGCCGTCAATTAATATTTAGCTTATGTGGTTGATTAACCTATTCGCATACTTATTGTTACTATAATTAAACACATGTATCGTCAAGGCTATGTTCGTGTGTCTGAACAGAGTTCAAACATATGAATACACAGATTTGCATTCCCTTATATTCTAATCTCATCTATTGTATTCATTATATTTTTCAATATAAAATTTTTTCTATTCAAATTCTTCCTAAACTAAAACTTTTACTTGATAAGTGTTAACACAAATACAAGGAAAAAAATTTATTTCATTTTTTACATATCATTGCAGGGTCATTGTCTTTTAGGTTCCGTGAAGGTTTTCTAGTTTATCTTCATTCTCTTTTCTAGACACAACATAATATTATTTCATACACACTAATAATTTCCATCATAAATTAAAGAAATACAAAGTTTATCTACTTTCTATGTTTCCATGTACATTTATACATACACGAACTTCGCCAAATATATTTCTCGATTTCGTTTCGTCACAGTTGTATGTGAACAACACAGAAACGTAAAACGATCATCATTAAACTTCAAAAGATAGACACGCGCGCTGGTGTTAATGTAGAGATAGCCTCTGCACTATTTATAGAAAATGAACACTCAGTTTACATTTTTATATTTACAAAGGTTGAAATATCTCTTTTAAGTTGTCTGTGGTTTTACATTACTTAGTATTCACTTGTATTGGCACTTCACATTCATTCGGAACTATAAATTGATACCACTTTTACTTCACTTTATTACAATGGCACTCGCACAATCGAAACAATTAGCGCAATTTTGATAATCACTATTTTTTATGAAGTAATTATTAAAATAAAATTGTAAAATATCACGTCCGCACACGTCAGTATTTTGTACGTTAATGAAATAAACAAAAATAAAATCAAAGAGAATCGACTCAAAATAGATGTCTCTCAGTTTGTCATACTTACCAAATTAAAAATAATCTCTTTGCGTAACGCTCATGGGGCAGGTGAAAAACGATAGATTATCGTTGTTTTGCTTTAATACACGTCACATTTTTTCATTTTAATTTAATTATTTCGTGCGACATTCCTTTGGAATTAACAAAATTATAGAGTTAACTCGATCCTACAATTTTCTTATCATAGCAACCTATTTCATTTTAAATTTCGTACAGTAACACGTATCAAGCAGATGATTATTGTTCAACAACAAACATTTTATTTTGATGAAGATTTGATTATTGATCTTTTGCTATATGTTTCATCGACACAAACAAAATAAATGAAATTCTATATAAGTAAATATAAATGTAAATGTTTGTGGCGGAGTTTTGATAAGTTTTTTTTAATGTTTTGACTAAAATTCTGCCAAGTTGGCATTCCTTACAAATACATACATAAAATTGGGTACATTTGTTTTTTAATTTTAATTCTCAGTGTACTCACAAGCTTTTTGTTATATTTTCTGAGTAGCTTATGTTTAACGTTGTTTTAAAGTTAGTTTTTGTTGTTTCATTGAACAGCTAAGACGCATTATTAACTTATATTTAAAATTATTTTATTACTCAAATAATGTAAAAATAATTTAAATTAAATAAAAGATAAAAATAAATAATAGTGCATGTATAATTAATTTATTGGATTAATTATAATTATATACCAGAAGTTATAACATCCAATAGACTTCCATAATTGGTGACCCCGACGTGATTTCCATTATGTGATATGAAACCGTCACAATTATTAACAAAGTTCTAATTGAATGCGGGTAACTTATTTAGTGAAACCGCAGTGAGACAGATGTGGTTGAGTCGGCTTCCACAACAGGAGCAAATGGTGCTACACTATTCGCGGATGATTTTCAGAAATGTCAACAAATCATGATGTAGAAGACAAATTCGAAAAATTTGGTATACAAATGTTATCAGAAATTAGCGTCATAATCAAAGATCAGCAAGCATTCAATCGTTCGTATTTTAATTTTTATGCAGATCGTGATAATTCGTCCAGATCTCATTCAAGAAATTGTACCATTAATCGCAACCAGCAATGTTTTTATCACAGCCGTTTTGGTGATAAAGCTCTTAATTATGTTGTAGGGTGTAAACATTACGTGAATTTCACTAATAATACAAAATTTACAAGTTCAAAAAGCCAGTAAATGATGATCAACTTTCGGCGACAAGCAGAGATGATCAGTATTCAAGTCGCTTATTAATTGTTAAAATTAATTCTGGAGTCAGATTTTTGATTGATACAGGGGCTGACGTATCAGTTTTTCCTGTTAGTCTTACCAAAGTTCGAGCATTTGGTTCACGGACATTTAAATTACATATCGGTCTTCGCCGAGAGTTCATATGGAGATTTATCATCGCGGGTGTTACTCTGCCCATCATTGGTGAAGATTTTCTTAAAAAAACAGGTCTTCTGGTAGTTATTCAAAAATGCAGACTTATTGATCCATTAACTTCCCTATTTACCATTGGTTTATTGAAAACTGATCAAATTTCTTCGTTATCTTTCATTGATAAGACAACGTTACATCCTGCAATACAGCAATTAATTATAAAATTTCCTTAAGCCACTAGTCGCTCATTAAGTTCAAACAAGATCAAGCATAATGTCACACATAGTTTGGAGACCAACGATCCAGTTCTTTACATTTGGTTAAGAAAAAAAACGGTGAATGGAGACCATCCGGTGAATACCGTGCTCTTAATGGAATTACCATTCCTGATGGCTATCCAATTCCGCACTTGCAGGATTTTTTTTATCAATTAGAAGTGTATATAACAATCCGTGTTGGATATGTGATCAGGTTTTTTCATCGGTGTTTATACGCTGAAGGTACTTTTTAGAATGACAAAACATTTTATTTTACAAATTTACAATAATTCTGTTATAGTAAAAGGTTTTTATTGTTTGGTGAATCTATCACAAGATAGAGGTCTCTATATATTAAAGTTTAACATAATTTTTGGCAGATGGCCAAACTATACACAAAAGTGTCTACACATTACTACATTGTGAATTGACCTGTATGAAACGTCAAAACACAAAATTGTTACAATAAATTTTAATAATAATAAATATAATTGTCTATGTGGTTTTTCAGGGGTTACTTGGCGTACCGAGAATACTGGCTGTTCTAATAAACATACTCCCATAGGTTGAGGATTCTTGATAGAATATCTCAAGATTTTGATACGTCATTGTCGTGAATGAATGACTGAAATTGTGTCGTGAATTGGTTGTAATGGGTCACAGTGGCCTCATGTTGTTTTGATTGGTAGTTTCACCAGTTTGTTGACTGGCCGTTTAAGTTCACTGTGACTGGTTTTTACGATGACTACCCGCACAATGCCATCGGCGCCCGGGTGGATCTTAATGATCCGACCAAGTAGCCATCGAGAAGAATGCAAGTTGTCATCGTGGATTAACACAACATCATCGATGGATAACTGTTGGGATACCCTCTTCCATTTGTAGCGGTGTTGCAGTGTCGACAAATAATCTCTCGACCAACATTTATAAAATCCCTGTACTCGTCGTTGCAAGTTTTGCCATCGGGAGAGTTTGGTCGTTGGTATGTCATTCAAGATGGGTTCCGGGATGGCAATTAACGGTTGGCCAATGAGGAAATGGCCTGGGGACAATATTTGCATGTTTGTCGGATCATCATCAATTCCGCATAATGGACGCGAGTTGAGAAACGACTCAATTTGTGTGATGACCGTTGTTAATTCCTCGTACGTAGCGTTGACATCCGCATGACCCGTGTCAAATGGTACTTGACAGATTTTACTGTGGCTTCCCACAAACCCCCAAAATTGGGCGCGCGAGGTGGACTAAACTGGAATTTTACGTTTTTCTGTAATGAAAAATTGGAGATTAGTCCGTGTTGTTGTTGACTAATGACTTGTTCTCGTAGTCTTCGTAATTCTCGGTCGGCGCCAATAAATGTGGTACCGTTGTCGCACCAAATTTCTTCGGGCAGTCCTCTGCGAGCTATAAATCTCTTGAATGCAGCCAAAAAATGTTCTGTATCCAAACTGGGTACCACCACCAAATGGACCGCCTTGACACAAAGGCAGACAAACACTGCAATGTATGCCTTCTCAGTGGGAGCGTTTTTACGTTTGCTGGTTTTTATGGCTATTGGTCCAGCATAGTCCAAGCCTGATTTAAGGAATGGTCGACTTATAGTGCAGCGCTCTGCGGGTAAATCACCCATCTTCGGTTCGATCCTATTGGAACGATGGCGAATACAAATTATACAAGTCTTGATGCATCGTGTTATTGTGTAACGGGCTCCAATCATCCAGTATCGTTGCCTTACTGCACTCAATACTAATGAATTGCCGGCGTGCAAATTTAATATATGGATTTCACGAATGATTAATTCATTGATTGGATGATCTTTGGGTAAGATGATTGGGTGCTTGCAAGAATAACTCAATTGCGAATGGTTTAATCGTCCTCCAACACGCAAGATGCCGCTATCATCAATAAATGGATCTAAGGACGATAGATGATAGTTCTTGGATAGTGGATTTTCCGCCGAGATCGTTGATAATTCTGTCTTGAAACTTGTTTGCTGCACATTACGAATTATGACCGTTTCCGAGTCACTAAGCTCCAAAGGATGGATGATAACGCCTTGTTGATTAATATGACGCAATGATTTGGATTTACCAAATCGCAGTATGTATGCCGTAACTTTGCGCAGTCTGAACCAAGATGAATGTTCCGCTGCGAGCTGTGTAATTATGTTTTCGGTTTCAGACGTTTCGACAAACACCTTGATAAATCTTGAACGCTCCTCCAATGTAATTTGATTGCTGGTTAACGTTGGCTGATCATCTCGAAGCCAACTATGTTGTGGATTCGCTAACCATTTTGGACCTTGCCATCACTGGCTTAAATCTGACATTGTCTGTGGTTTCACTCCCCGAGTGATATGATCAGCTGGGTTCTGACTTGACTTGATATATGCCCAACTGCTACGAGGTATTAGATCGAGGATTCATGACGTTCTATTGGCAACAAAACTATTCCATCTGCGCGGAACGTTGGACAACCAGTGGAGCACAATCATTGAGTCGGTCCAGGCATGGATCGTGATATTTTCGTACTGTAAGGATTGAACGCAAAACTTGACTAAGTCGCATACTAGGACTGCTCCTCATAGTTCCAAGCGTGGTAATGAGAGTTGCTTTAGTGGTGCAACTTTGCTCTTCACATCTATGATGGTTACTGTGATGTTGCCCTGTTCGTCTTCAGCTCTCAAATAGATGACACCTCCATATGCGGCTTCAGATGCATCACAAAATGCATGTAATTGTATTGACCTTGGCTTCGGGTTATTTGTCAAGCATCTGGGAATGCTAATGTTAGTTAGCTGAACCATATTGTCAGGAACGTCCTTCCAAGCCTTGATTATCGTCTCTGGTAACGGCGGATCCCAATCTAGTTTGAGCAGCCAAATTTTTTGCATAATGATCTTGAACAGAATGATTACGGGTGATAACCATCCGAGAGGATCATACACTTTCGATGCAGCTGACAATATTCTTCGTTTTGTCCACACAATATTGTCGTCGGTATGCTGCACTTTGAATTGAAATGTATCAGTTTCTGCGTGCCACACTATTCCCAATGTTTTGACTGCAGGATCATCTTCTATTAACTTCGGTGTTTCTTCGATCTCTTGTTGGGAGAACGACTGCAGGAACTCGGGTGAGTTAGATCGCCATTTCCTTAACTGAAAACCGCTGCTGCCGTATGTGACTGTGTTTAGCTTGTAGGCGTTTATTGACTCCTTAGGGCTCTCCCGCCATAGAATTAGTTGGTAATTTGCATCTGTCGAGTCAACCTTGACCTGACGGTACATCTTCTTCATATCGGCGACAAATGCAATGATTGGTTTGCGAAATTGTATAATAGAATCGTTGTTAAGTCTTGCTGGATTTTGGGTCCGATTTGCAGGATATCGTTGAGTGCTACTGACGTGGTAGATTGACTGGAAGCATCGAACACTACTCGTAGTTTGGTGGTGCTACTGGCTGATTTCAACATTGCATGATGTGGGATGAAGTATTTGTCATCGTCGTCAACAGGAACGGTAAGAAAAAACGGTAAGGCACACGGTCTCGATGGAATCCCCGCAGAATTGATTAAACTCGGAGGCGCTACACTTGCAACAAGTCTATACGATCTCATCGTATGTATTTGGGACCAAGAAGAGTTGCCGGAGAATTGAAAGACCGTGCTCATATGTCCGTTGCATAAAAAAGGCGACCGTCTTAAATGTGAAAATTTTCGTGGCATAGCTCTATTGAACACTGCTTACAAAGTGTTGGCTAATGTTGTACTTGCCAGACTCATCGCTTTGGCCGAAAACATCATTGGCGACTATCAGTGTGGTTTTCGTACCAACCGATCGACCACTGACTAGTGTTTTACCATGAGGATGATCTTGGAAACATGTTGGGAGTATAATATAACCATTCATCAACTATATATAGACTTCCGGCAGGCATATGACAGTATAAACCGCGACAACCTTTGGGCCGCGCTCATATGCCTAGGTATTCCAGAGAAACTTGTTTCTCTGTGTAAATTAACAACGTCTGGATCTGCATGTAGAATTGTAATTGAAGGATCTGTGTCAGACTCTTTTCAAATAACATCTGGTGTTCGACAGGGAGATGCTCTCGCGCCTGTGCTGTTCAATTTGGCGCTTGAGTACGTAGTGAGGTAAAGCTACATTGAAACTTCGCGCTGTATATTCAATAAAACAGGCCAAATTCTTGGATATGCAGATGATATCGTGCTTCTTGGCCGAAGACCTAGCGACATCAAGGACAGTTTCATACCGCTCAATCGCTGCGCAAGAAGACTTGGTTTGGAGGTGAACAGTACCAAAACGAAATTCTTAACAACACCCAGGAACATCTCCATGGCAAATCTCGAAATTGGCGACCATAACTTTGATAGCGTCGAAAATTTTAATTACTTCGGGTCACTTATAACATCCTTGAATGATATGCAGGCAGAAATAATAGCCCGAATCGCTGCCGGACAACGAGTTTTCTACGCCCAATCAAAATTATTGCGATCTAAACATCAATCGCAGTCGTGCAAGCTCGCACTTTATAAAGCACTTATAAGACCTGTGCTGACTTTCGCAAGCGAGAGCTGCACCATGACCTCTAACGACTGTAGATTATTATCTACCTTCGAAAGAAAGGTCATCCGTTCAATTTTTGGTCCTATTAAAGTTGCGAACAATGAATATCGGATTCGCATCAACCACGGAATAAAGCAACTTCTCGGAGGTAGCGATATTATCGGCTTCATCAAATCTAATCTAGTTAGATGGCTCGGCCACGTTGCAAGATCTCCACAACAACGAATGATTTACAAAGTGTTCCATCAACAACCAGCCGGAGTACGTCGTAGAGGAAGACCCCGACTACGCTGGCGTGACGACGTCGAACAAGACCTACTCGTATTAGGATGTCGAAGTTGAAGGACGAGAGCGATGGACCGAGAAGGATGGGGACCATAGTGCGGGCGGCAAAATCCCTTCATGGGATGTAAATGCTAGAGAGAGAGAGAGAGAGAGAGAGAGAGTCAACAGGAACCTTTGACCAGGGTAGGTGACTCATATGACCTAACTCTATGTACTCGCGCATGAATTGTTTGTAGCTCTTGCAAAATTCTGGTGATGTGGTGAATTTCCTTTCCATGGTCAACAACCTTCGTCGTGCTGCTTGCCAGGAGCTTCCTAATTTTGGTCTTGGATGTTTAATTAGAAGTCTGACACAAAATCTCCCATTGGCTTCTCGTGTAGTGGTTTGGACATAATGTTTTTCAACCCAGCTGTCGATAACATTAGGAGATGATTGGCTTGGAATTTCTTCGAGTTCCCAAAATTTCTTCAACAGCATGCTGACGTTTGCTTCATGATTGGTTACGGTGGCTGTTGCAATACCAGCGTGAACATTTGTAGTCTCGGCAGGATCGAATTTTAAAGCACCTGCGACCAACCACCCAAATTTCGAGTTTTGGAGAGTGGGCAGACCAGTAATTTTCTTCCGTTCCGGATTTAGTAGTTAGAAGAATATATCAGCACCTACCAATATATCTATTTCCTTATGGTTATGGAATTCGGGATCTGCTAACTTTAATGACGTTAGAATTGGATGGTTTGCAAATGGATGTAATTTCGTAGGCACGAATCTGGCGATTTGTGGCAAGATATGCGCTTCCAGTGTAATAGTGTAATGTTTAGCTACACGTGATCTTAAAGTTAATACAGCTTTCCCCTTCGTAACTCCAGCTGGCGTTGATGCTTGACCGTTGATTGAAATGGATGAGTGCGTTCGATTTAGGCCTAGGCGTTGTATGCAAGATTCTGTCAAAAAGGACATTTGTGAGCCTGAGTCAAGCAATATTCTAGCTGGGTGGAGTTCTCCTGAACATGATGTTACATGTACTACTGCTGTTGGCAGGATGGTATCGTGAGTTGCATAGAAGGTGTGTAATACAGTTTTGTCACTACTATCAGATACCGCTATGTGGCCATCTGGCTTATTAGGAATTATGCCAGTTGCATTCGGTTTTGGTGGGTCCTCGCAACGAACGTGATGGTTTGTGATTGGTGTTTGATCTATGGATGATATTGCTGATTTTAGATGACCATTGTGAAGCAAGGTGTGGTGGCGTTTATTACAAATCAGACAGCATGTCTTGCTATAGCACTTTTCACTATGATGACCCTTACGCAAACAATTATGGCATAATTCATTTTCAATCACTGTTTTGTTACGAGATTCTAGCGGCATATTTTTAAATGTAGGACACTTGAAAAGAAGATGTGCGCCCTTACACACTATGCATACACTTGTAGCTCACTACTAGTTAGAAAGCTTCTGACTGATGGTTTTATCCTGGGTGTGGTTGAATTTTGAGTACTAGGCTCATACATTTCCAATGTATCGCATCTCACGTTCAGAAAGGAAACTTAAGATCAACTGAATGTTTTGCCCAAAGTTGCCTGGACTCACTATCGACCTTTGACAACATGATATGAATTAGCCAGGGGTCACGTGTCTCGGCCTCGCGACCCAGCGCTCGTAATCCACGGACGACTTCGTCAGCATGTTCTGCTATACGCCTGAATTTCCTTCCATTTGCTTGTTGACACGATTTTTGAGCAACAAAGGATTGAACGTATGAATGGATGATACGATTTAGCTTATCGTATCGCTTACAAAGTTTGTCCCACGCCTCTGTGTAGTTGGCGTCAGTGATCTTAATATGGCGGATCAGAGACGCGGCATCACCCTTTAGTAATCCACTTAGAATTTTAAATTTGTCCACATTACTAAGAGTTTTACTATCGCGGACAGTTGTCGTAAAAAGGTCATGAAATGACGGCCAATATTGATATTCTCCACAAAACGGAGCGATTGTTATCTTTGGAAGGCGTGCTTGGGCTGACGAACTATTAACTCCCTCATAGAACGGCCGTTGCTGCTCTACAAATTGTGCCAGTGTCTCATTTAAGTTGTGTGGATTGATTTCTTCCCGTTGTTCATAGCCAGTACAGGCCCGCATTAGATGCTCTTGTACTTCGCAATACAGCTCATCAACCGCTTCACTGATTGATGCATAATTGGGATCATCAAATAGCTGGTGTTCTAGCTCACCGAAGGTGCGATAACGACATTCAAGCAAATCACGACGCACGGTAATTGCCTCCATCCTTGTATCATTATTTATTGTATTGGCAAATTGCGAAATCTGTTTGATTTGACTATGGGCTAAATCACGCAACTTTATTAATTTTTGAAAATTGTCATCCATTTTGATAATCACTTCACACAATATTATGACCACGCGGTTTCAATAAACTCGTCACTTCCGACAATTAACACGTATACGTTGTTTTATTATATTAAATTTATTATATTGTTTTTACTTAGATTAATAATGCAGACTTTTACTCAAGTATAGCAAATTGGAATACTTATCTGTTCCGGGTTGCGGCACCAAAAAATGTATATAACAATCCGTGTTGGATATGTGATCAGGTTTTTTCATCGGTGTTTATACGCTGAAGGTACTTTTTAGAATGACAAAACATTTTATTTTACAAATTTACAATAATTCTGTTATAGTGACATCTACCGTGTCTTTATATATTAAAGTTTAACATAATTTTTGGCAGATGGCCAAACTATACACAAAAGTGTCTACGCATTACGACATTGTGAATTGACCTGTATGAAACGTCAAAACACAAAATTGTTACAATAAATTTTAGTAATAATAAATATAATTGTGTATGTGGTTTTTCAGGGGTTACCTGGCGTACCGAGAATACTGGCTATTCTCATGAGTATTGTAATGTATTCTCGAGTTTGGATTTGATTCAAGCCAACCATCAAATACCAATAGAACCTGCTGACATTCCAAAAACGAGTATTGCAACACTTTTCGGCTTGTTTGAATTTTGCAAAATGATTTTTGGCTTACGTAATTCGGCTCAGTTCTTTCAACGTTTGATGCATACAGTATTAAGTGCATTGGGATTCTGTTTTGTGTACTGGGATGATGTGTTAGTGGCATCAAAATCGTTTGATGAACATGTAGCAAACTTAAAAATAATTTGATGATAAACGCAGACAAATGTGTTTTTGCACAATCACAAATTAAATGTTTAGGTCACGCAGTGATTAGTAAAGGTATCTTACCTGATCACGAACGCGTTCAGGTTATTCAAGATTTCCAGTGACCCAATACGGTCAAACAACTTAAGCGTTTTTTAGGAATAATAAATTTTTATCGTAGTTTCCTGCCTAAAGCAGCTGCAGATCAATCATTGCTGAATAATTTTTTGAAAGGAAACAAAAAAATAGCAACACACCAATAGCGTGGATATCAGAAACCGACAAAGCATTCACTGAATGTAAATTAAAATATCGGCAATCGGTGCAGTTGTGCAACAGTTCGTTGCAAATAGTTGGCAACCTCTTAGTTTTTTTTCTTTCAGGTTTAATGATACACAACGAAAATATAGCGCTTATGATTGAGAACTACTCGCAGCGTATTCAGGGGTTAAGCATTTCGAGTATTTATTAGAGGGACGTAATTTTACGTTATTTACTGATCATAAACCGTTGACGTTTGCATTTAATCAGAAACTTAACAATGCTTCGCCTAGACAGTTCCGAAACCTGGACTTTTTAGGACAGCTTACCACAGATATTCAACACGTTTCAGATTGATCTACCGGAAAACGTAAATTATATGGCAATAGCAATAGCGCAAGGGGAAGACGAAGAGTTTCAGAACATATTGAAATGTAATACGAACACCAAACTTAATTTCAAACAATTTCCGTTATCAGTCAATTCAAGCAATACTTCGAACAAAGTACTATATTGTGATGTGTCGACCGGTTCACCACGACCTTATATTCCAGCAGATTTCCGTAAACTTGTTTTTGAAGCATATCATAACCTTCACATCCAGTTGTTAAAGCGTTGATCAAATAATTAATCAAGCATGTCATATGGCCTATTCCAGTTCCGGATATCTCTGCTTCGACTGTTGCATCCGCTATTTATTCAACTTGATTGATAGATTTGGCGTACCAGAGTCAATTATTACAGATCAGGGTACTCAATTTGAATCGTATTTATTCGCAGAATTGTCGGATTCGCTTGGATTCGAAAGAAAACGTACGACATGTTATAATCCAAAAAGTAATGGAATGGTAGAGCGTTGGCATCGTACTCTTAAAGCTGCCATTATGTGCCATCATCGTCCAGACTGGACGCATATCTTACTATCAGTTTTATTAGGTTTAAGGACAGTTTTCAGTGTAGAGTTCCGAGCATCATCGGTTGAACTAGTTTTTGGCACCTCAGTGCGCATTCCAAGTGTTTTCATAGATCAAAATTATAACAATAAAATTCCACAATAAGAATTTATTCAGAATCTTAAGGATCCCCAGAAATTCATTTGCAATGATAACCTTGTGAGATGGTGCGTTGTCATGGTGCAAATACATGAGTTTTCTCTGCACAAACCTGGTCTTTTTCTCTCATCGCATTTACTCTCATCCATCGCTAGTGTGTTTCGCTATAGGGAAATCGTCTACGTTAAAAGGATGCACAAGGATTGGTATTGTTTTATCGGTATCATCGTTCAGTAATTTGTCATGATTTAATTTATTGCAATCCGACAAGATGGTGGTACACCCTTATCAAGCACGTCCTTATAATTACTTTTTCAATATTTTTATATTTCCAAACTTAATTCCTTATATTTTCTTTTATTTCAGGTATGTTGAATCCAAGTAAAAATAATGATTTTGAAGAACATTCCACTTACTACTTTTGCGTATGTAAATTTTAACCAAGTGTGATTTGCATACCGAGAGGACAAGTTGTAGGTAAGTTTTTTCAAAATTGTGGAGGTTCCTTTGGATTTCCTGTCGAACTTTTGATGATTGAGATTAGTAATGAGTTTAATGTATCTTCGAAAGCATTCGGGTTCTTTCTTTCATATTAACTTTGAAAAATGTTAACCGATGTGTATCATATTAAGTCTAGGTCAGTTTCATAATACTACAAATAATTTTAAACCATCTGAAGCCGTCGGATACCTCCGCAACGAAAGATCGTTAAATTTTCGTTTTTTTTTACAATAAGGTGTACAAATTTGGGCCGATTTGAATTATACTTGGCCAGGTTACTTCAAAAATAACAAATACTAATAAAACTCTGTATATAATTATTATGAATCATGAAAAGCCTTCGAAACCGTCCCGATAGAAAAAAATCATTCAAATAATAAAAATGAATTCAAAATCACATTAAAAACGCTGTTCATTATCAAAGGAGAAGTTGCCAGGGGTGCAATAGTTGTGGCCAACAATTTATTGGGACTTCTTCTCAATCAATCAATCTGTCTGTGTTGTACAGGCTTTGCACACAGGCTGTTCACGTCGCCGCCGCGCGAGTCTACCATACGTGCCGTGGCACGTAGCGCTTTCCAGGTTGAACCACATATCGTCGATAACCATATCATCCAGTTTAGGCCACAAGAAGTTGTTTTTCATCGATCTGTACCGCAAATTCGCCCCAATTAGCGAGCTTCTCGGGATGCATTTGGTGCTGGTGTATCTCGTGTCGCTCACGTCAATCCCACAATTTTACTGCAAATCCACGAATGTTGCTTGTTCACGTATCCATTCATCCAAAAATGGGTTACCCTTATGCAAACCTTATGATGTTTGACGTGCCGAGTGATCCAAAATCACGTACATGATCGAGTTTTCGTATCCCTCAATGATCTTATTATATCCTCCACTTTCGATGAGCATCTGTCTCTGGCCGATGCAGCATCTCGGTTAGCAGCAGCGGGTCTCACAATTAATGTGGAAAAAATTAAGTTTTTACCAAATCCCGAAGAGGCAAAAGCGATTGCAGTGTATCCTATGGCAAAAACAGTATGTGGTTGGTATAGACGTTTTATTGATTAATACTCTTCGCTTTCCGCTCCCTTGACTAATTTACTTATATAATTGGAAAGTTGCTTTGGTCGGAAGAGTCTTATACCGCTGATTTACAAGTACCCGTGTCTTTAACGCTGCTGAGTTTACAAAACGATTTTGTATACAGCTCTACGGGCGTTGGTGCGGTTTTGCTCCAGAAAACGGACGATGGAGAGGTGAATCCAATCGAATATAATATATCGGGTAAGCTAGTCAGAGCTATCGGGTAAGGCAGTCATTGCCTGAACTGACAGGAACATTACAAAGCAGTAATGGCAGTTGAAGACAGATCGATTTACATTGACTTACATTATGCATGTTTCCGAATCTCCGAATATTTATCGCAAATTAATCGTGTCAAAACTTCCCCAACAATAAATGTAATTTAAAGGTTATTAGAAAGTTGCTGAGTTATTTATACTCAAAGAGCCAATTTGTGCGGATGGACAACCTGATATGCTTAATTGGAAATGAAACTATTGCAACTATTTTCTTTAACCTCTTCGATTATAGGTACAATGATTAGGTATAATTAAATCCGCTCACTCCGGACCTACCTCCGCCCATTTAGGTTCGTTTAAAACTATAGAATTACTTAAGCGGTATGTATATTTCTTCTGGCCTTACATAATTTCAAATGTTCAACGTTTCATTTCTTCTTGCGATGACTGAAAGTGTAATAGCATTTAATTGTACTTTACGGCCACCTCTTAGTTCTCTGCCTCCAACTTTCAGACCGTGGCAAAGAATAAATTTAGATTTTTTGAAGCCTTATTCGAGGACACGTTTGGACGCTGTCGACCACTATTCCAAATTCGTAATTACTCGAACAGTGCTTCAAGCTACCGTAGCTGAAGTTGGAAAGTTTTTAGACAAGAGCAAATTGACGATGGGTGACAATTTCTCTCCCATATACCGTTCAGAAATTTTATCTCGGAAATTAAAATACCAGAATGGAAACTCCCGAAAACAAAAACTCCCAGATATCATAATCGCTGTCTTCAGAATGCGAAAATGTAAATCTCTGATATTACAATTCCGAAATTTAGAAATGAAAATCCTGGAAATAGAAATAACTGTAATCAAAATAAACGGATTCGGCCGGAATATAGCCTCCTGCGGCGAATCGAAATTGAAAAGAAACTTAAACCTGGTCAACTTGATTGATTGAAATTTTGATAAAAAAAACGTTTTGGTTATTTTGGATCGATTTTATTGTAAATGCTTCTCTCTATCTCTAGCTTTCACAGCCCATGAAACGATTTTGCCGCTTGTACGATGTCGTTCAACTATATCAGTTCATCGCACGATCCAACCAGTATTCCCACCCGTTATCGGGTCTGCATAGTCTAGGTCGTCCCCTGCGATGTACTCCGAATGGTTGGTGTTGGGACTCTTTTCTTAACATTCGTGGTGTTCAGAATCTTTCAATGTGACCCAGCTACCTTATTCGATTGAATTTAATGATTCAGATAAGGTCACAATCTCCACGATTCGATCGAATCATCTCCCTTCCAAAAGTAGATAATAACCACACTTTATTATAGTTCAAGTTCCAAATTATATTTCCGAAAGTTAGCGCACGTCTTATAAGTGGTTTGTTTAGTGCGAGTTTTAGTCTTGCAACTGCGATAGAAATTTTGATCGAAACTTCTTTGTCTGTGCGTAGCAAAATCTCTAGAGAAATCGTTCTCAATGTTATGGTCGTCTGTTTCGAGATTTATGGTATGGGTGCTCCTTGATGTTGATAGACATTTAGTTTTCTTGCTGTCCACTTTCAAACCCAGCTGTTTCGTCTAGAGGGTAAATCGAAATAAAATATCCTTAACACGATTTGACATTAGATGTCCGACAAAGAAGCATGTTATTTCTGACGAATTCAAGAATTTGGCATGACATATTGACGTTACGACCGAACATTCAATACAACTGTTCCTAACCACGTACTCGAGCGCCAGATAATACAAAATCGGCGCGAGCACATCTCCCTGTCTCCTGATGTTATCTCGGGGGAATCAGACAGCAACGATTAAAGTTTTACCTCTACCTACGTGTATAAATTATGCTCTGAGAAAGTAGAGCCATCGGCCTAAACTATATATATGTTGTAGAATAAAATTTTTCACCGTTAGCAATACAAATTTTAAACAATTTTGAGGATGAGCTTGGCAGCTGTGTCAACAATTCCCATTCCAAATGAACCGGCAACAGATATTCCAAAAAAAGTTCTTGAAATTGTCTAAGCAGAAGAGTTTTAATTTTGTAATTGAATCCTTCTTCATGCCATACTTTGTCGAAAGCTTGCGCAATATCCAAGAAAACTGCTGAGCAATATTTCTTTTCTTAATTGTATTTACAATTCTGTGTATCTGTTCTATTGTGTCGTGGTGCTCTCTAAATCCAAATTGGTGATCTGGTATAACGCGACCTTCAGATAATATAGGTATTAGTTCTTGTAGTAGCATTTTTTCAAATAGCTTTGCTTATTGGCCTGTACGACGAGACTTGAGTTTCGTCTTTATCTTGCTTAGGAGTCATGATACTTTTGAGATATTTTCCATTTTTGGGGAAAGTATCCACATCTCATAATCGCGTTAAAAGTATATGTTATATATTTTACGCAACTATCTGGTAATTCTTTGATCATTTTTCCAGTTATTAGATCCCTGGCGCTTTCGTGGGATTTGTACTATTTTTGATAACCGTTTTGACGCACTTTCATTTAATTCTACTGGATTTGGGTTCGATTCGTCCCTCGTAAACTGTGGTAGTATGCAGTCATTATTTTGCTCGTTTGGAGTGAACACTTTTTGTAGATGGTTAGAGAAAGTGATAGCCTTTTCTACGTCACTTCTGACCCAGTGACCATCTGGTTTCCTTATGGGTGGGTTCGATATCCCTTTTTAAATTTCTTGCTGCCTTCCACAGTGAGTAATCTGTTTTAACTGTTGCTGTGAGCTTTATCCCTCTCTCTTGGCCGCCTCAAATGAGGTTTCATAATCATATTTTCATTTCAAATAATGAGTGATTAATTCATTGATCCTAAACAAGCCGTGAAATGTTTTCCTTGTCACCACCGGGAATCGAACCTGGGACCTCCGGTCGCTGGAGAAAGCATGCTGACAGCTTTGCCACCGGGGTTTTTAAGAGCTCACTTAGGTAATTATGTATTCTTAAATTTTGATCTTCCCATATTGCTTCTCTCAGAGCTTTAATAGCTCTAAATTTAAGCTCTAGCTAAATTTCCATTTATGCAAAGGAGATTGGTGAAGCTGCCATAGCCGCCGAATTGCTTGCTTCTCTGCCAATAACTTTTGATTGTTGAATAAATTAGTCGTAATTTTTGTTCTCCGGAGTAGCTTTTTTTGCAACTATTTCAGCTATTTATTATTTGTCTGAAGTTTTCTATCGCGACATCAATGACTTCTGCTGTGCGAAGTGGAACATCAAGATGACAATTTACATCTACTATGTTTCTATATAGAGAACCGATTTCGTTAGTTTGTTTGTTAAATTAGTTAGTTGGGGTGGGCCAGTTTTTAATGCTCGGGTACTTAGTGTTACTATAATTGGTGAGTGATCTGATGCTAAATCATATAGCAGTCAACAACTTGAGCATTGTTGCGTGCTATTCCTCGTAATACACATATAAATCTACACGAATTTTCGCTCTATCTGTAGATCAATTTGTGGTATGTCTAGATGATAAATAGTCGAAGTTTTTCTCGTTTATTGCTACGTAGAGTTGCTTTGTTTTGGATTACGTCAACCTCGAACCCCATTGCACATGTTAAGCGTTGTAATCAGCCCCTGCTAGTAATTTGATTCCCAACTGATTGAAATAATCAATGAATTACTGGACAGTAGACAGCCGATATTAAAAATTGCCCAGACCATTCTTTCAAACTGATAGTTGTAACTTGAATGTGATCTTTAGCATATTTCTGGAGCTTGTAGTGCTTTAATCTTCTTTTTATTAAGACTGCACTGCCGCCGTGTGTTTTTCCATCCGGATGTTTGGTGTCATAAACGGAATAGCGCGGTAATATTAAAAAAGTTTTGTTTTGTGAAGTGTGTTTCAGATATTAACATGATGTCTATATTTTGTTCGATAAGAAAGGTTTGTACCTCAGCTTTATGTTGCGAGAGCCCGTTGGCATTCCAAATACCTATTTTTAGAGCTGTCATTTTTGATTTTTGACTATAATTTGCATAAGCGTATTCATATTTTGCCTCACCATGCTCATTTGTCTTTCCATCATCATCATGAAACTTTGGATGGTGTCGGTTAATTTATTTACCATGGTATGAATGTTTAGGCCCTCCTCATTAGAATGAACTTTGGGTTTCGGTTTGTTACCTTTTAAGATATTTGCGTAAGAAACAGCTGACTGTGCATAACTGCTGGCAAACGTCTCCAAGTTATCATTTTGTGTGTTTGCACTCGGTGGCTCTCAACTTAAAATAGCAAAGTTTTATTTACACAACCTTGTATTTTTAAAGGAGATGGCGCTACATTTCTTCTATTTATTACAATTTGCAATTCGATCATCTACAGAACACTGAATAGGCTTACACATACAATTTTGAAAATAACCTAGTTTACTGAAAATTTGTACAAACATGTTTTCCTAGGTGACAACACTTCGATATTTGAATCACGATAAGTGGCATCCAGAATATCGACTTCAGGGACGATATTCTGGATGCCACTTATCGCACGTAAAGTCTGGATAAAATATATAAAAATTTGCAATAGGTTGGATTTTTAATTTAAATTTATTTGTATTACATTTAATTATATTACTTACCATTAAAACATCGTGCCATTTGCTCCTTAACACCAGATGTGCTCATTTAGGGTTTGGTCAATAATTAAACATTTTCTAAAATGATTGTGACTTATATTTAAATTCATATTACAATTAAGGTTTACAAAATAATTAAGAATGGTCGATAATAAACTCGTCGTCTGAATCTTCTGGCAAATCATTCAGCAGATAAAATAAATCGATCGGTTCGCCAAACCGTAAAAATTCTAATTTTACTGTTACATCATTGACCGAAACCAATTTGACTTTGAATTCGTCGAAAGAATACCGTACATCTACTGGTTTTGGGTATGGGATCAGATACGTTGGCAGATCATATTCCGTTTCAAAATCTAACTGTTGTGATAGAACTTGAAAATATTCAGCAAATAATTCGAAATAAACTGACCGTGTAACAGTATTTGATATTAACCATAATCGATCACCATGTATGGAGGTTTTGAAACATATATCTATCAATGCTCGGTTGGTTAGTTCACCATCGTATATAACAAGGCATTCGTTATTTAATTGTTGTAGACACTGTAAAACACCGGGGGAGTAGTCAACATTATGAAATACTATCCGTCTTAGATTCACAGATTCCTTTGATAACATTTCCTCTGGTACTGTGGTAAAATTACAATTTTCAACTAGAACATGGACCGTTTTTGCAAACTTTTGTACAATAATTTTAAATAAATTTACGTCAAATTCCATATCGACGAAAGACATGGTTGCTAAATGTACTATTATGTTAGGAAGTTCAAATGGCTTTGTGCAAACAAATTTGCAGTTTTTGAACTGAATACTACAAAGCCTATCAAAATTTTTAGCAATCTTTAAAAATATCGCAACATCCAATTGCATGTTATTAAAACGGAAATTTTTTATTGTAATGGGTCTTATTGAAAACACCTCGCGTACGAGCTTGACATCACATTTAATGAAGACTACAGTCGTTTCGTCTGAAATTCTTTCCAAGATTGTGACCAGTACCTCTAAATCAAAAGATTGGATTTTGAAATAGATCTTTCTCGGTTTAATCATAATGTCTGGCATTAGATGCAAACTCGTAAAACCAAAATCACAATTTTTAAATACCATTGTTGAGGTTTCACTAAAATTTGCAAATAGTTTGAAGTGGTTCGCAGAATCAAATGTTATATTTTCAAATACGATGATACTCGACTCGATCAAAATATTCGGAATAAGGTCAGTGTGAAATTTTAATTGACAATTTTTCAGATAGACATTCCATTTCTTCTGTTTGAATATAAACATCTGTAAATCTACGGACATATTAATCAGACCAATTGTAATTTTAAATTCTTGTTTAAAATTGTACTGCTCGGTACAAGGGTTGGCTATTTCACATCGGCTAAACTGTATATGAGAGTTTTGATCTAAAATATTTAAAAGAGCCATCAGATGTTTTGAATCAAGGCACATATCGTGAAAACCTAAAATGCTCAATCTTACCAATGAATTGCGATGCATCAAATCGAGATTCAATAGCAGATTGCAATTTTCAATATGAATTGCTGCCGTACTTGACATTTTACCTAAAATGTTAAGTAATGTTTGCATTTCAAGCGTACATTTTTCAAAATGGATGTACTCGATCCTAATTGTTGCATTCGCTGCCGCATCGATAAATTCGTCTATCGGGAAAATATAGCAATCTTCAAAATATACATTAGATTTATTAGACAATTTCCCGAGAATTGTGTGCATTGCAGAGGTATCTACTGTTGCATTTTTAAATACTAGTTTTACGGGTTTCGGACTAAAGTGTTCGAATTGTTCGTGTTCGAAAAGTAAATGGCAATTATCGAACGTAATATAATTTTGGATTTCACAATTTTGTAAAATTTGAAAAATGGTTTTTAATTTTATTTCCGAGTTTCTAATCCAAAGATAACGTCCAACTATAAAATAACATGACTCGTCACTGTCACCGAGAAAGAAAGAGCAAGAACTCATTTGAATTAGTTCATTAGCGCACTGTTTTATCTCATTCGGTGGCCGCTCTAGTTTCGGAAAATTATTGTGAATTCGGCAATCAAAAATATCTAGAAGTTCGACATTTTTTAAAATAGTGATTGCGCTAAGTTCAAGGTCCATGTCGCAGAAGCGAAGATCTCTTGTTTTTGAATGGCATGGAAATTCTTCCATGTTATTTGTAACATTAATTTGACATCTTCTTAGTTCAATGCGATTTCCATCCGACTGCCCGAGAATCGCATTTAATGTATTTAAATTAAAATTAACTTTTTCAAATACCAAATGGCCCTCACGCATCATACTCATCAGAGAGCGAAAAATATTTGTCGGCACCAGATTCAGATCAAATTCGTATAGTGTCAGTTTTGATAAAACATTATTTGGAAACTGGCCCACCATAAAATTTTTTGCCACATATTTAAGTACGGCATTTGTTTGCAGTGGTGAAGAATTTGTATTAGATTTTATAAACAATCCTGAAAACTCTGTACGATTAGTTCGGGAGTCGAGTGAACCATCTTCATTAAAATCAACTGAATAATTTTCAGTCGCGTATTTTGAGCCATAGTATAAAAAAGCCATGGGGATTGGCTCGTAATGATGGATTGCGCAAAAATTGACTTTTTCATTCATTCCTTTAAAGTCAATGTGAATTATATCGTGGTAATGAAACTTAATATTGTATAAATGTGAAAGTGTTTGAATCTCATCCGCCGTCAGAATATTTGATATGGAGCATTCTTTAATCGATGTGTGGAATTTTTTAATTAAAAGACGAATTAACTCGGCCGATCTACACTCCCTCAAATTCAAGGAATATTTTTTCTCCCCCGTATAATATACTGAATATATTTTCTGTAGATACTTTTGTATGTCGTTATCTAAGTCCTTGTCCCAAAATAAATTATTACAGCGTGTATTGGCCATTTCTAGAGATAAAATATCTTCAAGATCTAAATATTCTAAAAACTTGCCGTGAAATGCAGTCAGAATATGTATATCGAACGCCGATTGTGTCTGGTTTGCCATTTTGTGAGGATATGGTAAGAATATTGAGTTTTCATTTTTAATTCTAAAGATCTCATCAATTTTTAACTTTTCATCATCATCTAGACCAGATCGAAAATGAAATAGGTAAAAGAGAGATCGAATTATGGAAATCGTGGTACATTTATATTTCAATGCATAATTCGTTTCCTTCATAATTTTAAGTTGTTCTTCAACGCGTTCCTATTAGTATAATAAGAGACAAGTTTAATGAAAACGTAATACGATAATTTATACAAATTTATCAAACCTTTTCTTCTAGGGATTTCACATAGTACGTGAAGTCGTTCAGCCACGGCATTTTAAAACTAGTTATTTCACTTGTGTTTTGTATAAAATTTATTGCTTCATCAAGTTGAGCCTCATCTCCTTCAATTTCCATTTCTACAGTAGTGTTAAAATGCCCATTGTTTGGTTTAGGCTGGATATGGGGCCCCGACCAGCACTTTTCATTTACAAGCTGTGTTTAATAAAACAAAATATTAGTATTTTAGGTTTTTTTACTTTTAACACTACTTGCCGTAGGCAATAAACACATTTTACTAAACACTTGTTGTTTAATTCGCAAAATTTTTTTTGCGATGTAAAAACAAGTGTTTAGTAAAATGTGTTTATTAAGTGGTAGTATTTTAGGTTTATTAAAAATTCATAAAGTTCGTCAAAAGAATGCAATCGTAATTTCAAACATAATTTTTTTTAGCGGTTAGAATATTTCAACCAAAATATTCGAATCGCACTTATCGCAAATATGTACATCATTTAAACAACTCTGTACGTGCAAACAAAGCAAATGCATCAATAGTGGTACATCTGAAAAGACGGAAAACCCACGACCAGCATTCCAAACGAAAGTAAAAGTCCCCACAATGCTCGGTTTACAAAAAGTAGTTGCATCCAGATCCGTGTCTCATTGAACCATCAATTCAAATTCAATGGAACGTTTTCAAGCCAATGAAAAGTTTTGTTGTCTTCGTGCAATCGGAAAACAAGGTTTGGAACGAACTGACAAAAAACTTAAACTAAAGTGAAGAGGTTATTAAATTTTCTTTTCCCTCCTCACCTGATAATGTTGATACCTGTCAAGAGACGGTAATGATGACAATTAAAAAAACTACGAAAGCACAAGAAAATGGTGTAGAACCGAGGAACAATTGCATCTTCTTTACTAGTTGTACGTACTATGACACGTCAACGCTGTGCACATGAAGAACGGTGAAACACATTTTACATTACTTAAAAACACTTAAGGAATTTTTACTGCACTACAAGTACATCTGGATCAAAACCAATAGTACATATTCCTGTACAGAGATTTTAAATATAGTAAAATTAAATCCCGGTATTTACTGCTGCAATACAGAGGTCGGAAGACGGTAGTATCAGCCTCGATTCGATGTGGGGTAAGGTTGAGACGTATATCAAGAGTAAACCAGAGGATAAGGCTCTTGGCGTTCCAAGCTTGAGCATGCTAGAGGTTTGGGCCACAAAAATTACTGAGGTTGGAAGAATCCGTTAAGGGTAAAATATGAAATTCATGAAATAATAATAGGCCCTGGGCCCTGGAGTATTTAACATTTAATAAAAAGTGTAGCTACACATTTTAATGAAAAGTGAAGAAACACAAATTATCAAAAACTGTAGCTATACACAAGAAAAAAAAAAAAATTGAAATTCGAAACACGTGGTTCAATTAAAATTATTAAAGGTAAACAAGATTAGCTATATTTAGAAGTACAGTACTACAAAAAAAAGTTGTATAGCTAGTCTTTTTAATTCTATTTAATGTTCTCGACTTGTAAAGCTGTCTGAAGTTTGTACAAGCAGATCTTGTTCGACATCGTCACGCCAGTGTAGTTGGGGTCTTCCTTAACGGCGCACTCCCCTTGGTTGTTGGTGAAACACTTTATTGATCATCCATTGTTGTGGGGACCTTGTATAACGGTTGGATTTGATGACTCCGATGATATCGCTGCCTCCGAGGAGCTGCGTTTATTTCGTGGTTCATGCGAATCCGATATTCGACTAATGACATTCCTTTCCAAGGTGTATAACAAACTACAATCGTAAGAGTTCATAGTTCTGCTCTCGCTTCCGAAAGTCAGCCCAGGTCTTATAAGTGCTTCATAAAGTGCGAGCTTGCACGACTGCGATAGGTGTTAAGATCGCAATAATTTTGATTGGGCGTTGTCTGGCAGCGATCCGAGCTTTTATTTCTGCCTGCATATCATTCAACGATGTTATAAGTGACTCGAGGTATTTAAAGTTTTTCGACGCTATCAAAATTGTGGTCGCTAATTTCAAGATTTACCATATAGAGATGTTCCTGGGTGTTGTTCAATGTTTTACTACTGATCACCTCCAGACCAAGTCTTCTTGCGTAGCGATTGAGCGGTATGAAACTGTCTTTGATGTCGCTAGGTCTTCGAGCAAGAAGCACGATATCATCTACATATCCAAGATTTTTGCACGACGGTCGCCTTTCTTATGCAACAGACAAATGGGCGCGCTCTTCCAATTCTCCAACAGCTCTTCTTGGTCCCAAATACAGACGATGAGATCGTATATAGTCTTGTTGCAAGACTAGCGCCTCCGAGTTTAATTAATTCTGCGGGGATTCCATCAAGGCCAGGTGCCTTACCGTTTTTCAAACGACTAATAGCTTCATCTACTTCCTCTGCTGTGGGATACTCGACAAAGACTTCTTCACCTGGAGGAGCTATTGCTCTAATGGGGGTCACATCGTCATTCCGATTTAGTAGATTTTGAAAGTAGGTTTGCCATACTGAGAGAACATCAGCCACGTTTGTTCTCAATTCTCCATTCCCGTCTTTGATGGCTGTACTTCTTGGGTGGAAGTCTTTAGTGAGATTCCTGGCATTAGCAAAACAGTCCCTTGAATTTCCTACTTCCGCTTGGAAGCTGATGTTTTCAATGCATGACCTCATATGATCGCGTTTCTTTTGTCAAAGGTATTTAGTCGTGGCTTTCCTGGCGCAGAGTTATTCTGCTTGAGTGCTTCTAGTGTTGCGAGCCAACCATTTTTCACGAAGCTTTCGTTTATTTTCGATGACCAGGTGGCATTGATCATCGAACCAATCATTGCGGGGTCTCGGAGGTCTTCTTCCGGAAGTGTTTTGCGCCGCGGTGGTAATGGCTGACTGTATTGTGTGCCACTGCTCCTGGATGTTAGAAGGAGCTTCTTCGTTGTTGCTGGGCCGCTCTAGATAGTTAGTGACAGCTGATTGGTAACTCTGTAGTTACGCTTGGTCTTTTAGAACAATGGTTCTTAACCTTTTTTTACTCGCGGCCCACCAAATAATTCATATTTTTTTTGTGGCCCAAAATTTTTTAATAATAATTTATATTTGTTAATTTATCTATAATACCAGGTGTGGAAATATGAAACTGGAATTTACCAATGACGCCATCTGTCAATGTACTTTTGACAAATCACGCCATCGTTTTCACTGTTTTCTTATGACATCTGTCCACAACATCCAATTTATAACCTTACAAGTTTCGTACAATAACGCATTACGTGTTAAAAATGTCGAGTTGTTTGTCTACATACTCGTATTACGATTTGGGGACATCATTGATTTTTGTTATCATTTGGGAAAATGGGTTCCTCATAAACTTTATGAAAGGCCAGAGAAAAATAGAAAAACCACTTGCAAAATGTTGATCTCCAGATAAAAAAGAAAGTTATTTCTCCATCGAATTGTAACTGGCGATGAAAAATAAATCTATTTTGGGAATCCAAAGCACCAAATGTCTTGGGTAGATCCAAGACAACTATCGACATCGACTGCAAGGCCAAATCTCTTCGGACGGAAGTCAATGCTCTGTATTTGGTGGGATCAGAAGAGTTTAATTTATTTTGAGCTGCTAAAACCTCTCGAAACCGTAAATATTGAAAGCTACAAATGATTTATTTGAATCGATCTTTGCATGAAAAACGACCGGAATATGATAAAAGACAACACAAAGTGATTTTGCTTGGCATGATAATGCACCATCACACAAAGCAAAACCGGTAATGGAAACGTTGGAACCTCTTAATTGGCAAATACTTTCACATGCGGCTTACTTTCCAGACTTGTCTCCGTCCGATTATCACTTATTTGTATCCATGGGACCAAGGGCTTGCTGATGAGTACTTTACTTCGTACGAAAATGTACGAAAACGGCTCGATAACTATGGTTTGCCTCAGAAGAACAGTTTTTTCGTGTGCCATCCACGCATTGTCAGAAAAATTGGAAAAATGTATAACTAATAATAGCAATACTTTGAATAAAATACTCCTAATCATCATCATTAGGAAAGTCGTGAGGTGTGGGCTGGTGATATAAAAGATGAAAATCTCTTTTTATTTTGGCGAAATTTGAAAAAAGCAATAGATTTCGCAGACTTGATCTTCATTTGAACAATTTTGCTGAATCCCAAATTACATCCAGTGCAGTAGTTATGAGTACGCCAATTAAAAATATTGCTGATCAAAACAATAACATAACGCAGCAACCAAGTTGCTCTTATTTGTCGTTTAAAGAGGATTTTCCCACCGCATTCAACTGAAAAGAAGAAAATCGCCAAAAGGAAAATTACTCCTGATGCAATTACATCAAATAAATATTTTGAACACTTAAAGATAATTGAAATGGATAAAGGCAGTATCTGAAAAATTGACGCGGCCGGAAAGACAGAGGAAAAAAATAAAAGGAGCAAAAGAGAAAAAACGGAACAATTTATAAAACGAAATTTCAACCAAGATCATTAAACTAGTTTTCAAACAGATGGCGGATCGAGTGTAAAAGAAATTAAGAAAACATGTCCTGGCGATTATGTCATAGTTGCATACGAAGGAGAGTATTTCCCTGGGTCTGTACTGGAAGTAAGAGAAAATGAAACATACATTAAAACAATGCAAATGAGTGGTCAAAATTGGAAATGGGCGAGCAAGGACGACGCTATTTGGTATAAAGAGGAATAAGTATGTAGTGTTATCAGTCCAGCTTCTCTATTAAATACCAGAGGGATTTATGCGGTTCCTAAAATCGAAGCTTTCCAAAAGAATAATTTTAATTAATTTTGGTAAAATTATTATTTATCTTTATTATCTTGTAGCCTGAGTACCTGCGTTATTTCTGTTATCGTCTAATTTTATTATTTTTTGATTGATTATCTAAAGTTAATATCCTAGCTGTAAATTAGAGGGACAAGTTTTTGTTGTTTCAGCTTTGAATATCATCCGCTTTAACCTTACAGTGCCGATAATACAAACAAGATCTGCCGGAAATTTGATCAAAAATAAATCGCATATGCCGATAATAAGAACATAGACTTTATGGAATGAAATTATTTAATTTTTATGATTAATATGAAAGTCATTGAAACTTAACTTTTATAATATTATTCATATTATAAACTATTCTGATACGTAATACATATTATATAAAAGAAATCACCCGAAAATATATCTTAACAAAACGTCAACGAGATTCTTAAACTGTCCGTAATTGGTACATTTACCTTATACATAATTTTTTTTTTTTTTTTTTTTTTTTTATTTTTATATTCTGAAGGAAATTTTACAAACTTTGGCGGCCCCCTTCAAACTTCTTACGGGCCCCTGTTAAGAACCACTGTTTTAAAGCATCGACATTCCATCGAACGGTTTTTTGTGCTTGTCTATTGAACGTAGATTACAGTTTGCACTTATATTTAAATATGACAAGCACATGATCGCTGTCCATGTCTGCACCTCTGTAAGATCTAACGTCAGATATGCTGGTGTAGTGTCTCTTAGACACGTTGACGTGATCGATTTGGTTTTCCGTTCTTCCATCATTCGATCTCCACGTTGCTTTGTGGATTCTTTTATGTTGGAAAAATGTACTTGATACAACTAAGTTGTACATTATTGCCAAGTCGGTGACGCGTTGGCCGTGGTTGTTACGAGTTAGGTGCAGGCTGTTATGACCGATGTGCGATGTATTTTCTGCACTCTTACCGACTTTTGCATTTATTTTTTTATTTGTTAGTACAAAATCTAATACTTATGATTTTACTCAAATACATACATGAACAATATTACATAATATGTTTAATATACCGTGTGTTTCTTTTAAACTGAGACGATCAAATATCTCGAGAAATAGCCACTCTACGGAAAAAATGTCCATAATCAAAATTTAATCATACCGCGGGGGAAATACATTAGTGCAAAAAAATAGTACCCTACCCCCCGCTTTGTAGGTGGGACAGGGGTAACTTTTAAACTAAGATAGGAAGCCATATTTTTTATTGCAGATACGGATTCTACGACTAAAAGTACGTATGATTTGAATGAAATATTATGTTCGGTTCATGGTAGATGGCGTTGTAATCGACGAAATTCAATTTTTTCAATTTCTTCTTCTTAGAACACACGCATTCGATTCTGCAATACGTTTGAAATAAAAAACATCACGTTTTCATTGGAAATACTCGAAATTTGTCATCAAAACAATTTATTAATGTAAATGGCAGGTGAATAAAATAATTTTAGCTTAAAATAAGTGTTCAAAATGATGGCCTGTGACTTCAATGCACTTTTTAATACGCATTTCAAATGATTGTACACAACTGAGAAGTGTGTTTGGTTGAATTTCAGCACACGCATTTCTGATTCGCTCAATCATGTTCTCAAGTGTTGTTGGTTCTTGTTTGTAAACTTTGTCTTTGAGATAGCCCCACAAAAAGATATCTGGTGAAGTAAGATCTGGTGATCTGGCGGGCCAATTTATCGGAACAGCTCTGCCGATCCAGCGACCATTGAAATCACGATCAACTATTTCACGTGACACCACCGAATAGTGTGCAGGACAACCATCATGTTGAAACCACATGTTCCGTCTCATTTCTAAGCTCAAATTTTCAAGTAATATTGGCAGTTCATTTTCCAAAAAATTTCGGTACATTTGACCATTCAAGTTGCCTGCAACAATGTGGGGGCCTATGATTTTGTTGCCAATTATTCCACACCACACGTTGATAGTGCCAGGACGCTGATGTTCAACTTGACGAAGCCAGTGCGGATTTGTAACACTCCAATAATGCATGTTGTGTCGATTAACCGTTCCATGGTTTGTTAAAGACGATTCGTCAGAGAACATTACGCAACGAAAAAAATTGGGGTTTTGTTGTATTTGTTCACGTGCCCATTGACAAAAAGTTACCCGATTTTGGAAATCAGCGCCATGAAGATCTTGGTGTAAAGACACATGATATGGATGATACTTGTGCCGTTTTAAAAATCTCCAAACACTGGTGAGGGACAATCCGGAATCGCGAACTATTTCTTGTGTAATAACATGAGGATTATGAGCCACTGCTGCCAATACAGCAATTTCATTATTTTCTCCAGTGACTGTTGCTCTACGGGTCCTCTTTTTCGGTTGAACATTTCCATCAGTAATAAATTGTTTGATAGTACGGCCAAATGAAGCACGTGAACGAATCCTATCCGGAAAACGTTGAGCGTAAATAGCAACAGCATTTTCAAGATTTCTGCCAGATTTTCCATAAACCAGAACCATTTTAATTTTCACTGGCACAGTTAAACGCTCCATTCTAAAGTATTTTATCGTTTATTTTGTAATTACGAAAAACATGAAGATAAGAAATAACACAAACGTTAAATGTGATTTACAAAACTGAATAAATTGTTTTGATGACGAATTTCGAGTATTTCCAATGAAAACGTGATGTTTTTTATTTCAAACGTATTGCAGAATCGAATGCATGTGTTCTAAGAAGAAAAAATTGAATTTCGTCGATTACAACGCCATCTACCATGAACCGAACATAATATTTCATTCAAATCATACGTACTTTTAGTCGTAGAATCCGTATCTGCAATAAAAAATATGGCTTCCTATCTTAGTTTAAAAGTTACCCCTGCCCCACCTACAAAGCGGGGGGTGGGGGACTATTTTTTTTTGCACTAATGTATTTCCCCCGCGGTATGATTAAATTTTGATTATGGACATTTTTTCCGTAGAGTGGCTACGGTTTTAGTTCAAAAGAAACACCCGGTATAATAAACGTATAAGATTCTAATAATATACAATAAAAATAAAAATGATTTAACAACAAACGTTAATTATAAAATAATTTTAAAATCCGTTTTAAAGTAATTTTGGATAACCCAAAGTCGAACTTGATGCTAATTTGGTTTAATTGTTAGGCCATTCGGTTAACTGGTTCATTTTCACCATAGAGCGTACGGTGCTTGTCTAATTTAATCAAAATACTCTGCCAAGTAGTTCTTGTCGGGACATGCAAACCGATGTCAGCCAAAATGTTTGGCGAGTTAATGTAGCCAAGAAGAACAATACCTAACATCGATCCACCAAGTTGATTTCTTCTGTTATCCAAGGTGGTGATTTGATTAGTATTACATCTATCAATATAAGAAGGTAAGCGAAGAATATTTTGGTAGTATGGCAGATTATGGTCACAACACCAACCGTCTTTCTTAGCATCGTACAACAAAAAATTTCTTTGTACGCTTTCAATACGATAGATGTGTATTTGATGGTAAAGTGACCAAACTGGAACCGCAAATTCCAAATGAGCTCGGATATGTGCAAAATATAAGTTGAATAAACACCTAATGTCTGTGAACTCATATGTCGATCTTTTGATAAATCTCAGCATAGAGTTTGCCCCCGCGATTATTATGTCTATGTGTTTGTTGAATGATACATTTTCCACAAATGTAACACCTAAATCTCGGATTTCACTTATTCTAGCTAGAGGTGACCCATTGATTTGGTACTCGTGATGTAAAGGCCCCTTCTTCCGGTGAAATGTTATAACCTTACACTTATTTGTGTTTAATCGCAGTTCATGAAGTGTGCACCAGCTACTTACTCTGCTTAAATCGTCCTGTAATAATTTCACATCTTCCATGGTCTTAATTGATTTAAATATTTTCATATCGTCAGCATATATTAGTACATCGGAATTATGGATCACACCGGTGATGCCGTTAATAAAGATTATAAAAATCCAAGGTCCTAGATGGGAGCCTTGCGGTACTCCAGTGTGTGCTATTATTGGTCTTGATCTAACACCGCCTATTTCGATATATTGCTCTCTGTTACTTAAATACGACCATATCCACTTCACAAATGCGCTTGAGAATCCAAAGTTCGACAAGCTTTGTATTGCTTTCATGTGACAAACTGAATCAAAAGCTTTACTAAAGTCATTATAAATTGTATCCATTTGAGTTGATTGCTTTAGGGTTTTAAGAGTTTTACTTGTAAACTCAACCAGATTTGTTGTAGTCGATCTGCCAGGGAGAAAATCGTGCTGTGATACTGAAATGCGTTTTGGTACTATTGATTTAAGAGATTTGCAGATGATCATTTCAAAGAGCTTAGGTATTGAAGACAATGATGATATTCCATGGTAACATGAAATGTCGGAGCTTTTACCTGCTTTAAATATAGGTGTTATTTTAGTTATTTTCCATTGTGATGGGAATACGCCACTTTGTAAAGACTGATTGAAGAGTAGGCTCACTGGTTCGACCAGTTCGTTTCCGAACATCTTGGTATTTTATCAGGTCCACAACCATCACTAAATGACTGAAGTGCTTGTAATATATCATTGCTGGATATGTTTGGAATGTTTATGTCTATATTAGATTCACAACCAGCTAGATTAGGCGATACTGAAACATTTTCTTGATAAACACTTTGAAAAAACTCAGCAAACATGTTTGCAATTCATTGGTTGTCAGTTGACTGCTTTTCTTGGTAGTACATGGATACTGGATAACCTTTAGTATTTCGTTTGGAGTTAAAAAAATTCCAGAAATATTTTGGGTCACTTTTAATGCTATTCTGTATATTCGTTAAGTAATTTGAATATTTTGCTTGAAAGTATTTCTCATATATACCATTAATGTCAAGAAACAGTCTTCTATCGTTCTCTGAATTGTTAATTTTCATACGTTTGTACGCTTTGTCCTTTTTATTCTTCAGGTTAACTAGTGAAGAATCATACCATGATGGGTAACGCTTTGTGGAAGCTCTTGAAAGCGGGACGTGTGTCTGAAAAGCACGAAGAATTAAGCAGTACAACTTCTCCACATTTCTGTGCACATCCTTTGAAAATAGTTCCATATCCCATTTGATGTCGCTTAGGGATCTTTTTGACTCAATTTGATTGGCCCTTTTAAAATTAAAGGTTTCCGGTTTTACTGGCGGTACACAGGGAGATGCTTCCAACGAATTAAATAAAATTTCCATCGCTTTATGGTGATCATCAATCGTGACGAATGGTACCAACGACTACTTCACGTCGAACATGTTAAGATCATTAGAGAGGATAAGGTCAAGGTATATATTATGTATGTTAGGATATACGAAGGTATATCAAAAAGTCTTGCAATATCATATGAAAAAAAAAGAGTGAGTGAGACAACAATATATTTTTCAAAACCATTTTTTGTCGCGATGAAACTTCTAGAAGAACATTTCGATGTAAATTTTACAGTTCGTTTGCTTTTGTCAATTTAGTAACACGTGTTTTGAATTTTTCTTAAAATGAATGCAATTGAATATCTCGCCGTTATCAAATTTTTCTGTAAAGATGAACGAAATGCAATTTATATATTCAACTATATATCAAAAGTTTACGGCGAATCTGCACCATCATATGCCACTGTAACAAGGTGGGTAAAATTATTCAAAAGTCGCTCGGGTCGGCCAGCAGATGCTATTAGCCATGAAAACGTAATTTTGGCCGAATCTATTGTATTGGAGGACCGGCGTATTAATGTTCCGCAGTTAGCGTGGAGACTTTCTCTTTCATACGGTACCACATATATTATATTACATGACCACCTTCACATGTCGAAAGAAAGTGCGCGATGGGTTCCCCGTTTGTTGAATGCAGAACAAAAAAAAATCGTGTTCAAACTTCAAAGGCGATTTTAGATATGTACAAAGAAGATCCAGAAAATTCTTGGATAACATAATAACAGGCGATGAAACATGGCTTCATCACTGGGATCCGGAATCCAAACAAGAATCGATGCAATGGATTAAACGTAGTGAACCACCACCAAAGAAATTCAAAACTCAACCGTCTGCTGGTAAGGTTTTGGCAACAATTTTTTGGGATGCTGAAGGGATTTTGATAATCGATTATATGCCACCGAAAACCACAATCACAGCCATATATTACGCAGAGGTATTGCGAAAATTGAAAAAAGCGATCCGGGAAAAACGGCCAAGGAAAGTTAGGAAAAAAATCTGGCTTCTTCATGACAATGCACCAGTGCACAAGGCTAATATTGCTCAAGCTGCATTAAAGGACTGCGGCTTCGTGGAAATTCCGCATTCACCGTACAGTTCAGACTTGGCACCCAAGTGACTACTTTCTGTTTCCCAATTTGAAAAAATCACTAAGGGGCCGGAAATTTTCCAGTGACAATGAAGTACAGTCTGTTGTAAATGAATATTTTATGGAGCAACAGAAATCTTTTTTTTTAGTGACAAATGTGACAAATGTATAAACCTTAAAGGAGATTATGTCAAAAAATAAAAACATTGCTGTCTCACTCACTCTTTTTTTCATATGATATTGCAAGACTTTTTGATTTGCCCTCGTAGGTTAATCTGATTGAGGTTTAAATTGAGAATGGAATCAATGAAGCAGATTTCGGATTCGGATGTAACGTTAAAAGGGATGTTGATGTTAAGATCTGAAACAAGACTCCAGGATATGAGTGGCAAATTAAAGTCGCCAGGGATGAGAAAAATGTCAGTAGGCTCACCTTGCCTTGTAAGCTCGTCGATGATTTCACAAAATCGAAAGTATTTGTCCGACGTAGAATTAGGCGGAATGTAAACGCTAATAATGTGTAAGTTAACTTTAGGTAAACTTAATTTTATACAGAGTAGTTCCATGGAATGTCTGTGAAGCTGGCCCGAAAAGTTAGCACGTAAAACACTGAGGTAACACTAATGGTTTGGGTCTTGAATACTATTATTTTAGTACAGGTTAGCACGAAAAAATGTATTTCTCATATATTATTTAAAAAGTTAGCACGATTTTTTTTTGTTATTTAAACATATTATAAAACACGGAAAAATATATTTATACACTGATGTGAAGCTAGCACGAAAAGTTAGCACGTATTTTTTAAAAATGCACATAATATGGTAAAACATTTATCAAATATCTAGCCCATTTTTTGCCCCATTGAATAGTACTAAATTAATGTACAAAACAAAATAATCATTTATTATAATAATAAATATAAAAACATGCACATATTTAATTTTACTATATAACTTAACTTTTTCATACGAATCATAGTTTCGTTTATTGATCCATAGTCCAATAATTAAATTTGCATTAATAAATAAACCAGAAGTATCAATAATAAAATGTTCCTAAAACATATAGCGGTTTGAGTATTAGCTATGAGTTAGCACGAAAATTTAACATAAAATAAAAATGAAACAACAGTAAACAAAGTATTCTATAATTCTAACACATATCGCTATAAAAATGGAAATAATAATTGATTTTTGAAATTAAATAGTTAAAAAAATCAACAAATGTTTTCATACTACTCGTATAATACTAAAAATATCATATGGCAGACATCAGCTATGAATTAATTTACTACTACAGCGATCATTTACTAAATAATGCTAAAAATTACAAAACAATTCCATAACTTGAACTGGCAAAGTAACATTTGATGCTGAACCCGTTCTAACATTTGTCGTACATGAAATTGATTTTATACTAAAGAAGGGCCAATTAAGAAATTTTTCAGTAAGTTTCAGAATTTTCTTATGATTTGTTTGTGAGCAATATCGATTCGTGCAGTGCATTTTCGAAAATTTCCCGTTTATATGAAATTGGTTGAGTACTAATGGGCTCATGCTGGGCCTTTCCAAAATTTTGTCGGACATGAAATTGATTTTATATTAAAGAAGGGCCAATTACGAAATTAGTCAGAAGATTCAGAATTTTCTTATGATTTGTTTGTGAGCAATATCGATTCGTGCAGTGCATTTTCGAAAATTTCCCGTTTATATCAAATTGGTTGAGTACTAAGGGTTCATGCTGATCCTTTCCAAAAACTTGTCGGACATGAAATTGATTTTATATTAAAGAAGGGCCAATTATGAAATCACTCAGTAAGTGTCAGAATTTTCTTATGATTTGTTTGTGAGCAATATCGATTCGTGCAGTGCATTTTCGAAAATTTCCCGTTTATATGAAATTGGTTCAGTACTAATGGGCTCATGCTGGGCCTTTCCAAAACTTGTCCGAAATGAAATTGATTTTATATTAAAGAAGGGCCAATTACAAAATTATTCAGAAGTTTCAGAATTTTTTTATGATTTGTTTGTGAGCAATATCGATTCGTGCTGTGCATTTTCGAAAATTTCCGATTTATATGAATTTGGTTGAATACTAAGGGTTCATGCTGGGCCTTTCTAAAAATTTGTCGGACATGAAATTGATTTTATATTAAAGCAGGGCCAATTACGAAATTATTCATAAAGTTTCAGAATTTTCTTATGATTTGTTTGTGAGGAATATCGATTCGTGCTGTGCATTTTCGAATATTTCCGATTTATATGAATTTGGTTGAGTACTACCCAAGTAGCATTTCGAGTTGTGAAACGATCCCTACATCGTTGTCACAACTAATTTCATCGCTATTTGGATGTGGCGAACCGTAGATCACAACGGCTCCACGTGGTTGTCACAGCCAATTTGGCGAAAATAATCGGTTGTCACAACATTGTGACAGCGTTGTGAGCAAGTTATGGTTATATTCCACAACTGTTTGAATTTGTCGTGAAACGGGGATGAAGCTGTTGTTAAACTCTTTTTATCATAACTGAAAAGAATGACTATATGATAGTATGAACATATAATAATAATGAATAATAATAATTAATATATTATATTAATCTGATTTCATATATAATTCAATTTGATTATTTATCGCACATAGACGTGAAAAATCATGGGAAATGTCAATTTTTCTGTAAAACAGGGATTTTTAGTTTGAAAATAAAGACTCGCCCTATTTTATTTGCTTTTTCAAATAAATTAATTTAAGGAAAAAATATTTAAAAAAATAATTTATATGAACTAAAAGATCTATGCACTGCTGATTGTAGGTTATGACTTTTTTTCAAAATGGTAGCACGTATTCTCCCTATAAAAATATTTAATCCGCCATATTATAGCATAGTTGTGCCTGCAACCGTTCTAGATCAAGACGAACATTTCAATTTTGTGAAATGGTTGTGTTTGGAACTAGGTTTAAGAAAATAAACCATGAATCGGTTGCGAAGCGAACTTTCTATATTGATTAATTGTATTGAGAACCAGTCTAACTATGTTTGTTTGTGAATGGGTTGTGAAACAGTCTAGTGAAAAACTATTTTCACCATTAGAATTTTGATATTGTTGACAAAGTTTTCAAATTTTTCATTCAAACTAATGATTTCGATATCTTTTACGCTGTTAAATGGAAATGAAGGGATGTTCTGGTTACTCAAGGATAAAACACTTTCAAATGGAGACTGTGAATTTTCTACTACCGCGTTTTCACAATTAAGGAACAATGTCTATGTTATGAACTTTGAAATTTAACCAATTCCTAATCAATAACCGTCTGTATGTACCACTTTTTCCATTTTTTCCATTCGAAAATCAATTTTCGGCTTGAACATTTTGGATTGAAATGTGCGCTGACGTTTCGTGAAATTGTAACTTCTTAAATTGTCAAATGACATATAAACAAAATGACTATTCGTAGTTTTCAAGCTCAATTTTAACATCCAATATACAACTAACCAAATAAACGACAACTTAATTAGTTCGCAAAATGAGTTTTGAGTTTATTTCACAACTTATTATGCACTTCATCAAGAACTTATCTTAAATGGTGATTGTAACCAGTTGTTAGAACTGTTTCACAACTAATTTAATGTAACATTTATTTTAGTTCATTATTGATGATTAAATTAGTTGTGGCATGTATGTCCCATCCAACGCAGCGAACCAATTGGTGGTAGTTCGTAACTGGTAGCTTTTTTAGTTGTGACATGTATTTCCGAACTAATGTGACAAACTAATTGGTTATGGTGACCATTCAGCTGTGGATATTACAAGAGACAACAACTCTACAAATATAATTTATCAATAAAGTTTTTACTAAATTTGACAATCATTTCACAAGCAATTTCGGTTTCACAAGCAATTTCAAGTTTTTGGAAAGGCCCAGCATGAGCCCTTAGTACTCAACCAAATACATATAAATCGGAAATTTTCGAAAATGCACAGCACGAATCGATATTGCTCACAAACAAATCATCAGAAAATTCTGAAACTTACTGAGTAATTTTATAATTGGCCCTTCTTTAATATAAAATCAATTTCATGTCCGATAAAATTTTGGAAAGGCCCAGCATGAGCCCATTAGTACTCAACCAATTTCATATAAACGGAAAAATTTCGAAAATGCACTGCACGAATCGATATTGCTCACAAACAAATCATAAGAAAATTCTGAAACTTTCTGACTTATTTCGTAATTGGCCCTTCTTTAATATAAAATCAATTTCATGTCCGACAAGTTTTTGGAAAGGCTCATCACGAATCGATTTATCTCAATTAATTCTTATATTAATTTTTCGTGCTAACTTTAGCTAATACTCAAACCTCCATTATGTTTAAGTACATTTATTATTGAGTCTTCTAATTTATTTAATTATAAAAAAATTTATTATTGGACGATGGATCAATTAACGAAATTATTATTAAATGAGATGGTTGACTTATATATGTGCATGTTTTTATATTTATTATTATAATAATTGATTATTTTGTTTTGTACATTTTTTTAGTACAATTCAATGAAAAAAAAATTGGTTTTGATATTTGATAAATGTATTACCATATGTACATTTTTAAAAAATACGTGCTAACTTTTCGTGCTAGCTTCACATCGGTTTCCATGGAAGAATGACTGACATCAACATTTTGGCACGGAATTATTGATTTAATAGCAATAATGACTCCACCACCTGAAGTTTTGGAGCTGGTATTTAATGACCGATCACATCGATAAACTATGTAAGAGTCAGGAAAAAACTCGGAACTCGAAATATTATCATTAAAAGATGTCCCACAGATAATATACGCTTCAAAATTTGTTTTAAGAACATAGTTATAAAACAGTGAAGCTTTAGATGACATACGATTAACGTTTTGATAATAAAAAGTAAATGAATTCGATGAAAGACGGTTTTCTTGACGTGGGAAAGGAAGGAGTGGAAAGGGATTTGGGGCAGGAGATAGATATGTAGAATTAGGAGTTATAGGAGATTTTTGGAATGACTTGCAATACGAAAATTTTGCTGTCGAGGTTTCCATTGGAATTCCTTTACTAGTAATCCGGGCGGCCACATTGGAGAATTTATGGCAACTGTGAACTGTTCCTCAGGTAAACTTATGCGAAAAGACGCATAATCGTAGACGTACCCATTTTCACGATTTGGTAAGATTTTTACGCAAACCGGTTTATCCAGTTTCATTTTCAACTTCACAAAATTTTCAAATTGAAGGTTAGTTACCGACCCAGCAATTCTGCTTACGAAAAACCATCGTCGCGGCGAGATAGCTTTGATCTCATTGTGAAGTAGTGTTTCGTCTGGCACTTCAATTATGGTTTTGGATTCATGAACTCCTGCTGTAGTTGTTGATGCTATTAAGCATTTGGTTTCATGCTCTGCCGCTGTTTTATTTAGCGTAGATTAAAATTTGAGTTTCGCCAGGTTTCCCATATGGTTCGTCAATGTAGGTGATGGTTCACGTTTTTACGATTCTTCGGTCATCGTAGTCTTTGATATAGACAGGGTTACTATACGACCCGCCGCAGTCTTCAATGTCGTATTAACAGGTGGATTAGAGGTTGCTTTTACCACCTCTTGTATATCATATCTCAAATAAAGAAGTTGGCAGAGCACTTGAAGATGATGGTAACTGTTTTTCCCTATTGGTCGTCAATGCAGGTGGTGGTTTACTTATTAACGATTGTTCCAACATGATTGTAGCACTATGAAAGTTCTCTTCTGCTTTCTCAATCTTTTTAAGAGAGCCTTCTATGAAGGAATAAAGCTACTCATTCCGGTGACACATTCTGGACAAAACCCACGTAATCCAATCACGCTGTCCATAATAATTTTGATTGATTTTTTGACCTCGCTCGGGTATTTGGGCAATAGCTTTTTAGTGCTTTGTGTGGCGCATGAGTAACTAATAACTTTTTTACACATGTACCCTTACCCCTAAATACCATCCTCAGCCGAACGCATCGGAACGGATTAAAAGATCTGTGTTGGCCGCTATTCGGGCATATCTGGAAGAAAATCACCCTAATTGGGACCAACATGTACATGAAATCGGATCGGCTCTTCGAAACGTAGTACATAGTAGTACAAAGTATTCTCCCTATTTTATTGTGTTTGGGCAACATTGCATTGGTCATAGCAATAATTATGAACATCTTAGAAAACTAAATTGTCTAGATGAAGGATTTCAATTTCCGATAGACAAGATGCCATATATACGAACATATTACGTCATTTACAGAAAACGCATGAACAGAGCGCGGATCGTTACAATTTGAGGAGTCGTAATCGCAATATAAATGTCGGTGATACAGTTTTTGTTCGAAACTTCACTCAAAGCGATGTTGTTAACAAAATATCGGCAAAATTATGTCCAAAATTTATTAAAGCACGAATCATACGAAAAATCGGTCATGTAGCTTATGAAGTTGTTGATGCACATGCTGTATAAGATAGCAGAAAATTTCCAGCAGAAAAAATGTGTTTTGCTATTCACCGCTAGAGGCATCACTATCACAAAAATGAAATTTTTGCTGCTGATATTTTTTTACACCAGCACAAAATTTTTATATTTTTATGCAAATTAAAAATTCTTAGCAGAAAGTTTGTAACGTTCATGTCGTTACACCCCTATATGTATATGTATATGTATATATATATATAGTGATTTGTGCTGAATGTTAAAGTTTTAGGCAGTACCGCTATGGAAAAATAGGTGGCAGAATGGTCGCTTGTGTTCTGAGTGGTTTCGGTGTCGAACACTGGGTATTGAGCGCGTGGTTAGGAAAGATGTTTGTTGTTGGCTTGACAGCTGAACAAAAAAATTAAAAATTAGAATTCTTTTCGTACGGGCGCTCGAGCGATACGCATCCAGGGAATCACGCAACAGAAAAATAACAACAAAATAAGAAGGTAAAGTAAAACCAAAATATACCGAAACGGTATTATACATATTTTTTTTTTGTGAAATGTATATCATCCAATTCTTATCGGATTTTTTTTGTGATTACTTACGGATTCCTAGGCAATTCAATTCGTGCAATATAAACAACTCGTACGATATAAATAATTCGTGCGGGGGTACATAATCAATTCGTGTGATTCCAACAGTGGGTGCACATATCTAATCCGTACGATCACAATAGCGGGTGTACATATCCCAAATTCGTACGATCGCAATAGCGGATACACACGCAAATCGGGCGGTATAAACAACGGGTGCGGGGGTACATAATCAATTCGTGTGATTCCAACAGTGGGTTTACATATCTAATCCGTACGATCACAATAGCGGGTGTACATATCCCAAATTCGTACGATCGCAATAGCGGATACACACGCAAATCGGGCGGTATAAACAACGGGTGCGGGGGTACATATTCCATTAGTATACGAGTACAACAACAGGTGCACGTACCGAAAGGAAAACTAACTTACAATGTGTCCAAATTTGATGTAATAGGTCTGCAATAACTATAAACCGTCGAACCGAGGAAAAATAAAACCAACTAGAGAAACAAGCTATGTATATACGCAGTATCGGATTCAAGGAGGGGTAGTCCGAGGGTGAAGGTAATATTCCGGGTTTTATGTAATACTAATTGCGCGTGTCGCGCTTCTCTCGATATTTATCATTTCAGATATTCGGCGGAAGGATACAGAGAGCTCTGTGTACCCCAGGCCTATCTACATATACCCTACGACATTAACACGCGCATACGGGAATATTACATTTTCCTCTACCCACAACAGCTAATCTCCGGTGTGTATAGCGTACTCATGTATGTGTTATATTATAATTCAGTTGTATGTAATTGTTTTTGCTCGGTTAATATAACCGTTTATAATTGTAATATTTAAATATTTTTTTTTAAATTTATTTTGTTTGTTTTGACAAAATAAATATATTTATTATAATGTTGAGAGCTATAGTAAACATGGTTGTTTAATTTATTAAGTTCGGGGGGAGAACAATCGTGGCGGTGACAGTGGATGGAAAGGCACATTTGTTTTTGTTGGTGTTTTTTTTTTGAGTTCTGTTTTTTGTTGTTGATGAAGTGAAACGCAGCCCCGAGGTGTTACCGGGCACCACCACTACCACCCACGACGGATTGAGCAACAGCCGGCTATAGCTGCAAGTGGTGAAGCTAACATGTCTGTCGACGGGCGTGAAGGATGTTGGACAAGGTCACTCCATCAAACGTTCCGTTACAAGTTTTATGAAAAATCAGAATTTATGAAAAAGAGGAGAAAATGTATGTTTAAACGTTTTGAAGCGATGAAAGTTAATTTTCTTTAAAAAACGATTTCCGAATGTATAGTGTAAGCACTCTCAAAACATAATTAAATTATCATAATCATCATTATGCAAACGCAGGGCAACATCAAAAAAATGGCCATCGTTCAAAGCACTACATACAAGTTAACATCTCAATGTAACGTGTGAAATGCTGATTCAACTTATTGTAGAAACATGCGCATCTGCCACGCGTATCCGGTGTAAATTAGTTCAAATTAGTTCAATACCAAAAAAGTCGAATCAACAAATATTTTATTAATTTTCCATTACTGCTTTTGCTGAGAAAAATTTTTAGTATAAGAATATAATTTTTTAGATTGTAAAGTTAGTTTATTATCGTATTGTGAACTTAAATGTAACATTTTGAATTAATAAAATTATTTTTTTTAAGTTTCACGGATAAAACTCGTTAACTATCGCCGAAACCCGGGACTTGATAATTAAAAAGTGAATATTTAGAAAGTTACTATCTCCAGTCGTTCATAGTAATTTTTAAAAAAAAGTGAAGTGATAACTTTTAAACTCAAATATTGTACCCCGTTGAACACAATAATTTTGTGACAAGTGCTTTACTAAATTAAGTCGTATTGTACCTAGGTGACCATAATACGCCTATCTCACATTCGCTTAAATTATGTGAGTGCTACGTTCGGTAGTAGGCTGTTAGTAGTTGTAAACACTGACGGCTAAAAAGGAAGAAAACGGACTACCCAGAATAAATCAGGCCAAGTGTACATATTACCCGGAGTGCACTATAAAGATCTTCGCGGAAACGCTAATCCACGAACCACTCATTAGGAGATATCCTCGCCAATGAAGCACATATTAATTTTGTAAGTAATAAAAACAAAAGATTAGTAAAAATTTTATACCGACATAAATAATAAAAGTGAATAAATATTAAGTGAGAATAATAAATTTACGTCTAATAAATTAAGCATATTAATAAATCTTAATCCCACTAATCAATTATAATAAAAATGGAAAGACAAATAGAAGCCCTACAGGATGCTGTAAAACAATTAACTGGAGCACTTAACGCTCACATGGAACAGGCAAAAATGATTGAACGAATGCTTCAGAAATTAGAACAACCACGAACACGGGAGGAAACGACTAACTTAACGTCACCTAAAAATGCGGAGGATTTAAAAGAAATCAGTAAATTGCCAAACTGTGTTAAAGAATTACAACCGTTTGATGGCAACCCAACACAATATACCTTTCTTGGGTTCATAGTGTAGAAAATATCTTAAGTGACTACCATATTGTGCGTGACAGACCAATCGTGCCATCCTGCAAAATATAAGGCAGAAGATCAGGGGGAATGCTGACTCCGCCCTAATATCGTACAATATATTCGACGACGAATGGGCATCAATAAAAAGATGTTTGTCCCTCCACTATGCGGACAAACGGGATTTAAGAACACTAGAATACCAACTGGGTAATCATGGCAATAATTTAAATAATTAATCATGGCAAAGAAACAGGACGATAGATGAATTTTACGCTAACGTCAATCACCAATTCTCCTTGATTGTAAATAAAATTAAAACAGAGGACTACTCGACCGACACAGTTACAGTACTCATAGAAACCTATCGAAACAGAGCACTCGATGTGTTTATTCGAGGATTGAATGGAGATTTATCGAAAATGCTGATAATCCAGAAACCAACGACGTTGCCTGAAGCTTATGCATCCTGTCTAGAAATTCAAAATTTAAATTATCGGAACCTCACTGTGCATAATAGAAATTCGAACAATTCGATAACAGCACCTATCAATCAAATCTTCACACGAACGAATGTCAATCAATATGACCATCGCAGGAATCACAACCAAATAGCATTACCTCAAAAGAATCAGGCATACAATATCCAACATAGGAATAGCAGAGCACCACGAAGGCCAACACAAGCCAAACCACAAGAGGCAATGGATATTGATCCGTCGACAAGCAGACAGGTTAATTACATAAATCGTCCAGTGCTACCTGCTCAGTTAAGTTCACCCGCATTCAAACGAGAAAACTCGCATCACAATGAGCCACGGAAACAACAGAGAATATATAATATAGAGACACAAGAAGAAGAGGAGCAATACACATAGATGATAAACGAAAATACGGACATCGAAGAATCAACAGAATACGAAGAAAGTGAAGAGAATGCCGAGTTAAATTTTATGCTGGAAGCCTCTCTAGCATACCATACAAAAAGTACCAAACGAAGAATGACGAAACGCTCAAATTCTTGATTGATACAGGTGCAAACAAGAACTTCATCTGTGATCAGTTAGCCGAAAATTCGACGGCAACCAATAACAAATTCAAAATTAGATCAGCCGGGGGGCAAATCGAAATCAGCAGAAAAATATGTGGACAATTTTTTAAGAGTGTCGGAATCAACACAAATATAGAGTTTTTCGTTCTTCCAGGACTAAAGACATTCGATTGCATAATAGATGATAACACTTTAAAAGAACTCGGTGGAATTATCGATCGGAAAAACAACACCCTGACACTTAACTCAAACATTAAAATACCATTGTATGAGAAGCATTTAGAAATCCGAGATAACCACCTATCCACCGAATTAAAGGATATCATACAAGTAATGCTCTCAAAATATAAAACGCTGTTTGGACCAGTAAACAATATAACACCCATAGAAACCACTGTAAGAGCCGAAATCAAGACAACAACAGATGAAGCGATCTACACAAAATCTTATCCCTATCCAGTTAATATGAGGAAAGAAGTCGAAGAACAAATCAACAAACTCCTAAAGGATGGGATCATACAACCTTCAAGGAGCCCATATAATTCACCTATCTGGGTAGTGAAGAAGAAATTAGACGCCTCCAATACACAAAAATACAGAATGGTCATTGACTATAAACGTCTAAATGCTGTCACCATCGCAGACACTTATCCAATTCCGGATATATCCAATACAATCGCGAACCTCGGGAACTCTAGATTTTTCACGACAATTGACCTCACCTCTGGGTTCCACCAGATCAAAATGAAGGAATCAGATATTCCTAAGACGTGGTTTTCCACCATGACCGGAAAGTATGAATTTTTGAGGCTTCCCTTTGGTCTCAAAAATGCGACGGCCATTTTTCAACGAATGATCGATGATGTGTTAAAAGAGTAAATTGGGAAAATTTGCTACGTCTACATAGACGATGTTATAATCTTTGGAGGCAAAACAGAGGAAGAACATCTAAGGAACATTGAAATGATATTTAGCAAACTCGAAAAAGCAAACCTACGGATCAATTTGGATAAAACAGAATTCCTAAAGACAGAAACGGAATTCCTAGGTTACATCATCACTAACCAAAGTATTAAGGCCGACCCAAAGAAAGTAGCTGCCATAAGTAATATTAAAATACCGGAGAATCTGAAGGACTTAAAATCATTTCTCGGATTGGCATCTTATTATTACTATTAGAAAAAAAATACTATTAGAATACTATTAGAAAAAAAATAAGAAAATGAAATACGAATAGCTGAAAAATGTTGGGTAACATGATAATATATAAAAAAAAAAATTATCTATTTTCTAATAGATGGCATGTGTTGTAATGGGTTACCAGTTTTACTTCTAATTTTTCTCACACACGATTGTCGCTTTTATCAGTGAATTTTGTAAATCCATGCAATTATTCACAATGATTTATCTCCTTATTTTTTCTTATCTCTGGTATAAGTAACGTTGAATAAGGTTATGTATAGAACCTTATTTTCCTTTATATTGCAGTATAGTATGCCCAGGTTGAGACATCTCATGGGTGTAGGTCTGCCCCACGATTTGTTAGAACTCGTAGTCGTTCCAGTTTATTATTACGATCGGTCTCTGTAAATAGTTATTCCCCATAGATTCCTTAAATAAAATTGAGCAGTATAAGAATAGCGCTATATTGATGAGTTCAATTTCATAAATGAAATTTTTGTATGGACTGTACTAATTTTTTTTTTTTTGAAGGTTGAGTGACAAAATATTTTTAGGGAGTCGATAAAATAATTTCAAGTGGTGCACATCTCCCAGAGAAAAAAAACAAAAAGGTTAAACCGAAAGAAAAGCGACTTGCTCAAAACGCGTGCGCGAGATAGGAAAAACCCAACGCAAATTTAGGGTACAACAATTATAAATTTAAATTGTAAGTTGTTTAATTAATTATAGTGATAGTTAATATAAAAGTTAAATAATTAAGTTAAATCTGATATATAAAAAAAATCGTGAGCTAAAACTGTGATTTCGGGACTGGGAACTTTTCGGCCACGTGATTAAATAAAAGAACTGTGAACAAATAAGTTGGCCAGATATTAAACAAATGTGTGACAGTAATTAGAATACGTGCATGTGAAATTTTAAATATTATAAAATTAACGTGTGAAGCAATACAAAGGGGTGAACCTTGTATGTAACTTTCATTAGTGTGGTTGTTGGTGTTTCGGTGAAAGATACAATAACCCCACGAATATACAAATAACGGGGACTGTAAAACCATGTGGTTTAATTGATGTTAGGTTTTTTTTTTGTGGCACTCTAATAATATTAAATAACACGAATTGATAACACAATTTACAATACCATAACGTTTATAATAAATACATTATAACTAACAAAACAATAAAATAATATCAAAAGATCTACATATTTATAAAAGTATAAAAATATATCATAAATCATAATACAAATACAATAACGAAAATTAATGTTTTATAATACAAAAGTAATAGTGATAATATTTGCCACATAACTCTGCTCATTAAAACTGGGATATGAACTGTTATTTTTGAAAGTGGTATAAGTCCATTTTTCATGTTTCGAGATATTTAAGGTTGGTAAACTTTTATCAATTCGAGTGATGTTATTAACACTTATAAATCTTTTAAATTTTATTAGGAACTAATAATTATTGAAAATATTTAAAAAATAAACGTTTTGTTTAGCTCCAAATGGACTTAGCTCCAATACCACTTTCAAAAATAACTTATTATAAGAAATAAAAACAAGATAAAATGTATGTCCATATTTTTATAGACATTAACTTCACTGAAATGAATTTTTTAAAATTATATGAAATAATTAAAATGAGAAGTAGTATTAAACGTAAATATTAAATCAGTAATAAACGAATAGTGAATGAATAAAAAAAAATTAAAAGGATTGATGGTTTTTAGTTTGTGTGAGCGAACGGGGGTTACTACAGAAAAATCGCGATTTAACGGACTAATTGGGGAGTCCGTTAAATCCGAATGTACGTTAAATCCGAATGTACGTTAAATCTGAATGTTTCTAAATTTAATAGATTATAGATTTTACACTTGTTCTGGAATATGGCAACCTAGGGGCAGAACTCGTTTATCTCAACCGATATATCAAAGGATTTTGTTTATTGGATGGAAATGAGATGCATAAATAGTTTATGAAAGAATTTCTGGAATATGGCCTCCTGGGATGGAACTCGTTCGATTCTTAACCAATTACGAAGGAATTTGGTATGTTGGATTGAAATGGGATTTTTAAACGATTTTTGGAAGAAATTCTGGAACATAACCTCCTAGGATAGAAATTGGGCAATGTGGATGAAATGAGATTATCAAATAATTTTTGGAAAAAGTTCTGGAATATGGCGATATGGATTATGCGCTCTTGTATTACAAGTACCTCAAAAGTGTAAATTTTTACTTGGTTCTGAAGATCTTATGATCTTAGAAAACAATATATTCCATGTTCCTGTGAACAGTTTTCGAGGTCGTTGTTGATAAAAATAATATATATTTATCCGAGCCCTTTGTGTAGGGTTCATAACGTGGTTTTTGGTGAGCGTAAGTAGTTGATCTGCCACTCAACCCACTAATCCCATGAGTGGGCTACGTACTGGCGATATATGATTAGGCTGGCGATATATGATACTCTTCTTGCATACACACAAACTTTGAATCGTGTGTTATACGACGTTCAACAAATAAAAGGCAGCATGCTGGAAAATGGTAAAATTCTAAATGAAATCTACCTTAAAATTAAAAAACAATTTACCAAAAATAGTGAAAAATAAACAAAGTTCGTGCTCAGGTGAATGAAAATTTAATTTTTTGCCGCAATTACGAGATATAGATAAAAAAAGTCAAAAAAAGAATATTGAACAGAAAATTTTCATAGCATTCGTATGAAAGTGTTTTTTCGTGTTTACATTATTTGGGCCTGCATACATACAAAGCGTATATAATGAAAGACGGCTGTATACACATACATAGGCACTGGAATTAGATTTTTATACGATCATGTAATAATGAAGTTCCATGGATTTTGAATGTTTTTGTTGTTGCTCTCCTGAGCGAATATCATGGTATTGTGTGTAAATGGAATAAATATTTTAGTAAATAAAAATGAAACACGGTGTAAATGAAAAATAAAATTTGGAGAACCTTTACAGTAACAAGTCCGTAATTGTTATCCTTGTAAAGTATACTATCGTCTTTTGTTAGTTACATATTATTATTTTTATATATGTACATGTATTTATATTTTTTGATTATTTAAATACACGTATCCCCCGATTTACACGGTACTTTTTTTTCGCACGACTTCCCTTTTGCACGGTTTTTTGTTATTTTTATATTGTTCTATGTATACATTTTACGTTTAAGTGAGTGAATTGTTAGCCCTCATGTGAGTGAAGAAGGAATGTTATAGTTGAGTGACTGTGATACGTACGGTACATGCATTTTGTATGGAAACAAGTTTTTTGGAATTTTTGATGTTGAAATGTATAACGAAGAACATTCTTTAAATGGACCAAAGTGTCACATCGGTGAAGTGGATTATCGATGTTGGTGGGGAATGCTGGATGGTTTTTTTGCAATAAATGGAAATATAAACGTGGTTCGAGTGAAATAGATAAACGAAGATGCAAACGGTGAAATGCATTGACATATAACACAGAACTGTAAAGTATTTGCATACCATTTCTTTCGGGTGTCGTGTAAAGTGTATGGGGTGCACGGGTACCTTTGTAACTTTAACTCGTACAGCGAGGTTGCTTTTTGCTCTCACGTTCATCCAAGTTGTAAGGTTTCTCATTTTTGAGTGTGATCGTGGTCTGTCAATTGAAGTGGAGGTTCTTGTAAGGTTTGGAGTTTTTATTGTGACTGTGACATATAAAAATGGACGTCCGCGAGTGCAAAGGGTGCTCGGGTGACGCATCACTCATATTAAGGTTAGAAATAAAACGAAGGTTTAGGAATTCTGGTGTTTTTTTATCGATTGACACGGGTTTTCTTATAAGAGTCCCGCTTTCGATTTGCATGGTGTTCTGCGGAGCCATTCTGCTGTGTGAATCGGGGGATGGGTGTGATAATAACTATCACAGTTCCATATCCCTTTTCCGGTTTGCCATCACAGTTGTGTGGATGAGAGTGAATCATGTATGTTGTGTAATTTGTGTGTTGTCGAATTGTGATACTTCCTTCAAAAGGAATTCCGATTTGACTGGGATCCGTTGGTGTCTGGAAGACGTTACAGCCTGTCATTCTTTGCATACGCATTTGAGTGTTGTGGACTTGTATTGAGAAAGGAAAAAATAATTATATTTCTGGCCGGAAAAAGGATATAATGGGCTGCCCAATATGTAAAATCATTTGCAAAAATGGTTTCTCCTAATAATTTCGGAAATATATCTTGAAATAATTTGTGGGAAAAGGTTTTTACTTCTGCTTAGAAGTCACGAGAATGTTGTTTGTGATATCCTCGAACTCCCAAAGATGGAATCACAAGGAGAATATAACTACATATTAAGGTTTCAATTTTCAGGCAAAATACTCTCCTCATCTTTATGGTGAGTCGAAGGACGATACTCAACGGAATCCAACTAACCTTCTAACTTTACATAATATAATAAATATTTACTAACACGGGAATTTTGAAATGATGATGGTGCACTTGTGAGGAGAAACACCGATCTAAATTTCTCATAAGTTAGAACATTTAACACATCCTTATCCTGTAGTATTAGAGACCCTCGCAGGTTCAGGATTCCTAGTCAGTTCGGACACCGAATCGTGTCGTATGTCGCAGATTTCCTCGAATAATTAGGTGATATTCGAATACAGTAGTAGTAGTATGCATGTGCTCAAGAAATTCAGTTACTGCGTTGTTCGGGAAAATTTGTGATCATCTAGACATGGGCATACGTAGCATGAAGTATGTTATAGGTCACCAGCCTAACAGCTGCCCTGCGTTGTAAACATCTTATCTTATCTTATCTTATCTTATCTAATTAAATCGAGCGTCCGTTAAATCAAACGTCCGTTAAATCGAGAGTTTACTGTACTCTTTTGTTTTAACAATCAATAAAGCGAACATTCATTGTAGTAGTGAATAGATAAAATATTTATATTATTTTCTGCATTGATCGATCGAATAGTGAATATAACTTCTTTCTACATTATTCTCCATAAATGAATATTAAAACAAAATATTTTTTGTTGCTTTTCATTATTCTTACTAATCAGTATTACAAATAACACTGTCCGAATGGGCGTCTCAGCCGCTCAACCGATCGCCATGAAATGTTTACCATGTACAAGTTGTATATCCAGAACCAACTTTATGATATTTTGGAAAATTTTGCTTCAAAAAAGATCCGTAAAGACATTTTCAAACACAGTTCGCGGTGAAATGTATCGAAGGGAATATTAAAATCGTTTTGACAAATTAATACTAATTTCTGTTTTGAATGCCCGCGCATTACTGATTAATTAGCTACACGTTTCATTTTTGCTTAAAAATGCCACCGAAAAAAAGATCAATTGGGCAGGTAACTGCAAAGTCGAAGAAGATTAGAGCCGCAAGGGTGGCTGAATCAAGCGAACAGTATGAAACACGACTTGCGAACGTTCGAAGCAGTACATCTTCTTCTAGAGCTAATGAAACAACTAAACAGCGAGAAATACGGCTTGCAAATGTTCGAAGCAGGATGTCTTCTTCTAGAGCTACTGAAACCATTGAACATAATGAAGCCCGGCTGAAGGTGATTTAAAGTTAGCAGCATTCAATTACGAGAAAGACTATGATTACAATGTTTCAATTGAGCAAATGGAAAACATTTGTTTGTATTGTCATGCTTTAAAGTTTCACAATGAATCGCCTGGAAGGTGTTGTTCAAATGGAAAAGTGAATTTGCCTCCTCTGGATGATCCACCTTAACCTCTTCTAGCTTACGTCTCCGGAACTACTGAGTTATCCAGACATTTTCTACAAAATATTCGAAAATACAACTCATGCTTATATACCTCCCGTGCAACGTCAGGACACTCAGCTAGTACTATATAAAAATGAATTTTTGGCTTACATTACGAGGAAGTAATATTTTGGCGGGAACGTTTAACACAAAAATACTTATAGCTATGTCAAATATAGTACTACGCTCAAACACAGAATAAATGTTGACTTCCAAATAGTAATAGAACAGATATAATACATAACACACGAAATACACGGAAATTGTAAAGCGGAAAATGACTATAAAACATGTCAACATCTGTTGACACCAGTTCTCAAAGGGTTAATCTATAAACTTCTAACAAACGTCATAAATGTAAATAAATCCTGACAAATGCAAATTTATTCAAAATGCAATATAATATTTAAATTTAATTTACAGTCGGTCCTTAGACGATATTCTGCGTTTAATTGCTAATAAAAATAATCTAATTAATTGGAACTTCTAAAAAATAATTTAATATGAATATCGTGTAAAAAATTATAACGTTAAGGAAAAACTTTGACGATTAATCATATCACGTTACCAATCCATTAATAATGCCATTTAGGAAAGTTAACACGAATAGCCATCGTACACAAATTAACCACAAGGGTCTAGGCAAACTTAAAAATGCGTTGTAGATGGAAAACAAGAAGCCATGAGACTACTTTTTATTAGAAACCACCAATCAAATTTACGAGCAGAATATTATCAAGGGGTTCAAGATACCTTTAATGAAGGAGATAGTGCTGCTGTGACTATATTGGATAAAGAATCATTTTGGCTATAAAATTTGGCAAACAATCTTTCTTCATAACATTTACAGAAAATCCATACTGGGATGAAATTAGAAATGAGCTGTTACTTTCCCAATATCCAAATGATCGACCACATCTTATTTGTAGAGTATTTCGCGGCAAAATTAAAGGAATTTCTCTATGATCTAGAATTTCAGAAACGTGGTTTGCCACATTGCCATGTATTAGACCCTTTATATATGATGTTGATATGTATGAGAAAATTATATGTTGTGAAATTCCCAACATAGAAACGGAACCAGATTTGATGAAAATCCAAGTTTACAGTGTATACAGGAAAGGAAATGTTCAAATGGTTTTCCAAAAACCTTCCAAGATCCCGCAGCTTGGGATAAAAATGGTTTTCCATTATATAGAAAACTAAACAATGGAGCTACTACAGTTGGATACAAGAAACATTTATCCAGAAAATTTAAATTTTCAAGTCAGGAAGAATGCTTCTGGCGAAGATTGGCCTTTGAATTGCAAGATCATGTTTCGGCTGATTTTATGCTGGCTTTATATTTGGAGCAGCGGCAACAGGTATATTCCCGAAATGATGTAACACAAAATTAATTACAAAATTTAAATACGGCATCCATTGTTGACCATGTATGGTTTCAAAAAAATAGTGAGGACGATCGAGAGGTTCCAATAATATAATTGCCTGAATACTGTCTGCTTCACCAAGAGAAGGCGACGTTTTCTACTTATAAATTTTACTTCACCGTGTAAAAAGGGCCACTAGTTTAGCGAACTTATACCAGGTTTCCATCGTCGATAGCATAATAGAATAATAGTATAATACTATTTTACTATCAAGCCAGGCTGGTTTTCCACCGCACGGTTTGAAATAAGCCTGTTCGAAATGCGCGTTTGATATAAAGATATTATTAATTTATTTGACCCATATTATATAATAATAATATATAACGATAATCAGCCAACAAATTGTTTCTCATTGCGGCGAGAACATATTAAAAATGGTAATGGATAAGCAAGGAAAATTTAGTTTATCTTTACACTGTCAAATTTATAACGTTAAAAATAATATTTGCTACGTATTATATTTTGATAGCTAGTATACTGAAATATTTTAATAAACTATTATACTATCAACTTTGGTTTTCCATCGTAATACTTTAGTATTATAATACTATTATGCTTGTATACTATGTCGATGGAAACCCGGTATTATAAAATATGATAGTATTGTATGCGCATCTTACAAAGGAGCATACATTGAGCGTGGATTACTTGCCGATGATTTAGAATGAACGAAATGCTTAGAAGAAGCATCCCATTTAAAAATGTCTATTCAAATGAGACAACTATTCACAATGGGGTTAATTCATTGCTTGTCTAGCCAGTCACAATTATTGTCGGAAAATTCAAGTTAGATCTTTGTGAAGATGTCTTGTAGAAACGTCAGGTAATACATCCAAATGTGGAGCTAAATAATTCTGATATAAATACAACTTTGCTAGAAATAGAAGTTTATTAAATCAGAATGGCTTCAGAATCTTCTCTTTCTAAATTTCTAGAAATGCCTAAATTGGCTGTAAGTATGATACATACAAGTCAAATAATACAAGATCAAATGAATTTCGTTTCGCTAAATGAAAGAGAAAAATATGAAAATAATTTTCGATTTTTTAATGATGAACCAAAACATGCATTTGAAATAATTATTTCATCTTTAGGTGTAAATTACACTGTAAAAAATTGTTTTTTATAGATGGTCCTGGAGGAACTGGGAAATCTTTTTTTGTTTAATATAGAACAACTAGCTGACCCAGCGAACTTTGTTTCGCCCCAAATTACTTCATCTGAGCAAACACTTTTGTCCTTCACGAAAATTAATTTTGATGAGAGAAAAATCAAATAACTCAACTCAATTCTCAATAGACGATTGAGTTGAGTAGCCATTCCATTCACTTTTTCATCGAATTCAACACTAAACGTAGGTTTATGATTGCGTTCGTTCGGTCATTTGTTCGACCAATCATCTCATGTATGCTATAATGTAGACAACTATGATTTTAATTTTGTACACAGATTGCCAAAATTCTACACAAGTTATATTTATAGTAGTTCCCGACCAACGCCATCTATTGAAAATAGTCCGAAGTGGCTATATAAATGAATGATCATTGTCGAAATAAAATTTTCATCGGTGGTGTTAAGTGTATTTCCATACAAAACGCAATTTTCGATTTTTTGATTTTTCGGTTTTCATTTGAATTTTGGCGAATTTTCTTCGATTTTCCAATTTTTTTTCCAGAGTTTCCGGATTTTCCTTTGGGTTTTTTCCGAATTTTCTTTTTTCCTAAGCCACCACTGTGAGATGAACAAAGCAAAAAAAGAGTCATCCAAATCGGTCGTGTCGTTCTCGAGTTTTTGCGAGACTAACACACGGCAATTGATTTTTATATAGATAGATAGATAGATAAATAGATAAAATAAATAGATTGGATAAAAGCAAAACACTAATTTGAATGCATCTTCCGGTGGGATTCGAATACAGTACCTCCCAGACCAAGCGCCGAAGCTTTAACCACTGCACCACCCTTCAACCTCAAAAAATGTACATACAAAATTCATATAAAAAATGCTTTTTATTTGATTTTTCGGGTTTTCCGACTTTTTCGGTGGATTTTTTTTTAAAAATTTTCTTTCGTAAGAACCATCTCCTGGCAATTGCGAACACAATAAAAAAGATTGAGCCAAATTGGTCCAGCCGTTCTCAACTGATGCGAGCGCGCACATACATTTTTTACAGCATTTTTGTATAATTAGTATACCATAGATAAATTAACAAGTTGTCATTTCAAGAGACGTCATTTCAAGTAATATCTGACTTATTTAAAGCAACTTGGCCGCTCCCCTTATATTTCCAAAACCTAAAGTATTTTTTGTTTACCTAACGTTGATAACGTGATATATGATTAATCATCAAAGTTTTGCATAATATTGATAATAAATTATTTTTACGTAGTTTCGGTTGATTAGATTATTTTTATTAGCAATTCAACGCAGAATATGGTCTACAAGACCTACTGTAAATGAAATTTATATATTAGATTGCATCATGAGTTAATTTGAATTTATTTACATTTATAAGGTTCATTAGAAGATTATTAGGAATTATAAGGTTTGCCAGAAAGATGACAGAAACTTCCTGCTCGTAGCAGATCACATAATTTTATTTTATAATTTGTTTTGTAATTTGCAATTTGTTTAAAATTAATTTCAATTTGGCGTTTTATACAAATATTAATTTTATAATTTGTAAAAGATCGCTAAACCAAAAATATAAATGGATCGATACCATCTTTATATCGAATATTTAGTTTAGTTTATGGTGGTATGATACTGACTAGTTTTCAAGTGCTGTAATGTGCTGTAAAACTATTAAGGCGAAAAAGAGAAACAACTAATTTAAACAGTAGAGAACACTATGCGCATTTATTTTGAGGTTATGAAAATAAAATAATACCTATATTTGTGCAATATTTTGTTTGGAGAAATGTTTGTACTATACACGTACACACAAAATCACATTACTAAAAATAAAAAATGACTATACGTCAAAAGAATAATTAAAGTTGATTTATTTTTTATAGATTTGCCCAAATTTAACTGCTGCAAAAGTAAGCTATATCATTTGTTGCTGAATTTATTTCTATTTTTTGTTTATATGTTGTATACACTCATTCTATCAAGTCTTTACATTACTTATCCTACTCTATTTTCATTTTTAATCACATGAACCATTTGAAAAACTAGTCAGTGTCATAACGCCATTATAAAGTATTACAGAAAGTGTACTGATGGCAATAAGCTCAATA